>OY740765.1:95863350-96263350 GCA_963513935.1 Aphrophora alni
ATCGATTTTACAATTCATAGGTAATCCGAGAGTCTATGAGTTACTGGGTATCTGAAAATAATTTTGGAAACTGCACTAACAGGCCAAATTATATGGGACATAAATGACTCTGGTATTAAGAAGCGACTATATTCATATATCAACCTGGTGAAGAAGACAACAGAAACTAGTATTAGTCAACTTTTCAGTTGAAAGAAAAATAAATTTATAGTAGAAGAATAAAAAAAAATCAATTTATAAAAGGTATTACTTTAAATTAATTTAAAAGGTATTTAAAGATGCAGTTGATTACTTTCTGTATCTTTTGGTATAAAAATTAATAATTTACCTAAACCACAAGCAAGATTAGTTATTTTACATTAAAATCACGTACATCTTTTTCAATGAACCTATATTGCCAGCATGAAAATGCGGCAAACAAAGTGTTAGGTAGAACAAAAATCCATTGTTTGTGAACTGGACATAGAACTACGACCTACTATGAAAATATTTCGTAGTTATAGTGAGAATTCAAATAAGCCTGTAAGAGAAAGTAGGGTATGATGTATATATAGTTATGATGATGAATATAACTATATATAACTATATAACTATATAACTATATAGTTATAGTTATGTATGATGAATATAGTTCCATAAACTGTATTCCCAAAACACTTGACTTGACTATCAATTTTAAGTATGGTATTTCAATTTAAGTATGGTGAGTATATAAGATATATTCACTGAGTTTTATGTATAATAACTTGCATAAAAAAGTACATTTACTAATTTTTAAGTGTGATATTTTGCATTGAAAATACATTTTAAAAGTATAGAAACCCTATGTTCTGTATTTGCCCAGTTGCATATAATGCTATATGTCTTTACAGTCAAGTTTTCCAAGTGAAGTGTACACTGCGATATGGTCCCTCTGATCAAGGGTTCAAACACCGGTTAACTTTATACAGTTTTCACTAGGATATTGTGATTTCTAGCCACATTAGTCTTATGGGGATAAGGTATGAATGTTTAGGGTCAAAATTCATCCCTAAAAGCCACCAGTTAAGTTGATTTTAAAACACATAAAATTCTGTTAAGAAAAAAATGACAATAACTAAAAGTATCTACTCATTGGAGCTGGGATGGTAGCAGGACATACTCGCCGATTAGCTGGTTGGAAACCCAGTATGAAGTACGCACATTCACACTGAAGCTGGTTAAATAGCTTTTATTTTTCACATATAGGCTACGTAGTAGAGAAAAAATTATCTGATTTATAAAATTGGTGCAGTTTTTCATATTTTTTCGTAAAAATATCCGTTCTAGTTCCTCTGAGTTGAAAATTCAGTGTTATGGACTTTAAAAAAATCATAGAGTTATTAAAAAGACGTAATTAAGATTAATATACCAAACCAGTAGGCTAAATTGAAAAAAAAAAGAAAAAAGAAAAAAATTAGAAAATGAACCTTGTTCACTGCCATTAAAAACTTGATTTGGATCAAATAAGATTTATGCTTAGAAAAGAGTGTTTGGCTTCCCAGTGTTTATTTAAATTAATGTATAACTATCTTTTAAAATATTTGTTTATACATTTGTACAAAGTTGGTAAAAGAGACCATTCTATACACACTTATTTCCTACTATAAATTCATGAGCAAAAAGAGTCAGCAATAAAGAATTATTTTCTTCTTAAATGCAAGTATTTTTGACAAATGGTGATGAATAGCTTATTATATTTAGTTAATGACGTCTTGTGATGAAATATTAATTTTGTAATATCTATTTCTCTGAATAAACTCACAAACAATGTACGTAGTCTGAGATAAAAGGATAAATAATACACATGCACAGGCTCTAGCTGCATGTTTAGAGCAATGAGAACAATCGAGGTAACTTTTCTTCCTGCTCAACAATGTCCATCTAATAGTCATAAAGAAACATTCATATATTTTTCCAACTCGTAAGCAAGTAAACTACCAATTAGATAACATGTGACCGACTAGGCACCACTGTGTTTGTGCCCTAACTAATTAGCTTCCCTAACCTATATACCTCTTCCTAATAATTAATTAATCTTATATTAACAGAATGAAAACAAAAACTTACCTTTGCTAATAGTTGTTCAATTTCTAGAGTGACTGATTCAAACATATGTTCAGTAGAGAGGAGAGGTTCAGTATCACTAAAAATAAAAACAAAATCATTATGTCAGATTAAGGATATATTTCTAAACTACTGAAAGGAAGTTTTTATTAAAGTAGTACAGTAGGTTGTCTAATGTATAGCATTGATTGTGAAAATAATCATTAAGTAGAGTAAAAGTGAGTATAATAAATACATTATATATAAAGTATTTCAACTGAATCACTTAACTAGCAGTAAACAATATCTCCAATAGTTTTGAGAATCAGTGTCATTTTTGTGATGTAGGCCTGTCTAAAGATGATTTTCATTCAGAACATTTATACTGTTCAATAAAAAATATATCGGCCAAACCTAATTTACAAATCATAGTATGACAAAATCTTTAAGACTCCTTGAACCTTCCTACCACCAATTATAAGCAAGAATCACAAAGTGCTTTA
The DNA here is from genome assembly GCA_963513935.1 of Aphrophora alni. NCBI lineage: Eukaryota > Metazoa > Arthropoda > Insecta > Hemiptera > Aphrophoridae > Aphrophora > Aphrophora alni. The sequence continues at coordinate 95,865,918 of OY740765.1, forward strand.
TTTTCTACATAAAACTAAGCATGAGATTATGTTTGCAATATTTTTGTTAATTACATTATCCACCTAATATTAGATCACTCCTCTTAGTAACATTTATAAAAAGATCCTCCTGAGGTCCAAAGAGCAGTACTCTAGAAGCCATTAATGTGAATGTATATGTGCGAATGTGTAATGACTATGAAAGCCATTATAAAATATATAGTGATGGCTCACTCTACCAGCTAGGTTTTAATCTGGAATTTAAAATTTATAGATTGTATTTATAAAAGTTCATTCTTTTATTTATGACTTTACCAAAATGTTTGTTACAAACTATAAATAATTTTACAACGTAGTTGCTTGAAATTATTGTGAACGTGAATTTAGATTGTCTAAATAAAATTATGTTATGTTAGAAAAATGGTTTTACACTTTATTTTTACTTTCACATTTATAACATTTTTTTTCAATTCGGAAAACCATGGAGGAAAGGATGTGTCAGATTTACCTTCATTTCTGGGACAAAATAAAGACACTATTGTAGTAAAATATCAAACCTATTAACAAAAATTTATACCAAAATAGAAACGTAACAACTGAGGATGATGACTTAGTCATTGAAACTTCGTCTTTTACAAATTAAGTGTTTATTGTGGAAAATTGTGCTTTATTTTATTTGGTAATTGAAGTTTTCATAAGTGCTGCTTATTCTATATGATATTTCAAGTAGATTAAATTTTCATCATGAAACAAAAATAAATGTGAAGTTCTAACACCTATAATTCACGAGAATAAACCCAGATTGTGCGAGAGAAACCAATACGTGAACAAAATACACGACTTGAGTTGGTAGTGAATTAAAAGTGTATTTTGACCATCTCAATCATCATTATTTACTAGAAAGAATTGAAACATTATTCTTTAAAAAAACAACATTAAGTTCTTAATCCTAAAAGTTTACTCTTCTGACTTATACGCTAATCGTGGGCCCACGGTGCAACGTTATATCACTTCTGACACCATTGTGTAGTTAATGAACATCACACACTTCTTCCCACGTAACAACCGAAATGAATTGTAAGTTAAACCATTTAACATGTATATTGCTTGCAGTTTTGTTTAAGTAATATTGTAATGTAACCATGAAAATTATACTAACAGAGTTAGTATGAGTGAACACTTCAACCTTGACATTGTGACTGAACTCTTCCGGTTAGCCGGTTACCCATTATCGGTTCCTGCCACCAGGTGACAGTACAAGTTGAAGTATGATTTATAGCCGTACTACCCCCCCCACCAAAATGAACATTTTTTTTTAGTGTATTGGCAAGACACATAGTTTGTTCGCTGGACAGACCAGAGTTCCAATAGGAGTTTTGATTCTGGTCACCAGCACAATGCCATCGTTACCAGGGATGACCTCCATGATTCGCACTAACAACCATGCGGTTGGTGGAAGATTCTTCTCTGCTAAGAGAACCATTTTATTCAGATGTGAGATTTAGTGTTGTCTTGTCCAACTTCTGGTATTGCATGAGAGTGTGGATATATTCTTGGGACCAGCGTTGCCAAAGATCTTGCACGTTACATGTGGTGAGCTTCCATCTCGCATTAAAGTTGGTGGTTGATTGTAGAACAGGTTCTTCTAGGTGACTCAGAAGCACTGGTGTACCCACAAGGAAATGACCAGGCATCAAGTAATCAAAACTATCAGTTGGACAATTAGAAAGGGGGCACAACGGTTTGGAGTTTATGATAGCTTCAACCCTGGCTAATAACGTTGTGAATTCATCGTGAGTTAAAGGTGTATCACCAATCACTTGCCTTAGGTGATGCTTCATCGATTCTATGCCTGCTTCCCATAATCCCCCAAAATTTGGTGCTGGTGGTGGATTGAAGTTCCAGGGCAATCTCTCGCTGCTCACAATAATTCTGGATCTGAACATTGTTCTATTTTATCACTTTAATAATTTCTTTTAACTCTCTAGCAGCCCCACAAAGTTTGTACCTAAATCACTGTGTAAATTCGAAGGCACACCATGACGTGAGATAAATCGGTCCAAGACAGATAAAAGGGTAGGTGTTGACACATCACAAACTGAATCTATGTACACAGCTAGTGTTGTTAAACAAATAAATGACACTATCCAACATTTATGCTTCTAGCATTTCACCTTTTACTTTATTTTAACAAATATGGACCTGCTAAATCTACACCAGTATTTGCGAAAGCGCGAATCATATTAAATCTACAACTAGGAACATTTGACATGAGTGGTTGCAAAGACTTTGCCTAAAATATATAACATTTCAGACATTTAAAAACTACATTGTGTAACATTGAGCGGATACCAAGGATCCAAAACTTTCTTTGAATTAAAAATTGCATTATTTGCGGCCAACTGTGTAGAGACATTTTATGATAATGCTCACAAATTACCTCTGCTAATCTGCTTTTTCGGGGAATTAAGTATGATGTCTACTTGAATTTGACATTGAAGCATACTTTAAAGAACCCCCCCCCCCACTGTGAGGAGACCATTGTTACTTAGAAAAGGCATTAAGTGGCGTATTACTAATGTTAGTAACAAGTCACCTTGTATTCGGTGAATCACATAGGCAGATTTTTTTTTTTTTATGAGTAAAATGAATAAGCAACTGCAATGAATTAGACATCTCAAAATGCATAAGAGGCCCAATCTTACATTCCATCTTTGATAGAATATTATTAATGAATCGTAATATATAACTGAGCACTCTTTAGATGTGAGTTAATGAAGAATACGAGATTAATAAATTGTCAATGAAATTATCAACTCGAGCAGTTTCTTCCATAGCAATGAGGGTTATAGAATAAGACTTCATTTCTGGTAAAGGATCTAGGATTGGAACACTTTTGGAAAGCCAATCACTTGTGGCTTGTTTCAAGAACTCAGTGCCGTACCACCAAATACTGTTATCTATCAATTGGTCAGGAGACAAACCTCGTGGAGCTATATCTGCTGGGTTTAGTTTCCCAGACACATGGGCCCAAGAATTAGGTGGTACAACTTCAAGAATTTGTATAACTCCATTTGACACATTTGAGTTGATGTGGCGGAGTACATAACTAAGAGAGTACTGTTGTACTGTCGGTAAAGCAATACAACTGATATGAAGGAATATCTAGTAGGAATTCTTTTAAAGATGTGATAAGTTTGACTAGTTTAGAAGTAGCGAACCATTCAATGTTTTCAGAGGAGCTACTTTGCTTTTAGCTCTCAAGAGATGAACCTTAACCTCGTGGTCTGTGTGTACTCTGAAATAGATGCTAGCTGCATAACTAACCCTTTTCACTTGCATCACAGAAGTCAACAAGTGTTATAAGAGAAGGATGCTCAGACCCTATGTACCTGGGAATTCCAACATTATCTATCAGAGGTAACTAACTGTGCATAGAAATCCAACCAACTTTGCTGTAGATTGCAAGAAAAATCCTTGTCCCATCAAATTCCAGCCAACCAGAGTTTCTGGATGAAATATTTAATCCAAAATGTGATTAGAGTGAGATATCCATTAATATCAAATATACGATCAACTTGAGAGAGCACACCTCTTTTTGTACAAACAGGTGCTTCAGTAGAAAGTTGGTAGTTGACCATATCACATGATGGATCTCAAAGAAAGCCCAATAACTTGATAAAATGGGTGGACTCAAAAGACACAGGAGTTTCATGATGATCATTGGGAATGTGTGATAAAACATTGGAACTGTTGCTTGAAAACTTATGAGGAACGAATCCACCTTTGTTGAGTAACTCTGTTAACTGTTGATACAATTCGAGGGTTTCACTTTCTGATGATAGAGAACAAACTATATCATCTACATAGCTGTTTGATTGGAGAACCTTGAATGAAGCAGGGTACTAGACAGCTTCATCAATAACTAGCTGTTTCAGTGTTCTTTGGGCTAGATAAGGACTACAAGTTAAACCGAATGGTAATGTGTTGACTTCCCATTCAATGATAGGTGACATATTTCCTGTGCGCCATAATGTATTGCCCATTGCCCATTAATATCTGATGTTAGGGCAATGGGGTTGTTCTGAAAGATAATAACATCTGTCATATATCTGCTTGAAGCTTGGTACCTGGTAACAAGAATTGGTTTAATGATCGAAAGGTGTCACTTTTTTTACTTGCATTGAAAACGACACAAACTTGAGTAGTGGAATATTCCTTTATTATGGCATGATGAGTCAGAAGGTAATCAGAAGCATTGGAAGTAGGTCGCATGTGATCTTGTTTCACATAATCTTGCAAATTTGTATTGCATTTTTCTTTTAACTCGGGGTTTGTGACATTTTACGTTCCAAACGGAGAAGACGTCTATGAACAATGTCCCGTGTGGAGCCCAAGTCCATTGGAAACACTCCATCTTTAAAGGGGAGTGAATCTTGATACCTAATAAGATTGTCACAAGTAGTGATCTCTATGAAGAACTTTTCATATTGATCGCATCAGTATTTTGTGACAACAAAGAAAGGGATCTTCAGATTCCCAGAACCGACATAACATTTCATCAAGAGAAGTGTGGATAAACACGACATAGTCCTTTTGGAGATATTATTGCTTGGAATTTTCCCAAATATCAGAAATCCAAAAATGGTATTCAGAGCTGCAGGTTCCCCTTTCACGAGTTGGGGGTAATCAGACAAAATTTCTGAGTAATGTTGAACTCCCAACAGCATATCTATTGATCCAGCCTTATCAAAGTTGTGATTGACCAACTGTAGATGCTTGAGCTTCTTACGAATATTAGGATCTAAAGCTGTTTTGGGCAAGTTTGAAAAGATTGTGTGTATTACAATTGCTTCAACAGAAAGTATATAATCTTTAGTAGAAAGAGGAGCGATTTCACATGAAATACAACCACAGTTGTTTGAGAATGGCGAGGAAGTCTCAAGCCTTGAGCCATGGATTCGGTAATGAATGATGTCTCACTACCAGGGTCAACAACCATTCGACAAGTTACCCAATCTCCGCTAGAAAACTTTAAGTTGCACTTCGTGGTGCCTAACAACCTAAGAGTTACAGTAGACATGGAACCGTATGATTGAACATGACAACTTAACGGGTTAGTTGAAGACTCTGCATTCAAAGAGTCCTCATTAACATCATGAGCAATGGATTCATTGGACTCGGACTCCAGACCATGAGAGTCACGATGCAATAAGCTATGATGGTTTTTCATTATACATTTACAACTAAATTTGCTAGTGCAATTTAATAATTTAAGCGAGCATGGAAACCCATACAAACAAAACATAATTTCATAACCTTTACAGCTTCAAATCACTTAATAGGGTCCATTGGACAAACTGAGAATGTGTAGACAACTTATGATGACACTTACACAGTGGGCAGCCTTAGCCTTTAATTGAACACCACTGTACCTGGTTTAATTACCATTAAAACCCGGAAAACCCGACATAAAAGACTTTGTGCTTAGATTTTTAATTCCACCTTTACTTGATTTTATGTTAGAACAAGAGGGGGTAGAAATTAATTTACCAACATGAGGGGCCTGCACAATTGAGGCAACTTTGTGTTGTTCTTTTACAAATGAAACCAAATCATTAAAAGTAGACGAACATCTTTTCTACTATCCCTAACCTCAAATAAACATTGATTTTCAGTGTCAGGAACTTTTATTGCTAAGCTAAAAAACACAAAATCTGGTAGATCAGGAATCCTCAAAGCCTTAAGTGATTCATATTGAACACAAAATACATCCATAAACTGTTGAAGCTTTTTGACAATGGCTTGAATTGTAACAGTTTGTTTAAATAATAAGTGCCAATGAGGTATTTGTCAGTATACCTTTCAATTAATTTGTCATAAGCACACTGATAATTTTTATCACTATAATCAAAATTATCAATTACAAATAAGGCTGGATATTCCAAATATGACTTTAAAATAGAAAACTTTTGAATGGGTGACAGATCAGTTTTATGTAATAGAGTATCAAACAAACCTAAATGCTGGAAATTTTTCAAAGTCACCTTTAAACTTTGGAATATTTATGGGTGGTAACTTAGGCCTAAGTGACTTTATTTCATGACATAAATGTTATGTATTGTCTCTAGAGTCTAACGTGGCTTCAGACTTTTCTCTTTTTTAATTATTTCCCTAGTTTAAGCTTTAATTATAAAATAAAGTTCCTCATACGAAACTGATACTTGATCTATGGGCACCTTGTCTGTGCTAATAGTAAATTTAACATAGTTAGCTTATCTTGAATTTCTTCAAAACCCAATAAATAGTTGGTTAACTTCTTTTCTTTCTTGAAAAGTTGGATAACTTTTCAGCTCTAGCCAAGAAAATATCTTAATTTTTAGGAAGCTTTTGTATTAAATTATATGTACTTTACAACTTACGAAATAACCTTTCCCGTTTTTCTGTACAAGCTTGACTTTGAAGTTCTTCTTTAGTACTCATTATAAAAATTACATTATAACTTACATATATTGATTAAATAACCAATTATATTCTGTATAAATCAATATGATAATAAATGTATCAAAAACAAAATTATTTTTAAACAAAACAAAAGTATTCAATCGTGCAAATATTTAGTTGGGTTATTTTTTAAATCATCTACAATAGGGCTACGGTACAAAGATAATACACCTTTGAATTGACTGTACCGTCCAACATTTGTGCATGTAGGCTATGTTTCTTACTTCATACATCTGTTCCATGTGTCTAAAAGTATCATATTATTCAATAATAATGGATTTTGAGATTTAAAAATTGTGTAGCGTTAAGAAAAAAAAATCTGATTAAAGACAAGTAAGGTAAATAGTATAAGTTTGCATGATTTTTAGCGATTAAAATGCGGGGGAAGGTACAATACATAATTACCTATCAATTTACAAAAAAAGTTACAGGTATTTTTAGTAATTTTTAAAAATCATGTTCTACATACCTTATTATTTAATAATAAAACAAGTTTTCAAAGTGGAGCTAACTTTACAGAAAAATCACAATTTCAAAACTATAGAATCCAATGCATTTATAGATCACCGAAGTCAAGGAACATTGATCGCGGTTAGTAGTTGGATGGGTGACCACTTGGGAACACCACACACAATTTCTTCTTTTTTAAAAATTTACGTGTAGGTTAGGTAAGGTGTCTATATATCTAGCCTACTTACTTGACCTTGTAAGGTAAAATTCGCGAACAAACCTATTTTAATCGTTAACCACTTAATGGACCTTAATCTAGAAAAGTCGAATTTTTTTTTTTTTTTTTCTGTGAAAAAGTTAGCTCCGCATTGAAAACTTATTTCATTATTATATTTAGAATATGATTTAAAAAATTCACCAAAAACATTTTTTTTTGTAAATAATTACCTAATTTTATAGGGTAATTATTTACTGCAGTGCCCTAATTTTAATTTTTGAAATTATTTTTGTACGAATTGGGGCGCTACAATAAACAATTAACTTTTATAGAGTGTGGTCAAAACTATTTGAAAAAAAGTGTCTAAATTCTAAAACAAGAACGTTTACAACAATTGGAGATTGGACACTGCCTCAATATAATTGATCTTGAACACACTAATCTAACCTAGATAATAAATACAAAGGTAAATATATACTGTACTTGTCGTTGCTATTTTATCAAAATTTTTTGCAATTTATGCAACAATTTCATCACCTTTTATTATGCCGTAGACTTTTTATGTTTCACAATACCTTATTTTACTTCAAATCATCAAAATTGAGCATATTTTGATATTCTAAATAATGCACTCACACTATTGTGTCTAGGTTTCACAGATTATGCATACTCAAATCACTCGTGGGGCGCATGCGCACTACAATAACTTTCATAGGTACATATTACTATGCTTCTATGATTTAAGATTTATGATAACTACCGGTAGGTCTCTGAAGGATTGTATATATAATTACAAATATTTCAACTTACGTCATCCCATACATGGATTGTTCTCTCCTACCCGTTTGATCCGCTACTATATATAATGACCTTCCTGGATTCCCAGACCTGTAGATCTTTAACTAGGTCTAGTTTTAGGTAACCATACTTACTTCTTACTTCTTCTTTCAAGCTTCCGGCTTCAGGTAATGCCGATGACTCGGTGTCCGTGGTAAACCGCAGCTGCCAATGCCCAGTACTCTTTCTTTTGCAACATAATTTTCATGGGGTTTGGAATGTCTTTCAGTGCTGCCAGAAGGGCCGTCCTGGCTGTGTTTTCGTTTGAGCACTCGAGTAGTATATGCTTCAGCGTTTCCTCCTCCATTCCACAGTTATTGCAGGTTTCGGAATCGACTAGTCGGAATCTTTTCAGATAGCTGTTCGTAATGATATGGCCGACTCTAGCTCTCGTAATGAAGGTCGATTTAGGTAACCATAAATATATATATATATAGCTTGACTTTGAAGTTCTTCTTTAGTACTCATTATAAAAATTACATTATAACTTACATATATTGATTAAATAACCAATTATATTCTGTATAAATCAATATGATAATAAATGTATCAAAAACAAAATTATTTTTAAACAAAACAAAAGTATTCAATCGTGCAAATATTTAGTTGGGTTATTTTTTAAATCATCTACAATAGGGCTACGGTACAAAGATAATACACCTTCCCAGATCTGTATTTCCTTAATTATGACAGTGTTAAGTAATCAGTCTTATCTTAATATTTTGGTGGATATAATTGTACCACTGCGAGTAAGAAATGGTGAATTCTTTCCCTGGGTACATATCTTCTTTTAAAGAGTTATTTGGCTAAATAACCTACGAAATGTTCTTTTACATCTACATTGACAGTTTTTAAAAATGACCTATTTTGTGGATGAACAAAAATATCGGATAAATATGCATTGAAGCATACGTGTTGAATATTTGCTTCTATTTTGTTAAATACATAACTTATTATGTACAATTCACATCATAATGATTATGGCATTTGTCCTAACACCATTTTCAATGCACCCAATACATAACTTAATTTATGTAAGGACATAACAATTTAAAACAAAGGAATCCTGCTTTGAAAACAAAGGAATCATCATTGGTTATGTTAGTACAAGCAATTACATCAATAAACTATTACCTCTGCATAACCTCCTGAATCTTGATGTTGTATATCTCTGTGTCAAGAGGTACTTGACCTTCAAGTAAATATTAACTTTATATATTTTGTTTTATTAGGCCAAGTCAATTAAGATATATATAGTTATTTACGTGAAGGTCAGGTCAGGTCAATATAGAGACCTTACCTGACTTGACCTAATAAAACAAATTCCTCTAAAAATGTTTAGATTTTGCTTTAACCAAACATACTAAATATTATTGAACACTCAAACAACATAATATCTAGGAGGCATGTCACACAAAACTTCATTCTCGATGTATGATTGGGCGATGTAAATACAGACTTTACAGATGCAGGCCTACATAAACGACAGAAAAGTACAATTCATACTTGCATATTTATTATTTTGTTGCATAAATAATGTATTTGGTACATTGAAAATGGTATTGGCACAAATGCCATAATCACTTAGATGTGAATTAGGTAAATTTTCAGTTGATACTGCATTGCGATTTAAAATAGAAATGTTATGAAATTTTTACATACCTCATTATCAAAAGATTGGATCATCCTTAAGCTGGAAAGTTCATTTTCAAGTATGAAAATCCATTATTTCTGTCTAAAATAAGCAATTTAAAAGTTTGCATTTTACGATCAGAATACACAATGAGCCTATGGGTCTAGGTTCATAAGTTAAGAATAGCTAATAGAATAGCGTGTCGTTAAAAGTGTCTTTGTATTACTAGTAGAAAATAGATTTGTATTACTACGCTGTATAATTTTAGAACTATGTTAACTAGATCTCAGGGAAATATATATATATATATATATATATATATATATATATATATGTAGTTTTTTAAAACAAACTATATATAGCTACCTTACGAGACCTGTCTTTACTAAATATACATTAATACATGTAATTACCTATCCGGACCTATTTACTTTGCGTGGATGAACATAAACATCGAGTGATGAGATACTCAATATATTCACAATCATTGCCATATGAATTATATGAAATACGTAAACAGATACCTTAACCTAATAAGGCTAGGATTTTGAACTTTTAAATTGCTTATTTTATAATGGATTTTCATATTTGAAAAGAGTCTTCCCAACTTAAGGATAATTTAATTTAATGATGTATGTAAAACACGATTTCATGATATTTCTATATTAAATCGCAACACGGTATCAACTGGAAATTTACTGTGAATTGTACGTAACACGCAAATATTCAACACGAATGCTTCAATGTATATTTACCAAACTTCGATAGATTTTGTATAAAACTGATTAACGAGATATCATACGTAGTAATGCAAAGAGCCTATAAACCTTAAAATGCCACGAAATTGTCATTTTAAATCGCTCGTTTTCAATGGAAATAATGGATTTCGGCCATTTAAAAGTTAAATGCGTATTAAAAGAGTTTCAAAATATTGCAAATAGAAGTATTTGGATGACTAGGCCTAATCACCTACATTTAGCGGGAAAATCGTAACTACAGGAACAATACATATTTAGGTAATTATTTACAAAGAAAGTTACTGCTTTTTTTTACATTTTTTTATTAACATGTTTTACATAACTTATTTAATAATAATAAAATAAGTTTTCAATGGAGTTATCTTTTTCAATTTAACATGAAAAAAACATAATTTCAACTTTTCTAGGTTAAGGTCCATTAAGAGAATTACATTTTAAAATAGGTACATTTTCAAATTTTTACCTTACAAGGTTAAGTAAGGTGGCTATATAGGCTATATATAGACACCTTACCTGACCTATGCCTAAATTTGTAAGAAAAAGATATTTTGTGTTATTTCCGAAGCGGTTACCCATCTATGTACTAACCACGCTTGATGTTGCTTGACTTCGGTGACATAAATGCACTGAATTCTGTAGTTTTGGAATTGCAATTTTTCGGTGAAAAAATTAGCTTCCCGTTTAAAACTTATTTTATTATTAAGAAATAATGTATGCAGAAGATGTTAAAACAAATAATTTCAACAAAAAAAAGCAGTAACTTTCTTTGTAAACAATTACCCATATTTACCAATATAAAATATTTCAATACGGTAATTACAACTTGCCTGTCATTATTTTTGTATACATCAACAGTTCCCGTTCCTAGTTTGCTAAATGAAACTAACTTGAGGTCAATTTCATTTTCTAGTTTCCTTGCTTGTTTTCGAAGATCTGAAAAGGAACAAAGATAGGCTATATTGATTAATTTTACTGCAATAACCATATAAATTGATTATAACAATATCGAGAGCTTTACAATTTCACTTAACTTACCTTCCCAACTACTCATTCTTTGTTGATTGTTAAAACAACTATTATCGATATTTATATTAATATTAAAATAAACTACCCATTTAGTTTTATCACTCTTTTTATGCCAAAGTAGGGTTAAAAGTTAAATTAAAGAAATTTATCAGCTACCAAAATTTCAACACGACTACTTATGCCAACAATAAGACATGAAGGTATAATGTATAATAATTAAAAGGCTACCTACAACAAATCATAATAAAACAGCTGTTTAGTGTTAACAGATTCATTCTTTGTACGTCTTTATAATCTATGCATCTGTGGTGTGCGAGTATTGATCTTTATATTATAACATATATATTAATCGTTATTTAAAAACTTTTAATAGTAAAACATTTATTAAATAAACAAAAAATGTAATATTTGTTATATAAAAATGATCTCATTCACTCAAGGTCTAAGCTTGACTATTCCTTACAGAGTGTTTAGAAAATGTCGTGCCAAACTTTGTATTGGTTACATGGGTCAAAAATAAAGAAAATAGTTCCGTAAACATATGTCCGGGAAACTCTTCGTTTTGCATCTTTCACCCACTTTGATTTTTTTTAAACAAAATAATTGTAAGTTATGAAATTTTTAAGATTTTGTGTCGAAATTTGGTAAGCTATACAAATTTTGTATGTTTTTTTTTTACAGTATACCAAAAACTAAAACTTTATCATGTAAATTTAAAAAATGCCCATCATTAAAAATATTTAATTTTAAATTTCACAAAATCGTTTTAAGAAAAATGTACATAAGACAAAACATTCCTCTTTTAATGCCAAATTACATATATTATTATTATTATTATTATTACTAGGTCAATTGATAACTTGAGTTATGGACAGAAAACTCGAAACATAATTCTTAATAATTATCTACAACATCCAAATTTATCCTAAACCAAAATAATATTAAATTATGTTAATTTATGAAAAACAAAATCTTTTTTTTTAATTTGAAAAAGCTGAATGGACAATTTGATTTATGTTAAACAAGTTGAAAGTGGGTAAAATAATATGGTTTATGTAACCACTACCTAAAGTTTGCTAGGACATTTTCTGACACTGTGTATAGCTATAAAGTGAAAATATTTAGACAGTGTAGACTGTAAATTTATTCACTGTTTTTTAATAACTACCGGTACCAATAGTAAAAATATTAAATTAAGCTATTATTATAGAAAACTTACAAATACATGATAGTTTATTCCAACTTGTCTATCACAAAGATTCCGTGTGTCAGCTTCTTTCTTCATAAATTACATAACGTTGTAAATAATTTCATGACTTTGACTCTTACACTTTACGATTACTCATCATCACACTTAGCACAACACCTATTAGCCGACCAAGTTAACATTTTATGTGGGAAATAGGCGATGTGAAAGACGGATTGACAGATATTTTGCTTATACCTTAAAGTTATCATGTGAATGCATTCTTGGAATCAAAGAACAAAGGCATCAGGAAGGTGGGAAGTATTTCCTGGGATCTCCTTATCATTCTATTGACTTTTCCCACAGAAATATAGTACATATTAAGTGCCATTCTTAGATATTCAGTTAGTCTAACTAGTATGCCCAGTATTCATTCGAATACTTCTAGAATGTACCTAATCTAATAGTAAAAAAATAAAATCTAAAAACAAAATAATATCTCCAACTTTCTCTCAAGAAGTTATCATTTAGCCGAGAAATATAAATTTTCCTAGTTTTGAATATTTGTGTCATTACTTTTATTATGTAAAAAATTTTTTACAGTCTATCATTACATATACTTACTTTTTTTAGAAAACTTTATACTTTGTTGGTTTTTAGTTTTTATAACTTTTTATAAATAAATATTGTGTGCAAGTAAGCAAAATCATAAGACAAGTGAGATGCAGTTAGTCACGAAGTTGTAACTTTTTGAATTAAATGTAGCTAAGCAGTAATTTGTGTACCTAGTTTTTGTGGAATGGGTTGTACCGTCAAGTTAGGCTAGGGAAACAAGTAGAAGGGAGGATATGCTCATTACACGAGACACACTCCTAGTTCGAGAGTACTGTACAATTGCCTCGTCTGACTGCGCTCTAAGGCTCAAGACTATGTTATAGACTCTAAGTTATAAGCTTTTAGTCATAGACTAAATTAACTTTTCCGATGTTTGATTATACAGTATTTGATATATAAACATGTACATTTTTATCATCTCTCCAGCGGGTTTTCTTTCTTCATTTTTTGCTCAAAACCTAACTTCTTCATATATTGGTAGGGTATGTGTGCTAAGACCAAACTCAAAATTTTGGTTAATCTAAATCCACTCAACATTTTCAATTAAAATATTCTATAATGCCACTTTTAAGGATCCAACCAAAATGTATTGTTCTCCAAATCTCCAAAACTGCCTGTTGGAAGTTATCGAATATCGAACAATTAGATAAACATATTAAAAGTTCATTGGTGTTTTATCATAAACATGCAACTAATATTAAAATTATATAATAGTTTTTATTAATTAATAGCCTACTAACCATAAGAGATAAAAAGGAATTTAAAACCGTTTGAATGGTTTTTTATCAGTGCTTTAAATAATTTTGATAAATTTTAGAAAAATAAAATTTTTGATTTAAAATTATAGTTATATTTATTTACACAAACGGTATAAACCATTTCTACACTTTTTCAGGGATGTTTAGCCTTAAACGTATTAAATGGCAACGTTTCAGTTAGTGAAAATCAAAAGTGTAAGTTATCTTGACATAAGTAGATATTAAGAAATCTTGTTAAATGGTGTGGATCATGGAAAAAAAGAAACAAACCCTAAGAAACAAATGTGGGGGTGTTTTGTTCTGATATTACTAAACATGATATTACAGAGTATTGCACATAATATACTTGAATAAATATGAAGAAATTATAGAAGGTTAAAAATGAAATAAAAATAATACGGCAGGAAAGTATACTGTACATAAATTTCACAAATCAACATGTGACTTCTACATTTAGTGATCTAAATAAGGATATGTTAAAGTTATTGAATGAAAAACATCTTGAATGAAAAACATCTTGTAGATAGAGAAAAGTGGTTACAATATCTATATTGTAGTGTATGATCTTGTAATTATAATACTAAAGTGTATGATATTATTAATGATGCAATTAAACCAAGGAAAACATCAAACCCCAATTGTTGCCTTCAATTTATGAAAATTAATATACCAAGACATTTTATAACGAAACCCAGATGTTGTGATTACATATACTCATCAAGAGAGGATAATAAAAAAATACAACTTAGAAGGTGGTATGAAACTCCTAAGAAGATGATTGATCCAGTGTTCAGATATCCAAAGACAAGAACACTTTAATTATCAAACATATCCAACCCTACTCTAATCAGTCAAACACCCACATCGTCTTTTCAGAATACACCATTACGTCGACCTTATAGACAGTCAATCACACCTGAAAACCAGTGTAAGAAGTGGAGTATTTTCAAATTGTAATATGGAGAATATACTTAGTAAGATTTATTATGACCCATTAAATTCAGCGGGTTTGACAGGAGCTAAACCACTTATAAACACCGTGAAAAATAGGTATAAACAAAAAGAAGTTAAAGAATTGTTGCAATCTCAAGATACACATTTTCTACTAAAAGAAAAAAGAAAAATTTTCAGGAGAAATCACTACATTGTGTAAGACATCGATGAATTACGGCAAGCGGACTTGAACAATATGTTCAATATCAGGAATTTTATCGATAACAACAATTAAATTTTTACAGTAATCGATGTTTTCAGCAAATATGCATTTTATGCATCTTAAAAAAAAAAATACTGGAAGTGATAAAATAAAAGTATTTGAAAAAAATAATTAATTTGGACCTTTTCCTAAAAAAAAGCTATGGATCACTTTATGATTGGGATAGAATTTCTATTTTTGGCGAATTTTTGAAATTATTTCAACCGATGAAAAAAAACGTGAATTATTTAACATGTACAACTGTAGGGTTAAGAATTGTGGATGAAAATAAAAAAATCTTCAGACGGGCAAAGGAACGGAATTTACATCAAAAGAAGTTGGGAAACATTTAAAAAAAGAAATATATTAACTATTTTGAAACAAAAAATCCAGATGTTAAAGCTAAAGTTGTTGAAGGGCTAAACCGTATTTTAGAAACAAGAATGTGGAGGTACTTAACACACAAAAATACTTATAGATATATTGACATTCTCAATAACCTAACGACTGCATATAATAATTAATAATTCTCATCAATGAAGTTTAAAAATGAAATCAAGTGATGTAAATAAATGAAATAAATTTAAAGTATGAATAATTTATACAATAAATCCATAAAACATTATAAACCAAAGTACTCAATTGTTAGATAATGTTAGAACCACAAAATATAGAGGACATTTTGTAATTGGATATGAATCAGGATGGAGTGTGGAGATATTTAGAATACAGGATGTATAAGAATTCCCAATTACACTCTACATGCTTGAAGATTCAAACGATTCTAAAATAGATGGAAATTTTTATGAACTGGACTTACAAAAAATGATTACCTGTATATCTAAAAACCAAGCTTTTAAAATAGTTAAATACAGGATTCTAAAAGAAAAGGAGTCAGTAAGAAAGTATATGTGGGTTGAATAGGTAATCTATCAAGCTTTAAGGCTTGGATAAATGCTTGTGAAATTCAAGTTAAAAAATGCGTGAACAATTCTATTTAATTCTACCAAGCAATAGCTACATGACTTCCTGGGTAACAGCATAAAAAAATGTACAACACAACTACCACGTAATATAAAACCTATTAGCGAGTGGGAAGTTGCTTTAGCTGAAGTACAATAACCAAATTCATTTCTCACAGTCTTTAAAGAAAAGGATTATGTATATGTTTATAACAGTAACCCACTCATCGGAATTTACATTTATAACTTACTCCAGGAAATTATAGTAGTGAAAGAACATTATTGAAGCTTTAAACAACAATGAAAAAATTGGAAAATATATACAATTTAATTTCGATGAACTGTCACAGCTTGTATCACTACAAACTTTATTAGATGATGTAACTCAAATTCTCACCAACTCTAGCCCTACAATTAGGGTTTGATCCTATGGAGACCAAATTAATTCATAACTCATAGTCATATCCAGCTAATGTGTGACTTGGTTTACCAAGTCAAATGTATATTTACTTTGATAAATAGAAGTACAATATGTTGGGATATTATGAATCAAACTCTGAGAGTTGTGAATATCAATTAGTCTAAATACACGTATGCATCACATTCAATGGTTGAATTTTCTGAGTTACATCATGTAACATTTTTTAGAACTGAATTTTTTAGTTTAGAAATTGATTTATGGGATACATTTGGTAATTCATTACCATTCAAGTTTGGAACTTTAAGCCCAAAACTTCTCTTTTAACGACTTCATTACAATGAATCAACTGAACTTGTATGATCCTTATCTGTCTTATTACAAACATCAAGTTGGAGGTGAATACTCAATGTATAGAAAGGTTCTCCATATCAAATAGGACATGGGATAGGAAGTTTTCTTGGTGGGCTCTTCCGGATTATTATACAACCCTGATAAAATCTGGTAGTGGTATTAAAATTAGGATTCAATATTTTAGGTGATATAGTACAAACAGCAGACCTTAAATTTCAAAATAGGGTTAAGGAATTTAAAGGAACATTAAAACATAATGCGGATAAGAAAATATATGCCACACTGTGAGAGTTTGGATAAAAAAAGAAGAAAAGAAAGTAACAACTCAGTCTCTCACAAAACTCATCAGGAAACAGGTCAGGAAAAAAGTAAAACAGATATATTTTTATAAAAATATCATTTCTTTACCAACAATCAAAACTTGATTTATTTACAATACCTGCAAAACAGACAAGTATAGAAAGTGGACAGTGGGTACAACATAAACCAATATCTGCAATGACCGAAAATTGGAGATGAATACAGTATATTGATTTATGACACATAATGTTAAATTTAAAAGTTAAAATCTTAAAATCTGATGCAGCAAATTTAACAGAAACAGATAAGGTTGGACCAATAAATAATATTCTACACTCATTGATTGGACAGTTGGACCAAAAACTAATTTCACTACCACATAGTACTTACTAATACAGATTGTATATAGAAACATTATTAAACTATGGTCCTACAGTGAAAGAATCATACTTAACTTCTGAATTATGGTATTCAGACAAACCTGGATCTTTGGATAATGTTATCGACTCAAAAAGTGGACTTGTAAAACGATGTACGTTCACAGTTTTAAGTAAATCTGTGGATTTGATATGACATCTTCAAAGTGATATATTTAACCAAGAAAAGTTTCTTATAAATGGTGTGGAATTACGTCTTCAGTTGATACGGAGGATGGATGCATTCTCTCTCTTATGTTATGCCATTAGAATCAGCATATAAAATTAATATAATAGAAGCAACTATATTCATTAGAAAAATGAACATCAATCCCTCTGTTTTTCTAGCACACGTTAAAACACTTCAATTAAGTTCTGCAAAATATCCTCTCACACAGGTGGAAGTGAAAGCGCTCACCATCCCTACTGGTGTTCAGGGAAAGTTGTTAGATAATATATTTTTAGGTTACCTTCCAAAATGTGTTATATCAGTTTAGTTAGTAATAAAGTTTTCAATGGTGATTTTGAAACCAAACCATACAACTTTAATCATTACAAATCTAATTTTGTCCCACTTTATATTAATGGACTTCAAATTCCCTCAAATCCGATTCAACCGGATTATGAAACCGGTTATATGTGCCGATTATACATTGTTTTACGGATCAGGAATACATTTTATGAATGATGGAAATTATATATCAAGAGATGATTATCCGAAAGGTTTTCATCTTATGGCATTTGATTTAACACCTGACCTCTCTGTAAATTTAATGTCACATTGGAATTTCATTTGTCATGGAAATCTACGTATTGGAAACAGATTTGAGTCAGCGTTGACAGAAACAGTGAAATGTATTTTATATGGTGAATTTGATAATGTTATTGAAATTGATAAACATAGAAATTCAGACTTTAGAGGATAAAATAAACAACTAGGTATACAAAAATCTAGTTTATAAAATGAAGTGAAATCATTAATTCCTTTTCCAAAACAAATTGAGTGAGAATAAAAATCTGTTCAATGAATAGGCTGGAGGTACAAAACTGCTTATCTAACTCTTCCAAATTTTGGAGTTTATGCAACAGATCAACTCTCATTACGAGTTGAACCATGTTTTGCATTTGTGGTAGATACCGACCCACATACAAGCCAAGGATCACATTGGATTGGGATTTATATAAGTTGTGTTGGAAGATTGAAATATTTTGATAGTTATGAAATTTCACCAAGATTTCACACAAAATTTTCACCAAACTTCACAGTTCACCATCACTTGTGTATAATGTTAGAAAGTTACAAAGTATTTATTCAACTAACTGTGTGTGTGGATAGTACTGTATACTTTTAAAAAAATATTTTCGTACATATGGATATACAATGAGTGATTTTATTTCACTATTTATTTGACGAAAATGATGATTGTAATGACTTTTCATATCTGATTTGTTCCATTATATATACCTGAAATAAATAAAACCAATTACATAAAAATGTTGTTAATTTTATTTAAAATGTTACCAATGATTTTAATATTTTATAAAATATATCTCGATTGTGTAATTGTAAGTTCTATCACCAATTTTCAAGGGCTTCATACTTTCTTAATTTCATACCAGAAATTATTTTTTGATAAATTTTTTTTAATAAATAATTTTAGTTATAAATAAAAACATTTTTTTCAACGTTACTTCATCAAAATATTTCTACAAAAAAATTATGTAAATACTTTTAGTTATAAATAAAAAAAAAAGTTCTCAAAATTACTTCATTGAAATAAGTTATTAAGGTATATGGCTGGTTTAAACCTATTATTTCACTCAGATATATATTTCATGAATAAATAATAGTTGCAATTTATTGTGATCATAAATAAATGGACTTTAGTAAGTACTACTTGAAACCAATTACAATGATCTAAAGTACTCCATCAACACACAAAACTATATTTACACCACTTTATTGCAGATTTTTATTCCCCACCTTGTATGAATTAACTTTTGCCAGTCTTTATATCTGGTGGCTGTACTTGCGGTGAAATATCTCCAGAACACATATTCCATGTCAAAATTCAAAAATAAAACATGGTTAGTGTGACGTTAAACAAGAATACATGTACCAAATTGTGTTTTTCCAGTGTTTCAGAATATTATGATGCACAGTCCTATTTTATTATTTGTGTGTGTGTGTTCCGTGTTGAAGAGACGTATTGAGCCCTCGGCACTCCGTTCCTTGTCGCAGAGGCATATTGAGCCCTCGGCAGATCCGATACTTGTTGCAGAGGTGTATTGAGCCCTCGGCAAATCCGTTCTGTGTTGCAGAGGCATATTGAGCCCTCGGCAATCCGTCCATTGTCGCAGAGGCGTATTGAACCCTAGGCATTCCGTTCATTGTCGCAGAGGCGTACTGAGCCCTTGGCAAATCCGTTTATTGTCGCAGAGGCATATTGAGCCCTCGGCATTCCATTTCTTGTCGCAGAGGCATACTGAGCCCTCGGCAACCTGACCTTTATACCTTCTTATTATATAGGTTAGGTACAAAGGAGCAACTACCGTATCTAGAGATTTCACCCAGCAACGAATGGTAAGAAAACAGGACAGCTGGAGATAATACCTCTACAGACCATCGCAGGGCTCACCGCACGGATGAGACAGGATTCTACGAGTGATCACGAAGATCAGCAAGGATAAAGAGAACTGTATACAAATGTATAGTTCAACAGTGATAAATAAATGTGTATAGTTGACTTCTTACGACTTTATTTTAAATACTTAATAGTGAACCCAAGGTAGATACCCTTGAAAAGTCTAGTGAGTGATGAAGTAAACGTCAAATTTTGACATTTTTTTGTGACTTAAAGAACAAATAAAAAATCAGTTTAAAATAATAATTAATACAATGAAAATCATTAATATATTATTTAATGTTTTTTAATATCTACAATGGTTAAATATCCATACGCAAGCGTTTCATTTTTGTTGGACTTGCAGCGTCTTTTATTGTCTTGCAGGATAATTACAATTTTTTTGTTTCTACCTATGTACACTTTATGATTGAAGCTTCAGATATTACAATTAATTGCGTATCATTTTTGTTGGACTTGCAGTGTCTTTTAGTGTCTTGCAGGATAATTACTTTTTTTTTTGTTTCTACCTATGTACACTTTATGATTGAAGCTTCAAATATTACAATTAATTGTATATCATTTTTGTTGGACTTGCAGTGTCTTTTAGTGTCTTGCAGGATAATGACAATTTTTTTGTTTCTACCTATATACACTGTATGATTGAAGCTTTGGATATTACAATTAATTGCGAGTATGTAAATCTGTTTAATTGAAAAGGCAATCATAATAATTTTGGGAAGGTAATTGTTTGATAACTACACTCTTGTTAACACTATTAGCTCTTTTGATGATCATACCAACAACGTTTACAGACTACAAATCTTTCTATTACACTGCCTGATACTTCATACTTGAATTTTGCTAACACTTTTTAAATGTTTAGTGAGTACGAGTGATTGGTCAGATAGTTGCTTGTATCGAAATGGGATATGTTCTGTTCCATATCCTTGTACAAATCTGGGACTTTAATTTCATAAATAAATGAATCACTATCAGTGTAAAGGAGTTTTAATTTATCTAACACATACTTGGGGGAGCATGACATCATAGTGGAAGTGGTACATATGTATCTTACTTGTATCCAGTAGGTATTATCCTAAATATATGGATTATTTAGGAATATATTTGTCTTGGCCATATGTATTCCTACAAGGTTCTCATTGTAGATTGTACGGACCATGATTTAGCTATCAGTTTCCCTACTCATAAACCAATCGGTTTCATACATTTTCAGTAGATTTTCAAAACACAGCATTAATCAATAATTTATAAAAATCTTTTTCAAAGTCAGTGGTTGCAACTGGTAATAGTCTTGTATTTACATCAACAAATTGCTTTAGACATGCTGACTGATTGAGTATTACAGCTCTATGCATCTTTGTCAGTACAAGTCCATGCTGTATCACTTGTTACAAGGATTTATAATGCACAATGCCTTATTCCTCAACGTTGTTACTAATCTTTAGTTGGTACCAAACCCACTTTGGTCACAACAAAGGGGTAATCGGCCCTTACTTGTGTAAGGAATCGGGATATGTTAGGTCCACCTGCAGGATCTGCTGTGTCAAAGATGTACATGATATCTTACTATTAATTTCTATTTCATTCAAAAACTTAAATCCATTTGTCGGTAGATGTTGGTTTATGCTCAAGCCATACAATGAATTAAAATCAACATAAGTTATGTACTTGGACTCTTTTTCACTGTTGAAAAGTGTAGGGCAATTTATGTTTAGCACAAGAGTACAGAGTACAACATTGAATGATTCCACCACGAATCCCTTGTTCAAACAAGAGATACATGTCAAAGTTAGTCAAAAGTTCTAACTGTACATCTGTTATTTTAAACATAGCATCCCACGCGTAACCTGGTAGTATGTAGTATTATGATGGATCCAAGTTCTATGTTATTACAGATACATCAATCAGGAGATATAGAACTGAATATTCGCCTAGATTGTGTACATTAACTTTATTCTATACCTGCTGAGCATGTGAAATAGTCCCTGGTATTAATGTGTGTTTCAGTTAACAGGCTATAAAATTACTCCAAAGCAGGTAAATCTAAATTATTCAATTTTTCTCTAATAGTAATGTGTTCATATGGGAAAACGCCTTTTCTGCTCATTAGCTTAAATTCATTTTGTTAGTTGAATATTGCTTGTGTGATTGAAGTTTTGCTTACCAAGATTTTCAGCTAATTATGCTACACTACTTTGTAGAAAGCAGAGCGAGTCAGGGAATCTAATAATTGTAATAGACAGACCCCTTCTCCCCATATTATTTTCAGTTGTTACTTTTTGAGTTTTTTTTCAGTTCAGCAATTAATTAGAATACAAGATAAATTATTGTTGTTGTACTGGAGGCACTGTTATAATTGTTATTAAGGTACTGGAAAATTATAATACTTATGATCTTGAATTGTATAACATGTGATGCACTGGATTAGGAGGCGGGGCTATATAGATTTCCTACTGCTATTTGGTTGAAGCATTAACCTTGTCTGTTGCAGTTCAGAACGTGTAACATCTGAAGATGATGACTTTAGCCATCGAAATGTTGTATTGTTACAAATAATGTATTTAATATTGAAAATTGTGGGTGATTGAAATGTCCACAAGTGTTGCTCATTTAAAGTAAAAATGCAACAAAAACTGGTCAGTCTTCTACCAGTGGCAGGATAGATGGGACAATTTATATTACGTTTCGAGAGATAATTTTATTAAGTAATATGCATAATGAAGACATAGAGTCAGACTATTTTAAAGTGTTAAGTGTTTGTAGATGCGTTATCATTGTGCCTAACGAAGCCGACAGTGTTCGACGAAACAGCGCTGTAGCAACGCCTACAACTAACGGACTGGGAACAACCGATAAGGTATTTATAGTACAAAAATATAGTAGGCCTATACAGAATGGAAACAAAAAAAATTATAGTAGGAGCATGTACAAGTGGAATGAAATGGGAACTACCCTCAGAGACCCAATGTACCCTAACAGGATATATGTACTTTTTTTTTTTAAATGTAGTCTTGGACTAGATTCGACTTTTTCATCCTTCCTATCAGGTCTCTTGATCTCTTCCTACCCCCAAGTTATTAAAGTAATGGAAAGCTAGGGGTCTTTATATTATATTATATTCTTCACTTTTTTATCAGGCGTCTTCAAATTACCATTGTTTGATATAAATGTGTAAATTCAAATGAACATAAATCAAAAATAAAACTATTGAACTAAAAATACTGTATAAATTATTAAAATTGCTTTCATTCTGCATGCAGGACTGAATGGAGTTTTTAAACAAGTTGTTTTAAAGTTTGATATTTCTACATCCAAAATTATTTTATTATTTACATATACTGTATCCAAGATAAATAAAAGTAGGTCATTTATTGAAAATGGCTGAATAGCCGAAACGGCCGTAGTGATATAACTACAGACAAATATAGACTATTGTGACGGTAAGTCTTATTAATATATCTAATTATTAATCAGTAGTCGGAATGGCGAAAACAAATATGTATGAAGCATCAGCAAGTCAAACTAAACTCGCCTATAAGTTTAAGAACACGAAATTGAAGATCCATAACATAGTGCAAGACATCAAGTTCAATAAAATATGCATATCTGAATCAATGGTTCCAAAATACATATCAATAAAAATTAACAATAAATCTAAAACGGCATTAAAAACAAAACACATGGCCGAAAAATACTGGATAAAAAGTGAAATAAGGAACTTATGCTGTTGAAAAGATAATCTAAATAAATTATTATACAGAACTCATTTAGAATTAGCAAACACAATGCACAATACAGAAATTGATTCATTATTCCAAGAAATTGAAAACCAGATAAAACCGGATATTGCTAAGAAAAGAATCACGATTAATAAGAAACTATGTAATCTTAGGGGAAAGAAAAGAATACAATCTGAACCTATGCAATGCAAACATACCTTTTATCCAAGTATCATGAATTTAACAAATATAAACTTTGATCAGCATGAAATTGACTTAATAAACAAAGGCCTCAAACATAACATACTGTAGTTTGTAAACAGGACAACTTAAAGAACGCTTTTATAAGTACAGAGTCCGCCATCCAATCTTTACCCAAAGAGAAACAAAACAGTATTCGTGTATTGATAAATAATAAAACAAACAATGCTATCAAGAAGATCAACAACAAATCTAATCATCTAAACAAGCACCACGATCAAATAATTGTATCAGGGGTTCGTCACAAAATTAAAACTAATGACGTCATCATAACAAAAGCTGACAAGGGCAATACAACGGTAATTATGAACAAGGCAGATTATGTGAAGAAAACAATACAGTTCTTTAACGAAAATAATATTGTTAAATTAAAAAAGGACCCAACCCAGGATTACAACCAGCAAATTAAAAACGCTATCAATACATCCAAATATCTAATAAGTAATGAAAACAAAAAATATAACAAAATATTGTTAAAACCCAGGGCACCTTTACTAACATCATTACCAAAAATTCATAAACCCGACAATCCAATTAGACCACTTGTAAACTTTAAAAGTGCACCGACTTACCGAATATCAAAAACTCTGGATAGAATAATTCTAAAAACATACATTTTGACAAGAATCACAGTCTAAAGAGTAGCTACGATTTAATTAATAAAATAAAAGACATGCATATTAAAATCGGATCAAACCTAGTATCGTTTGACATAACGAATCTTTACACAAACATCCCTGTAAAAGAAACCACCGCCATATTGATAAAACTATTAAAAGACAACAAAAGTTTGGGAGAAAATCAAATTACAGAATTAACCAATCTACTGAGCATTTACTTATCACAGAATTACTTTCAATTTAATAATGAATATTACAGCCAAAATGACGACCTAGTTATGGGGAGCCCATTGCATGTATCATGGCCCAAAATATTTCTGAATAATATCGAGAACAATAGAATAATGAATAAAGAAAACAAACATCTAGATAAAATTCAATACTACCATAGGTATGTTGATGACATATTAGTATTATACCATGGCACAAAGAGACAGATCCACACGTTAGAATCATACCTAAATAATATACAACCAAACTTAAAATTCACAACTGAAATAGAAACTAACAATACCATTAATTATCTCGACCTTACCATAACAAAATTAAGTAATAAACACCAGTTCAAAATATACAGCAAACCAACACTAACAGACCACACTATCCACGCTACATCAAATCACCCGATACCTCACAAATTAGCAGCATAATATAATAGCCTAATACATAGATTAAGAACCACACCTATGAACCATGAAGACTTCCAAGAAGAATTAAATATTATAAAACACAATAGACATAGCCATCAGAAATGGATACGACCCATATATGGTCGACAGATTATATAAAAAACAGGAAAACAGACACCTAAACAAAAATAAAAAAGAAAAAGAAGAAAAATACGTTGTGATAGATTATAACAAGGATTTAGAACATATAACAAGGAACATATTTAGAAAACAGGGCTACATAACTACATTTAAAACTAAAAATAATCTGCGAAAAGCCTTAAACATAAAGAAAACCCATGATAACAAATTTGAGAGCACGGGAAGGGGAATCTATGAATTATCATGCTCTGATTGTGTAAAGACATATAGGACAAACTGGAAGGTCCTTTAAACAACGATTTAAAGAGCACAACCAACAGCTTCACAACTGACTAATCCAGCAAAAGTCGAGTCTAAGTTTACCGAACATATAATTCAAACGGATCATAAATACTCAGTCATCGAGGAAACAATGAAAATACTTCACCATTGTGAGAAAGGGAAACTAATGAACGCATTGGAGGAGTATGAAATATATAAACGAACAAAAGACAACAGTAGTTCACTATTAAATGAAAAATTAAAATTTGACTCGCATCTAATATATGACACAATCATAAAGCAATTAGATAGGAACTAAACCACCCCACCCCATGCCTACCACCGATGCGCAGGAAACCAACATTGACAGTACGCGTTGTGACAGTGGGCCTACTGCATCATGTTTTAACCCTTTGGGCGAGTAAGCACGGATATTTCCGTGCTATGACACAGGGATTATAGGAGTATGGCAATTACGCTAAAATATACCATAAAGAGTGGGAAATTTTTTTTTTACTTTTGAACAAAAGACATTATATTTGATTAAAACTACAAGAAAACATATACAAAAAATTGAAATTATGATTATTTATAGTTATTTACAGTTTAAAAAATGTGTAGTGTATGATATTGTTCAAAACAAGGATATATACAAAGGGACACCTCACACTTTGAGCACTCATAGGATGTTTCCTTCCGCTTTGGTAATGATCGCTTAGTATGTTTACAAACAAAGCATTGTCGAGAAAGCTTCTTCTTCCGTGACTCATTGGAGGGGAGAGGTCTCATGAAGTGGCGACCTTGAAGACGTAGCGGATCACTTTCAATAGATCGGGACACATTACCGAAAAAATAAAAAACAAATAAAAACTACGTCAACAAAACAATGACAACAGAACTATTTTTTTACAACTACAAAGACAGCGACAGACTGACCGTGTGAAGCTAAAAGAGCGCGTAAAAAAGTGTGCATTACCCAGTTCCCGCTAGGCCTCACCATCACCACTACCTCAAGTATGTCTACTATAATCTAATATATTAGAAAATAGAATATTTCTATATTATTGCATTTATTACTAATAGTTTAGGCAAAATTTTAAATTAAGTGTTTACAATTCAGTTAAATAATTTTACTATACTGATAGAGAGAAAAAAAAAGGTTTTATTATAAAGAAAAATCTTTTGCAGAATGTTAAAATAAAGAAGTAAAATGTCAAAATCAAATAAGTAAGTGAAAATCCAAAAGAAAATTCAATAAATATAAAGTTTTTACCCTAGATAATGATTTTTTGAAGAGTTTTTAAGCAATAATTATAGAGTCCATGCTCAAAAACGGAAATTTCCGTGCTTACTCATTTGGGCACACACGGAAATTTCCGTGCTCACTCATTTGGGATCAAAATGATCACTCGCCAAAGGGTTAAATGTTTTAAATGTTTAAAGAACTTGTGTGTTTGTTATGTGTCGTGTGTTCGTAATTTGTGATTTTAAACTAAGACAACGGTAATACCCGCATAACACTTGAAAATGGCTGAATAGCCGAAACGGCCGTAGTGATATAACTACAGACAAATATAGACTATTGTGACGGTAAGTATTATTAATATATCTAATTATTAATCAGTAGTCGGAATGGCGAAACAAATATGTATAAAGTCTCTCTTGGATCCATCCCTTTACATCAGTTGTTTGCCGTCCTTTTCGTAGTGTAGACTTGTGTGTTGTGGTTTTATCTGATCACGTTTGTATTTAGTCTTAGCTTTGACTGTTCAGGCCTAGTTTTAGGCTTGAGTTATTTTCTTAGATTATAATATAGTTTTAGTTTTGAACATGACCCTAAGTTACTAGGCTTTGTTTGTATTTTTCATTCCTATATTCTCCTTTTACACTTGATAATAAGAATTTTACAGCGTGTATTAATTTTCATATAGAGAAAAATGATGACAAATGTCCGATTAAACAATATTAATAAAAAAAAAAATAATAAATAAAAAAAACTGTTCTGATGTGTCGTGTCAGCTACATGTCGCTTGTTTGATATGACAATGGAAATAGTGAAAATACAATAATCATAAGAATTTGTTATCACAAGATTAGTAAAAGGTGAAGCAATCGTACCAAAGCATTGAGTATTGAAGTGAAGATTTGTCAGTCTCAGAGATAAGATATGGTGTGTTAGTGTAGTGATGTGATAAAGTGCAATAGAACTGAAATCCAGGTAGAGAATTATCTTCTCTGTATGTCAATATAGTTTTAAAAAAAATAGCTTTTATAAGTTGTAGCGTAATTTTAGTTTAACTATGAACGTACATAAAACTAAATTCATGCCAACGGTATTACGAAGGGGCAGTGCACCCCCGAGTGATTTCATAGTAGTTTTACATGTTTGGAATAATATGACGAGCTTTCTTTGTGGCTGTTCTGTGATGGTTCGTTATAAATATTTATGAATTATTTTGAGAGTCAGCTGTGGTGGGTAAAAAATATAATCAATCGTGGAAATAAACTTAGAAAAAAAGTTATTTGTGTTTTGGCTCATTACATGAAAATGGAATATTGTGCTGATGTATTTTTCCGACAGTATGGAATTATAGCTTCCGTTAGCGACAGCACAAAAATCTACAATGAAAATAGATATTGTAAAACAGTTTCTCAACAGTAATATATCCGAGTGATATAACAGCGTTGAGGGAAACTAGTAGGCTATATTTACTATTTGACAACTGTCATTATTTGTGTATATGAAAACTAATACACGACGTTTCGAGAGTATAAATCTACTCTCTTTATCAAGTGTGAAACTAGAACATACACACTTGAAAATAGAACATAGCCTAGGTCTATGTTGGAAACTAAAACTAAATCTATAAATCTAAGAAAAAAACTCAAGCCTAAATCTAGGCCCAAGCAAAGTTCTTTTTATTTTAGTTTCACACTTTATAACGAGAGTTGATTTATACTCTCGAAACGTTGCGTTTTAGTTTTCATACAAACAAATGGTGGCAAATGTCCGATTACACTATGTTAATAATATGAATAATAACGGCTTTACCGTTATCAAATAACTTTAAAACCAGAATTAGACAACTGTTCGTTAAAACAATAATTATATATTTTATTTATACATATGGTCCAATAATATATAAAGTAGCCTACAGGGTGAATTTGGTAATAGCAAAAAAATTCTACCTCTGTTTATTGACTCATCTTCACATTTCGTGGTTTCAAGAAATCGAAAAAAATATTTGGGTGTGCTTAAGACTACACGTTAGAAGTGAAAACTTATTTGAACAGTATGTAACGCTTATATACTTATGATTTTTGTTTTAATATATATGGGTATGTGAGAAAGTCTGTACAATATTTTTGCATTGATTTTAGTTTGACTATGTAGGCTATATGAGTTTGAGAAAGTTAGTGCAATATTAGATTTTTAGTTTTAATATATATGGGTATGTGAGAAAGTTTGTGCGATATTTTTGCATTGATTTTAGTTTAATTATGTATGTGAATTTTGAGAAAGTTAGTGCAATATTTTTCGTAGATTTTTAGTTTTAGTACGTATGGGTATGTGAGAAAGTTTGTGCAACATTTTTGCATTGATTTTAGTTTGACTATGTATATGAGTTTGAGAAAGTTAGTGCTATATTTTTCGTAGATTTTTAGTTTTAATATGTATGGGTATGTGAGAAAGTTTGTGCTATATTTTTTCATTTATACTACTTTAACTATGTATGCGAATTTTGAGAAAGTTAGTGCAATATTTTTCGTAGATTTTGGTTTTAATATATATATATATATATATATATATATATATATATATATATATATATATATATATATGGATATGTGAGAAAGTTTGTGCAATATTTTTGCATTGATTTTAGTTTGACTGTGTATATGAGTTTGAGAAAGTTAGTGCAATATTAGATTTTTAGTTTTAATATATATGGGTATGTGAGAAAGTTTGTGCGATATTTTTGCATTGATTTTAGTTTAACTGTGTATGTGATTTGAGAAAGTTAGTGCAATAATTTTTCGTAGATTTTTAGTTTTAATACGTATGAGTATGTGAGAAAGTTAGTGCAATATTTTTCGTAGATTTTTGTTTTAATATATATGGGTATGTGAGAAAGTTTGTGCAACATTTTTGCATTGATTTTAGTTTGACTATGTATAACTTATGAGTTTGAGAAAGTTAGTGCTATTTTTTTTCGTAGATTTTTAGTTTTAATATAATTATATGGGTATGTGAGAAAGTTTGTGCTATATTTTTTCATTTATACTAGTTTAACTATGTATGCGAATTTTGAGAAAGTTAGTTCAATATTTTTCGTAGATTTTTGTTTTAATATATATGGGTATGTGAGAAAGTTTGTGCAATATTTTTGCATTGATTTTAGTTTGACTATGTATATGAGTTTGAGAAAGTTAGTGCAATATTAGATTTTTAGTTTTAATATATATGGGTATGTGAGAAAGTTTGTGCGATATTTTTGCATTGATTTTAGTTTAACTATGTATGTGAATTTTGAGAAAGTTAGTGCAATATTTTTCGTAGATTTTTAGTTTTAATACGTATGGGTATGTGAGAAAGTTTGTGAAACATTTTTGCATTTATTTTAGTTTGACTATGTATATGAGTTTGAGAAAGTTAGTGCTATATTTTTCTTAGATTTTTAGTTTTAATATGTATGGGTATGTGAGAAAGTTTGTGCGATATTTTTGCATTGATTTTTGTTTAACTATGTACGTGAATTTTGAGAAAGTTAGTGCAATAATCTTTCGTAGATTTTTAGTTTTAATACTATGGGGCACGCGTATCCATTGTCTATATATTAAGGTTGCATTACGCTACTTTGCGTGACGCGATTTCTATTGAAAAAGTCCATCCCAAAAGTTGCATTACGGTAGTGTGCGTGACGCGATTTCTATTGAAAAAGTCCATCCCAATAAGTACCCAACGCGCCAATAGAAGTTTTCACTTCAAAAAGTGATTTTCGACATCCCTTTCACCC
This sequence comes from Aphrophora alni, assembly GCA_963513935.1. NCBI lineage: Eukaryota > Metazoa > Arthropoda > Insecta > Hemiptera > Aphrophoridae > Aphrophora > Aphrophora alni. The sequence continues at coordinate 95,896,823 of OY740765.1, forward strand.
GTCGTTGTCATCGTCTGTACGTAAGCACGATGGTGGTCACAAAAATAGAGAAATGAATCTGAAATTTGGTACAGGGAAAAATCTACTCATATAGAACCCGATTAAAATTGATAAAATCGAATTGAAAATGTCAAAATGGCGCCTATTTTAATAGGTGTCTTTCTTATATCTCGTGTGTTATTCAACTTACATCAGGAAATTAGATCAAAATTTACATATTCCAATTCTACTTGCAATGATATCTATACCTTCTACACCTTTCTACGTGACAAATCGCAAGGTTATTGTCGAAAAAGTAATTTCGAACTCTCACATCACAAAAAATGTAACATCCGTACACGAGATCCAGCAAGGTTGAGTAATCACACGAACGTAGCGAGTAGAGCCTCCTTGTCATATGTACAGCTAGGGCCAAGACACCGGCACGAGCGTAGCGATTGGAGTTTCCTGTCCATATGTACATCTAGGGCCGAGACACCGACACGAGCGTAGCGATTGGAGTTTCCTTTCCATATGTACAGCTAGGGCCGAGACACCGACACGAGCGTAGCGATTGGAGTTTCCTTTCCATATGTACAGCTAGGGCCGAGACACCGTCACGAGCGTAGCGATTGGAGGTTCCTTCCCATATGTACAGCCGGGGCTGAGACACTGACACGAGCGTAGCGATTGGAGGCTCCTTCCCATATGTGCAGTTAGGGCCGAGACACCGACACGAGCGTAGCGATTGAAGTTTCCTTTCCATATGTACAGCTAGGGCCGAGACACCGACTGGATCGTAGTGAGTGGAAGCTCTTTCCCATATGTACAGCTAGGGCCGAGACACCGACACGAGCGTAGCGATTGAAGTTTCCTTTCCATATGTACAGCTAGGGCCGAGACACCGACACGAGCGTAGCGATTGGAGGTTCCTTTCCATATGTACAGCTAGGGCCGAGACACCGACACGAGCGTAGCGATTGAAGTTTCCTTTCCATATGTACAGCTAGGGCCGAGACACCGACACGAGCGTAGCGATTGGAGTTTCCTTTCCATATGTACAGCTAGGGCCGAGACACCGACACGAGCGTAGCGATTGGAGGTTCCTTCCCGTATGTACAGCCGGGGCTGAGACACTGACACGAGCGTAGCGATTGGAGGCTCCTTCCCATATGTACAGTTAGGGCCGAGACACTGACTGGATCGTAGTGAGTGGAAGCTCTTTCCCATATGTACAGCTAGGGCCGAGACACCGACACGAGCGTAGCGATTGGAGTTTCCTTTCCATATGTACAGCTAGGGCCGAGACGCCGACACGAGCGTAGCGATTGGAGGTTCCTTCCCATATGTACAGCTAGGGCCGAGACACCGACACGAGCTTAGCGATTGGAGTTTCCTTTCCATATGTACAGCTAGGGCCGAGACACCGACACGATCGTAGCGATTGGAGGTTCCTTCCCGTATGTACAGCCGGGGCTGAGACACTGACACGAGCGTAGCGATTGGAGGCTCCTTCCCATATGTACAGTTAGGGCCGAGACACTGACTGGATCGTGGTGAGTGGAAGCTCTTTCCCATATGTACAGCTAGGGCCGAGACACTGACACGAGCATAGCAAATGGAGGCTCCTCCCCATACTAGGGCTGAGTATACTGTATTTTAAAACTGCGTAACATGTTGAACGAAAATGAAATACGCTGTGCTGTGCTACAACTACTAGTTTTCACCTCCTGCATTACATATTGCAACTGATTTTGATTCTATTAGTTTTGTGATGTTTATGCGGTAAAATTTCGGCCTTATTTACAGTAGAAGAATTTTTAATTCAGTTTTTAATAGCGAAAGTCTAAATGGCCTTATATCTACAATGGTTTTACTGATAGGATTGTTCGATAGGTTTATATATGTTGCTTCAATTAGTTTTCGTTTATATAACTTCTTCTTCGTTGTATTATATTTGTCCCTTCCTAATTAAATTTGTGATAATCGGACCAAATTGATAAATTGGTTTATTTATATCGAAACGTCGTGTGTTTTAGTTTTATATACACTAATGATGGCAAATGTCCGATTAAACTACATTAATAATAACATGTGTACTATAAAACACATCTAGCTAGTGGTATTTTTCCAAACTCTTCCTAGAATAAATGGACTATTAAATATGATCTTATATTAGGCCTACTTCCTTAATAATAATTATAATTAACGCACCAAGGTGCGATTTAAACAAGAAAACATCTTCTACGGTGTCAGTTAATTTAATTATTCTTATATTCATAAACATTGATGTAATTTTAATTAAACACCTGTCGCCAGTCACCTCCCCCTCTCACGCTCGCGTTTACTTCTGACATAATGACATTGCGTTGAGTTCTTAAAAATTATAGTATACATTACGACATGAATTATTTATGTCTTAAACCACCGATAACGATTTCTGAAATTACCAATGCACGTTCTAAAGTAATGCGTAATTTTACACAGTTTCCAATTTAAAAGAAACTATTGTAAAGTAACGTCAGTTTTTCCATTGTAACGCAAATGATTAGGGAAGTTTGGAATTTTATTGCTTTTTAATGCAAAATGTAACAACCAAATGAAAGAAAGCATAATGAAAACTTTATTTGCAACCAGACGACATCTTCAGTCGTTACCTTCCTGAGTTTTTTTTCAGTTCAGCAATTAATTAGAATACGAGATAAATTATTGTTGTTGTACTGGAGGCACTGTTATTATTGTTATTAAGGTACTGGAAAATTATAATACTTTTGATCTTGAATTGTATAACATGTGATGCACTGGATTAGGAGGCGGGGCTATATAGATTTCCTACTGCTATTTGGTTGAAGCATTAACCTTGTCTGTTGCAGTTCAGAACGTATAACATCTGAAGATGATGACTTTAGCCATCGAAACGTTGTATTGTTACAAATAATGTATTTAATATTGAAAATTGTGGGTGATTGAAATGTCCACAAGTGTTGCTCATTTAAAGTAAAAATGCAACAAAAACTGGTCAGTCTTCTACCAGTGGCAGGATAGATGGGACAATTTATATTACGTTTCGAGAGATAATTTTATTAAGTAATATGCATAATGAAGACATAGAGTCAGACTATTTTAAAGTGTTAAGTGTTTGTAGATGTGTTATCATTGTGCCTAACGAAGCCAACAGTGTTCGACGAAACAGCGCTGTAGCAACGCCTACAACTAACGGACTGGGAACAACCAATAAGGTATTTATAGTACAAAAATATAGTATACAGAATGGAAACAAAAAAAAATTATAGTAGGAGCATGTACAAGTGGAATGAAATGGGAACTACCCTCAGAGACCCAATGTACCCTAACAGGATATATGTACTTTTTTTAAAATGTAGTCTTGGACTAGATTCGACTTTTTCATCCTTCCTATCAGGTCTCTTGATCTCTTCCTACCCTCAAGCTATTAAAGTAATCGAAAGCTAGGGGTCTTTATATTATATTATATTCTTCACTTTTTTATCAGGCGTCTTCAAATTACCATTGTTTGATATAAATGTGTAAATTCGAATGAACGTAAATCAAAAATAAAACTATTGAACTAAAAATACTGTATAAATTATTAAAATTGTTTTAATTCTGCATGCAGGACTGAATGGGGTTTTTAAACAAGTTGTTTTAAAGTTAGATATTTCTACATCCAAAATTATTTTATTATTTACAGATACTGTATCCAAGATAAATAAAAGTAGGTAGGGATGCTTATCAGGACCAAGAGTTTTTAACAACAAGCAAACAATATATATTGTTAGGTTTTGGGGTACCATATTCGATTTCTCGATTCAATATCGCTTGGTTGTGATAGGATTTATCTAAATAAGTACAGAGACAAAAATTAAGTGATTCAAAACTATTTAAACATTATCGAAACATAATTAAAGAATTACAATATTTAGATGTATATTTTAAAATTTTATTTCTAGCTTAAAACTATGATAGAAGACTATACAATATTAAGTTTACAGTCTTCCCAATATTTACTTTTATAATCTTATTTTTCCTAATTTATTACTTAATTAACTAAATGCACAATTTAAATTACTCACTATACATAATAATTATTTTGATTTAATTAAAGAAATATTTTTGGCTCCCTCAAAATAGCTTCGTTAGGTCCTTTTATCAGCTTATTTATGATGAAGGAGATTTTCCTTATATTTAAATCAAAACACTTTTCACAATTTCTTAATACTACATTTATTTTAATAGTTCTAGATTAGATTTGTTTTTAGATTAATTATGATTTTGGACTCTCAATTTATATTTGATTAATTAGTTATGCTGTGGTTTTGTAATATTTATTTAAATTCTGGGTTAATTTTTAATTTGTATTAACTAGTTTTTTTATTTTTTTTTATGAGATTTAAAGATTCACTTCACACACAATACGCTTTTTTTAAATATTAATTTATTTTTATTGATTTCTCATTTGACACTTAACATTTGAATTTTTTTAAATGATTATTATGGCTTTACTTGCCTTTTGAAACACACTTGGACTTATTAACTTATTGAAATTATTTACACATTCTGCTCTGGACCGTTACTACGTCTAACTTGCGTGGTAATAGTTTTTAGACTGTCTTGAGAAAATTTGCGTCTCTCCCACTTTTTCCATTCACGCGGTTAAAATTTTCAATTTAGCATTGTACTTCCTTGAGATTCTATTGGTTATTTATTCGCGGGCTATTCTTGATTGGACTTGCTTTTTGCAATCTTGTGTTTTCAGTGGAAATACTTTGAGTTCATTCCAGAGGCCAATTCTCGGAGTTTTATGTGTAGCTTGCAAATATATATATATTGTTTTCCCCGAATGGTACAATATATTATATTGTACCATTCGGGGAAAACAAAAAAATTAACATAGAGTTTAGAAGATGGTACTGGACTCGGAATGAATGGTCATGTTTAAGTGATGAAAGTTCTAAGTTAGCTCGTTTTTTAGACCTTACCTTCTTTTGAAGACCAGGAGTACCTGACTTCACTATTTATAAGAAATGAAAAACAGATTAACATATAACAAGCTAGTTTATTCTGAAAAATCAGATTATTTACGTGTATATATATTTGTATAAAAAAAGTTGATACTCCCTTAAAGAAAATTTGATCAATACGCCCTTTTAGAAATTTTTTACAACAATTGAAAAAAACCCACCCCAAAAAGAAAAGTAAACCCTCCCTTTTATTTAAAGTAACAAAATATTTTTATTAAGCAAAAATAATATTATCAAATGTTTTGATGTTGACAAAATTACATTAAGACTTAAGGTTGTCATTAAGACAAAATTAATTCAAGGAGTGCAAAGAAATATAAATAGAAATATATAGTTACATGTACATTATTACTATGTTGGCCAACATTAAAAAAAACTAGATTATTAAGAAATTATGCAAACGAAATCTATTACTGACGTCAATTTTATTTTATAAATTGGGAAAACCCCTTTGGGGTCGTGAAGCCGAAAGTTGCTAGCATATCCCATCCTATATATTTTGTTTTCTATTAATTAATTTATATTATCTCTTTTTTTAATTTTTATTAAATCCTAAAACATTTTTTTTTCTTAAAGAAGACTGGCAAATAAGTTCTTTAAAAAACTTAGTAAGTTCAAGTTCTTTTTGGTTTGTTCACTTTCACATTTTATAGAATTGCTGGAAAGTTTTTTGTAATTTTTAGATTTTGGTTAGAGACTTAGTTGAAATGTCTCTTCAGTGAAGCTGTTGAGCTTGAACTCGAACTTAGGCTCTAAGTTAAACCAGCTTGAACTGAGAAATATACAGGTTTGAATTAGTAACTGAGCAAGAAAACTTTCAAGTTCAAACACATGCTATTCTTGCTTAATAATGCAATATATTTCTTTATAACTAAGCTTGATGAGCCAAAACTGTAATTTAGATATCTTAAGACAAGTATTTTAAATAAAGCAATTAAATATTTGACTTTTACAATTTCTGCATTATAAATGAACTAATGTTTGTAGGAAAAATGGCTGTTTGAATTTATCAGCTTATGATCTAATTACATGCTAAAATTCATCTCTAATCAAAAACATTTTTTTGTCCTTACAATCTTTAAGACAATAGATATTTTAATATAGTGAACTCAGTAAATAGAAACAGTGATTTTTCTTTACCTGGTTCAAAAGAAAATAGGATTTTTCAAGGTTATAAGCCATGGTCACGAACGAAGACGTCGCACTATTTTCCTTTTTGTTTTAAATTTAGACGCACCATGTATTCTAATTGATTCCCATTGAAGAAAACACTTTAACTTATCATGATTCTAACAAAAAGACGGGAAGCACAAGCCCTTTGTAAAAGAAATTTTACTATTTTAATTTAAACATTTCTAATTTTGCACTCTGTCTTAGATGTAGACTAGACCTGCGTATCAAGAGATAATGGCCGATACCGTTACTTGTGCCCTGGGGCTTCTTGATAAGACAACGTACCATACCATACGTTAAATATAACTAGTATACACTGGAGAGTTCCGTACGTGACGGTTTCAGATTCGCTTATATTGAATCTTTTGAAAATGATTGAAAGAGACGAAGCTGTTCATGTTCTGTTTCATAGTTGTGAATTGCACGAGTGTCCAATACTGCCTCAAACAAATCAGATTTCGTGGACAGTTAAAACTGTCAATCAGCTGGAAATACCGCGATACGTTTTTCTAGCCTTCCAAACAGATAGAAAAAATCAGATCAAAAAGGATGCCACTCTGTTTGACATGTGCGGTCATTCAAATTTAAAACTATATCTAAATTCACAGTATTTTCCTTACGATAATATCAATGGCGAAATATCCACGATGTACGAAATGTACCATAGATTCCAAGAATCGCACTACACGCACGAGTCCTTTCCCAGTCTAGATTTACAATCTTTTAAAGATAACTCTCCTCTCTTCATATTCGATTATTCCAAACAGAACTATTCTATTAAATCAGGTCCCGTGGATGTAAGACAAGAAATAGAAACTTCTGTTAATATACCTGCAAATACTACAGCCTAGTATCTGATTTTACACGACTCCCATAGCGTGTACAATCTCCTTACAGTTAAAAAGGTTATGGGCACAAACTGTAGAGGTATAATAGTATCGATACACTGGGGGCCGATCATTCGCGGACGAGACACCATGTGCACCACATACCCAGGAGTCGTTCACGCTTTTCTCAGGCTCGTGCCTAAGGATAGGTTATCCGATTTAGTGGACGTAATTGACGAGAATAATATCTATTAATTCGTTTCTCATCCGATCGACGAAGTGTTGAACGAAGCATTCGAAGACGGTCTGCTCCATGACAAAAGTAAGTTTGAAGTCGATGAGACGCAAATATCGAGACACGTCTATGCTTCGTTAAAGCGTCGGTTTTCTTAGGGTGAAATCGATGGTTCTGCAGATTCGGTATACGTTTTTGTGGGTGTTGTCAGTGGTTTTTCGCTGCCAGTATTTTGAAGCTGGTGTAGATGACGAGATTGATAACGTGTTATCTTATCAATTCGATTTCGACTACGAACCACGATTACACGAGTTTCCTCTTGTACAAATCGATCCGGAATTTGACGACGATTTAACTAAAATTGCGCGAACATTTCAAAAAAAATCTTACGTGGTGGTGGGGGTGGAAGTGATAGTAGTGAGAGAACAGTGTGCTCACAGTTCAGTCGAGACCATGGAGTCGAGCGAGGTGGACGTAGAGCGAACTCCTACCAAGGGTCAGGTACCGCCTAACTTTCCTTTTGGAATTTTTCTTAAATCCGATCATTTCTTTAACGGCGAGTGCACTAAATTCATAGTAACCAATTTATTCCAGCATACAGGTTTCGGCCTCGGACTTTTAGTGCAAACCGGTAGAAAATTAGTTTTCTTCAATAATAATCTACTTGACGAATTATCGATTCATTTAAAATTTATAACGGTCGCTCTCAGCGATAAGAGTACGTATAAATTCAATCTGATTATCGGTGACGTAATAGTGCGGAATATTTTCGGTAAACGTAACGTTCAATACGACGGGCAACATTGTATGACCTTGAACGCTGACGAATGGAGGCTACTCGAGGAGAGTATACCGCTCGTGCCCAGACGTGTCGCTGAATTGTTTTAAATCGAGAAAGAGTTGCGCTCCTACATCATTGAGATCTTGGCCAGCGACGAGCTCGTATCTAGCACGTTCCCCTAAGCGGACAAATTGTACGACGAAGTCAAGTTGTTTGAAACATGCAGGTGGCAGTAGTTGAATGTCACGCCTTCCGAGATAACGACAACAATTATATAGTCAAAGAATTCGCTATATATCGGTGGTCATTTTTCAAAATGTTACAGTCTTTAAGCCCCATACAAATTTTTAGTCCTTAACGAAAAGCTCAGAGAACGGTTCGGTGGTTGCAATCACACTACCACTGTATCAGATGGGACGAGGGTGGTGCACCATATAGTGAGGACAATCAAAAGGATTGAAAAAGGCACAATTATTGAGACTATTCCATCCTCATGTCAAGAGGAAAAATTCTCCTATAGCGGAGACCTTTAATGTTTATTACATCAACATAATAGTAAAGCAGATAGTAAATGCACGCTAAAAAGTGCTAAAAGTTATTACGATATGCTCCTTGCCTAAATTGTTGTCTGAGAGAGATGCGGGGATAATAAGAAGATAAGGGATCTCTGTTTGTGTTACCTTCTGGAACGGTGTAAAAACCCGCAAGGCTGTGTGGTTTTGTCACTCAGGTCCGTGGGGTGGAGTTAATTCTCTCGTAAACCTGTGTGACACAGACTTGAAGTATAATCGTAATAAAACTCAAAAAAATCATAAAAATAAATATCCAAAAAATTTTGGGGGCCACATTTTTGTAATGGAGTGGTGGTCACAGGAAAGAGCGATGGAATTGGGGCTATTTCCACAATGGGAAAAACTTTCTGTTTACCTCGGCTTATAATGTGGGCACAAGGAACGGCTTCATTGTACCACGTGACGGTTCCCACCCCGTGAAAACACAGAGGACAAGTCTATTTTGTTTCAGTCACGAGTTAGGAGTGCGTGTGAGAAGATGTGGTGGACCGATTGTATAAAATTAGAAAATGTATACGACTCCCGATACTTGACTTACACGGCACGGATATAGACCTATTAAAATTGGGTATATCCCTAGTCAGCGAGTATACTGACAGAAGCAGGATTTTTTTTACACCGGTGTTGATGACCGTGTTAACGTCACCACCAAGGGAACTAGTTCACCCGACTAGTTTCCCACAACCTACACGGCAAAACATGCCAACACTCACTCAACACAACAAGCATCAATTCCCCGGCCTTAAATAGCTCTACATCGGCCAATCTCACAATACAAGACCCGCACTCGCTACTCGTCTCTGATTGGCCGACAGCTCACGTCGAGCAATTAAAAGTCCGCGGCCACAACAATGGCAATCCGCGACACAACTCCGACTAACCTCACACACATCGCACGTCGAGATTGGTCGCTTCTCGGAAAACTTAACAATGGACAGCTCATTGACTAGGAGCAAATCAATCCTAGGTAAGCTATGCTACAAGCTGGCAGAGCCAAAATTGTATAAGTACTCATTTCCCAGGGACAAAATCAACACTTGTCAACCAGGAGACCAACAGAACACTTGTCAACCAGGAGACCAACAGAACACTGGTCAACCAGGAGACCAACAGAACACTTGTCAACCAGGAGACCAACTACAAATATACCTCCTCCGGGAGACCCAGCAACAACCATCAAGAACACATCTCTTCGAAAAACCTACACAACACTTCTCCTGACGCGAGACTAGCAGAGACCATCTCTCCCACGGCCTTCTTACGCAAGGCCAAGAGACCCCTCGCTAACACACTTCACCGGGACCATCTCTCACATCGGTCTTCTTACGCAAGATCGAAAGACCCCTCAACCAACTGACACCACACACCACGAAGACAACTCGCAAGCTCCACTACACACTTTTGCTGCCACCTGCCACATTCCAACATCATTAAACCAATACACGTTTTGGAATCACTTCTTTCAACACCTGACTCCTGTTCTCATTCCACTCAACAACGCCTCTTCAAGAATCGCCCCGTTGCCTCCCGTACGGGAAATTAAAGGAAGAAATCCCGGCAACGGCAGCAACTTGCTTCACCCTAGTCGCCTCCTGAAAAGGAAATTGTAGGTGCTTTGGCGCCGGCGATGACGGGTGAACATCCATCATAGAGGCCAGATAATATCCTATCTCCCCTCACCTAACCTAAGTCCAACTGGTCCTTTTTAGGGCCAGTACACTCCTATTTTCCGTTATTATTTTATCAACATTCCTCGCACTAAGCACTCGAATCCTTCCCGAATCGCAAATCCTTACTCTTCCATAATTTACCAGTCGCCTCCCGGCTCGGCTACCTCTACTTCAGGGCCAGCTTTACGTTCCCTACACCTCTTTTCATCTCCTCACAACCTGACCCTATGTCAACCGTACGTATTATTTTACATGTGGATTGGGTCTTGGCGATTGGGAACCGAATGAAGACCCTATTGTCAAACATTGCAAATGGATGTCTGATAGATGTAGATATATAAGGGCACTGAAAGAAGTTCTTAGCACGTTTACAGCAAATAACAGCATCTCTGTAAACAACACCAAATGCGAGTGTAAGCTATGTAAAATTTGATACCAATCGGACCTAGAAGTCAGTTTGTTCCCTTGTTTCCATTTACTAGACTGTACTGCTTGTTCACTCAAATAAAATCATTGTGGTCTATGTAGACAAAAGATAGCTGCCACTGTACGCGTATTCTTTACATAATGGAAACATTTAGTTTTACAATTTTGGCTAAGTTTTTTGCTTCAAAATTTACCCCCAACATAACCCAGAACGTTGACGCCGTTTGGGGCTTTTCAAACTAATGATGGGTTTAATTTTGTTGAAGCGACACACTGAGACGGTCTGGAAAAATCAGTCGTCTCAAGAAAAATTCAAATCGTAAAAATTGCTAAGCTAAACGTCTTAAGTTTGGAATGCGGTAGAATGAAGACGTCACGCCAGACCGGACTAAAAGTTTGTGTTTGGACTTGACAGAACAGATACAGCGTTTTTATTAAATTTTATTAAATAGTTTAAATTTAAAATTAAATAATGAGAAAGTAAAAGTAGGCGATTAATAATATCCAAGAATAAATGTAATTCAAATTAAAACAAAAACGTTATTAAGGAAATAAGATGGGCTAAAAAACCTAAAATTTGTAAAATGGGGAAAATTGAAAATCAAAAGTAAGAGAATCATAAACAGTAGGGAACATAATAATAATCAACAATAAAATTGAAGAAACTAATAATAATAATAATGAGGGGAAATGGGACTTGAAAGTCATTCTTGGGGAGTTTTTTGAGGTTTTTAATGTGAAAGGTTGATAAACTTAATAAACTTAATATTAGAAAAAACAAAAAGATAATAGTAGGGAATAATAATAAGTAGACAGAAAAAGAATTAAAGTTAAATTGGGGGGAGAAATAACAATAACAATAATTAAAAAGTTAAAGCTCAAAAGCCTTTAAATTAAAGAGTAAAGGGGATAAAAAACTAATAGGAAAAGTGTAATATAGGTATATTATGTATAATAACAGAGCAGAGTTGAAAAATACTAATGGGGGGGGGGATTTTACATACGAAAAATACTACGGTCATAGAATCACAACTTTAATCGTCGATAACTAATGAACAAAACAAGTTACAATGAAAAAATAAATGTTATCTCCGTTATAGGACCAGGAAAACAACTTCAGTGAAAAATAACATTCTAAAAAGACTTTGGAAAAAAGTGAGTTTGTGAAAAAATGAACATTTTTAAAAAGTGCAATAACTCAAGAAATACGCGGCCTAAAATGTCGAATTAAGATTGTCAAGACCCTCAAGAATGTGGAGAAGAGGATCCTGAAGAGAAAATGAAGATCGGACCAACCGTTCAAAAAACGGACCAAAAGAAAAACTGTTCAAAATCAAAATTTTCATGCTAACAAGAATTTCTCGTACAGCTAACGTGACGTCATGGACCAGCCGTTTCCACTACCAACAAACTGGACAACAGAAAAAACTCAACTATCAAAAAGATAAAATGTTAATTAAAAGGGTTTTTAATGAAAAGTAAACTACAATAATAAAACAATAGACGTAAACTAAGCCTAGGACAGCTATCAGCACAAAAACTACGGATTAATTCAGCCAAAATCTTAATAATTAAAACAGAAGAGACATTTTTCACCGAAGGGAGAAAATTGGTTACCTTTTGCGGGAAACTTTCCCACATGAGGGGAGAGCCAAAATTATTGGTCGAAAGACCGATACTCTAATAAAAGTCGCCGACCAGGAAAGACGTTATTTTTGTCAATCAAAATTTTCTAATGTAATAGATTCATTAACTCTAATAAATGTTCTGGAGCGGTGCAGACGTTATTTTTGTCATTCAAAAATTTTCTATATACAAGTTTAAGTTGTATAATAAACAGTATTTACGATAATTCCAATAGTCAAATGGAATAAAATTAATAAGTGCAAAAAGAAACAGTTTTGAAAATCAGTGCAAAGTGAGTAATAAGAAGGAGATACATGGAAAAGTAACTATTCAGGAATAATAATAATTAACAGCAATTAACAACTTTAACCTAACTAGTATTTGGAAAGGAGATAAATTGAAAACACCGTTAACCATCAGCAACAAGGATCTTCACAACTACAAGACCTTCAAGTTAAGTGTGAAGGTACACAAGATTTATAGAATAATTCGCAAAAAAGTATACTCATTTCTATAGATTAAATTCATTGGAGAAATTTTAAATATCTTAACTTCAGTAAATTCAAGTAAACTCTGCTCTGGTTTAGTTATAAGTAATCAAAAGTAAATACGACTATTCCAGTAAAGGAAAAAACTATTTTGAGTCCTAGCTGGAATAGTCTAGCATTTTTAAATTGTATATATATATATTAATAAAAATTTAGTGTTCCATTGTAAATTTTAAAAAAAGAATTTTTTTAATTATATATATATATATTTTATTCGCAATTGGAAGTTCATTTCATTGACCATATTGTTCCTAAACATTTCCTTTTCAAATATTCATAACATTAAGAGGTTATTATTAAGGTGCTCTGGTATTATTTCATTTAAAATAAATCAAATTTATTATCAGAATTCAGGAGCCGATTTCTTCCAAAAGGCACTTCCACACACACACAGAGAGAGAGAGAGAGAGAGAGAGAGAGAGAGAGAGAGAGAGAGAGAGAGAGTAAAAGGGTTTTGTCTATTTTGATTAGCTCCGAAATTGAGTTTAAAGTATGGGGCTGGATTTGGAAAGAGTCCTTCTTTATCTCGTTAAACCTTTTTGGGTCTAGCCAGGAACAGTCGTCCAGTAACTTTTCATTTGGACTAAAACGATCTTGTATGCTGTTTCTCCCCCTATCTAGGACATTAAAATGTATATGCTTGAACGTATTCAAAGAACTTAAACCCGCGGCTTCGTCTTTTGATTTTTCCCCATCCATTCTTCTTTTTGTCCATTTTCTTTTCTCCACAAAATCCAATTCAATTAGAACTTCTTTGTCTTCAAAATAACTTTGTGTTTTTTTTTTTGCGTATTCTTTCGCTTTATCATAAAAAATTGGAAACATTAGTCGCTTCTTTTGTTGGTTATTTGCTTAAGTAAGTTACTTATTAAATTCCACGCCTTTGAATAGTCAATGTCTTTCGCTTGTAGGATGAGTCATCTACAACTTTAATGTTCAAAAGCCTTTCGTAAATATGCCCTTGTACTGAGTACCTAACGCATATCGCCAATTGATCCATTACAGCGACATCTTGAGTGCTGTCAACCATCAAACTGAATAGCACACTATCACGAAGGTCTTTTAAAATTATATTTCGACCCAATGTAGCAATAACATTGATTAATTTGTTCATGAAGGCTTTCGACATAAATATCAATAGTGAGCCACGTCCAATTTGACCCTTTTTGAACTTTCCTTATGATTCTCTTTTTCTCATAATTCTTGATCTGTTTATTTTGATGTTTTCAATACACTTCTTAACGTGACTTTGCAAAATTACATCATAGTTGGCAACAAGTTTTACTAGCTCCAAAAAATTTTCATGATTTTCTTCAGTTTCTAATTAATGAGCTCCCTCAATTTTTTACCTCTGTATGCTATTCCTTGCCTCCCTATAAACAAAACAATGTCAATTATCCGTTCTAATACATGTCTTCGGGTTTGAATTTCTTGTTGTCTTCTTTTCGCCTGATTAGATGATAGTAATAATCAGAAGGATTAGCTACAATGAGTGAGGACAATCGTATTACTCACTAATTGTCTTATTTTTATATAAAATAAGACAATTATTATTATTGTAAAATAATTGGTCTTATTTTTATATAAGGTATTCGAAATAAAAATTTGACCATTCTATATATAACTCTGTTAATATTTTTAAGTTTTAATTACTGTTTAGTTTCATAAACATTTATAGAGTTGTTAATGTTTATTAAAATAGTAATGTCCCGTTCTTTCTAGCTGTGAAGCGCTGCTGTTACTGCTAATTTATGGTTTTGAGAGTTCTCATGAATCTCCACAGATTTATAAATATGCTTTTCCGATACGTCATGTCCTGTGACAAAAGATGAGTTGCGATGGTCCTTGTCGTCAAAGGCCATATAAAAACAACAGAATATTTTGTTTAAATCTGTGGAATATGACAACCATTTTCTTTGAATTTTTTCCCCTTTTTCCAAAGTTCTGTAATATAATTTTGAGGATTCAAATGGTAGTTGTATTCCTTTTCTATCAATAGTTTGAATAGGGTGATTGTCTATAAACGCCCGTTTCAACTCAATGGAATCATTTTCGTTTGGGCTGATAAAACATCCGAGCAATTGTGGATTTCCAAAACCATACAGATCTTCGTTTCCGGTCCCGTCATCCTCAGAACTGGAACTTGTGTTCGTTACTAGAAAGAGAAGGCGTAACTTGAGGGCTGCCACTTGACTGTTCTATTTTATCTTCACTAATTGGTGCCAGGGCGTATGCCTTGGATGATGCCGGTTCCCGAACATGTACCTTGCATGACAGAGTGTTGTTTCAGTTCGGCAAAAATTCTTATCAATATCTTGAGACATCAAGGGTTCAGCTGCATCTTCAGATCCTAAAAATAATATTAACATAATTACTAGATTAAAAATATTTTGTATTCTTTGGTGTTTTAGGTAATTAAAAAACCTAACTAAGCACAATAAATTTTATAATGTTAAAGGGTTATAAATGTCATGGGCTAAATGGCATACCGTGTTATAAGGTCATCGAATAACGTTAATCATATTTCATATTACAAAATTCACAGCTATCTTGGTAGTAATAGTAAAAAAGAGAGGTCAGTCAAACATTAATATACTTATTACTTGACAAATATTAAAATAATTTTGGAAATAATAAATCATGACAATTTATTGACCAATAATATTTTATAGCTTCTATTTGTATGTATGCTCTATCCATAAAACAAATGTTTGATCTATATTATATTATCCCACATGTCGTCGCCAAATGCCAATTTAAAGTATTAACACAACATATAAGATGAATTTATTTGCATTATAGGTTTTGTATCCAGAGTATTAAAAGTTACAATCAAACAATAATAAAAACATAAACAATAGAAATGACATTTAAGGATTAGCTGATGGTAATGTCTGTTAAATTAGAATTATTATTTTGTTCAATAATAGGGCTACTAATAAAGTTATCAAAATAATAAATAATAAATAAATACCTGAAGTACCCTTGAATTGACATCTTTTAATAACGACGCCGATGACGTGTTTCGGCTAATACAGTATCCCAGGTATCCCATTATTGAATTGATAAAATATAACCTTAAAATCTACATAAACGTGTTTGTATTTCAAATAACATATGATAAAAATTTGGGGTAAGTGAATAATAAATAAAAATACATGTATAATGAATATGTTTATATATAGCAGATTAAACGTGGAGTTAAAACGTTAATTTTTTATGTTAATCACAGTTGTATTAGTTGTAACCACGGTGGTTGATTACAATAATCAAACTACATTACTAAGATGTTTTAAAAACGTCAAAGATAATAATAATAATTTTATAAATCAATTTAAATGACTAGACGTAAAGTTTGATGTTAGTAAAAGCGTCGTAACCAAGCGAGTCGTCAACGTGTGTGGAACATGAACATCGTTCTACGCAGGGTAGGATTTTTGTAGGTTTTATGTCATGATTTTAATTACGTTCCAGTTTTGACGGTATGCCGAGACAAATACGTTCGATTGGTTTCGACTGGCTTTTAGAAAGCCTTAATTTAATAGATTATACATTTAAGTCTATAAATATAAGCACCGTGTTAAATTTACTTACTTGTATCACAATCTTCCTCCGGAGTCCGATTTTGTGAAGGATGATCAGTTCTTGAGTTTGTCACTAGCCACGAACTTAATAAACTTTGCGAAATCTTAACTGATTCTTCGACTTTTTCTTTTTATCGCGCCTCTTTTGAGCGCCACTTAGATAGGAACGTTTCATCTTAAAACATAAAATAATCTACACTCCTCACTGCTAAAGGTCAAAAATAAGTCTCACTCCGTTAAAAATACGTGATAAAAAACAGTTAATACTGTAAGCTAAAGTACACTGCTCCTCATAAAGGATTGGGACTGACTGAATTAAAATTCGTTAATATAGAACCTGAAGTTATCGAAAGTTCCACCGGATGTAGCACTAACCACCACAATACCCAAACATAAATACAAAATAACAACGCAGCTATCAATTCTGGGAATACCTGTGCTCTATCGTCTCACGGATTTATTATTATCTTACTTCCGGCGAGACAGGGACCCACCTTCTTGAGAACGATACTTTTTCTTCAGACTTACAAAATGCTTTTAAATTACTTGTTTTAATAAGTTTTTTCTCATAATTATATTTAAAATTTTTTTAATTCTACGAAAATAATGTTTAATGTTATAAATGGGGAATATAAGAATAACGACCTCTTTTGTTAAAATTAAATTTAAAATTGTTCAGTTTAATATATTTTTTAAATAATATCAGCAGAACATAGCTACTCCTACTACCACAAGTATAATTTAATGTAAAATACAACATTCTTTTGTTTGTAATATTCCCAGGAAATATGCCTGTGAGACGAGTACGTACGTCTCGCGAGTCTCGACCGTCGCGTCGTGTCCCCATGTTGCGATGTTGCCAATCATTTTTTTTTTTAAATGAAAGCCAAATAGATCTAATGTCCCAATTGAAAACTAGGACGGAAGTACCACAGAGTTTTTTTTACATACATTAATACACGTAAAATGCATTTATATGGTTTATAAATAAGCCCAAAATTTAGGTATTATAAACTGGTATTATTTAAAGTTTTGCAATAAAAGTAATTGATTCCATATTGCAACAACATTTATTCGATCCGTACTTTTGTTTTCAGTATTTAGCACCTTCGGGGGCCCCTTTGGTCGGGGGGGGGCCGGGGCCCTTTGTGATCGCCGTCCACCAACCTGGCCAGACCGCCCCTGGTTTACACTAGGACCGAAAGTAATGTATAGTAATAATTAAATAACATGAGTTATAAAGGAGAATCATTACTTTCAAAATTACTATTACATTTCAGAGCTATTACAACATTACTTTCGGTCCTGTTGTAAACATGTAGCATTTAAATTCAAAAAAAGCATTTCCACATCCAACTTCCGTCGCTTGACAGATGCTGCCACCCGGCGAGATCATCCAAAACTAACGATCATATGATATCGGAGGGCAAAGTACAACGGCCAGACAGCCGGTCTGCGCTAATACCCGTTATCTAGTCTACCGGTAGTCACTCACAATGCCTGACTCTTCATCGTTACGTTAGATATAATAAATTTCTTGATTCTCAAAAATTCTGCTTCAATCTTCAACGATGCTTAATCTACAGTTTCTGTGCGTTTTAGTCTATAATGTTGGTTAAATTATTATTTTTTACTGCACAAGCTCACGTGATCTGCGACAGGATTTTCCAGGTACTGAACCTTACAGATTTTATCATACTTTAAATTTTTGTTAATGCTTTAAAATAATTTATTAATTATCATGTATTATTTAAAATATGTATTTCATGTTTTGTTTAATATTCAATGTTCTTTTGAAACTGAGTGATTATAAAAATTTACTTTTAAAAAACATACTTTACAAAACCTTGTAAAGGCACATTTTGAGTTTTGAACAATTATGTGAAATAAGTGCAAACTAATGTTGAACTTTAAATGATTAAAATATCTTATTGAAAATGTCAAATATAAAACAATTGGAGAAATCTGTTCTAAATCAGAAAATTTCGTTTTACAGACTTTGCAGACCTTGCAAGTCTTATACAAGCTTTGTTTCAAACAAAATTAAAATATATATAAATAGATTTATAATAATCTAAGAAGCTTTTAAGTACCATCTTAACGAATTTCTGTTATACCATCAATTTTCTTTAATTTTGGCAAATAACCAGATATTTTCTTTAATAATGAACATTAATGCTAAAACATGTCTGATTTTGTACAGACACTAAAAAACATGTTTTTTGCTATAGCTAATATGCTGGTAGAAGAAACACGGCTAAAGATCTGAACACGTTTCGCCCTGTTAACAAAACACGTTTTGTTTCAACATAGATTCAGAGTTTCACGTGCACAAAAGTGATGTTACAAAAAAAACTAACTTTATAGAACTCTAATTAAACTCATATTGTATATGTGCCTAAATTTATTTCAGCGAATATGTTTTCTAAAAAAAACTATCTTTTAGATGTAGACTTGTGTAATTAATTATAAAATATATAAAAAAATTATTGGGTGGAGCCTGCATGCAAACTTTCGGTCCTAACAACCTCCAAGAGGTTATTTTCTAAATTAAAATAATTGACGTCAATTAATAAAATTAAATATTCAAAATTTTCATGTCTTTTCTAAAATAAACTTCTCTTTTATAATAAATTCTTTTGTCTAAAATATATATATTTATTGGCCAATATAGCATTTAAGTAATTTATCAAATAAGTAATATTATGTAACTGTTTTAAAAACTTATCATTTCATAAAGTTAAAAAAAGGGGGGAAATAAATATCAGCATCTTTTCATCTTTTTTTTTTATTTTTGTAATTTTTACATTTAAGGGCGTATTATCTTTTTTTTTTGGATTAATTATAATCCAGCTAATTGTTAAGCTGTGCTCATTGTCTTTTGTTAAATTTTGTAACTATAAAATATATAAACTAAAAAGGGGGGGGGATAAATTTTCAGACTCTATTGATTAATTTATTTTTTTTTTAATTATAATATTTCACTTTAAGGGCGTATAATCTTTTTTAAATATAATATTGTTAATCATAAGGTGTTTATGATAATTTTGTCTCAGGATGTTTTTCTCAGTTGTAAATGATAAAATCTGAAACGTCGAAATTTTGTTTCAATAAACTTGAGCCTTGTTAATCACTAAATTTGTTTTTGTCTTTTTAATTTTTTTTAATTTCTAAACATTGTTACCATTTTGGTTCCGCCTTTCTTAAATTTAAGTCCCCTGGTAACATGTTTCTGGTAGCAGAGCGTGGTTAGCTTTAAATTCTAGTTTGTTTTCTTTTCTAAATTACAGAGCTTGGTTAATTTTTAAATTCTGGAACCTTAGTTAATTTTCAAAATTTTGCATTGGAACCATCTAAATTTAAATTCAAAATTATCTTGTTAAACAAGGCTCATTTTTATGTTTTGCAGCTTTTTCAAATACTGCACAACTGTTGCTGATGAAATTTTTTTTTATATATTTAGTTTAAATATTTAGATGTCTATAAATCTATAGTCTCTTTTTTATTATTTATTTATTTTTATAAACATTTACACAAAAACTTCTAAACCAATTTCGATAAAATTTTTTTTATTATTATTTTGTCTGCTTAAATATATTTTTTTTTTATATATATATATTTACATACACTGCACACTAGTCATTCACTGAATTTGATCCAGACAGCGGGCTCATTCGGGAATTCCAAAAAAAAATTAAATAAATAATAAAACCCAAAAATAGTTAGAAACAAAAAAAAAAACAAAAAAAATATTCAAAAATTTCCTTCAAAATTTTCTCGAGTTTTCTTTCGCTTGTCTGTATCAATTCATACTTACACACACACATATATACACAACAACTACACTACATATAATTCTTGAGTCTTTCTCTGGCTCTTTCTTTTTTTTTGCATCATCTTAAAAGAAAATTTTTTTTTATTAAATTACTTGGTTTATTTTTTTTAATAATTATCAGCAACAGTTAAAATGGCAGTGGATTTGCTGCGATTAGTGGACTCGTTAAAGAATACTGAGCTTGCTTTTGAAGTGGTAGCTAGAGGTGGTGAGACAGACACAATAGCAGAAATGCGAACCTCCCTTAGGTCCCTTTCACAAAATGGCGTTGAGCCCGAATTGGAAAATTTCACCGAAGAGATCCTTTTGCAGCAGATATCGCTAGCGCAAAGCTCCTTGTTCATCTTACAGGATGACCTGGAGAACTTAGATCCAGAAAAGGGTTACAGAATACATCGTTTTCGCGGGCGGATGAATGCCTTCGGAAGACGAATAGAGTTCCTAACTCGGGTGCAAACTGAGCAACTAAAAGTTGCAGATAACACCGTGCCACGGGATCTGGCCGACCTACAGAATAATTTCGCAACACTCGAAGAAAAATTTAAAGCTTTCGATCCTCAGCAACCGACTCCCAGCAGTTCAAAAAGCTGTTCATACGTTTCCTTATACGGAAAATTAAGTCATCCTGCCGAACAGATCATTAAAACAATTCCTCAGACAGATGGTTTCGACCTTGACAAATTATTAAATTTTTTTAAAATTTCTTTAAAAATAGTCAAAACTTACCCGGACGTAGCTTTAAACATTAATAATGTTCTGATGCCCTATGCTCAGGGCCCTTTAAATTCATGTCTGATTAGACATCAGACATTTAAGACTTTTCACAAAGAGGCCTTAAGTCTCTTCATACCTTCGAAAAGGTTGGCTTCTCTAGTGCAGGAGTTATTTTATAGGCCCCAGAAGACTAACGAGGCGGTGCACATTTTTGTTAATCAAATTAAAGAGGCTGCAGAAACTTTAAATTTAGATAAGTCCGAATTGGAGGTCACGGACGTCATTCTGGAGGGACTGTCTCCGGAAGTCCGCAACTGCTTAGTTTTTGTTGCCAAACCTAAAAATTTTGCAGACTTAGATCGGCTCTGCGCACATGTCAATAATGTCATGTATACTGACAGGCAAAGGGCTCCATTAGTGAGACCCGAAGCTAGAAGTACTGATTTTAGACCTACAAGACCAGTGGTCTGTTACAGTTGCGGTCAGCCGGGGCATAGAAGCCCAGAATGTCGAAACCGGCCTCCAACAAGGCAATACCCTCCCAAAAACAGGCGCAGGCCAGTCTCCCATTTTAAAACCAACCACATCGGATTTAAGCATAACCTAAAACCACATTTCTCTAATAAACCATCTTTTCAAAATTTAAACTCAATTTCCTATCTAAGAAGAAACAATTTCGGCAATAAAATTCAAAATTACGTTACTCCCATCTGTTATCATTGTGGCATACCCGGTCATTATATCTGGGGTTGTAAATTCTTCTCTCTACGGAATAGGTCCAGGCAAACCTATTCCAGCTCTAAGCTTTCCAACTACAAACTTCAAAAAAAAAAAAATATTTCTCTCAAATCTAGGAGTCTGAACGATCAGTTTTTGCCTTTGGTGGAAGTAGCTTTTGGGCAAATTAAAGTTAAGGCTCTGCTGGACTCCGGTTCAGTAAGATGCGTCATTTCTAAAGCCCTTTTTAAAAAATTAAAGAACACCAAGGCTTTTAAATCCATAACCAGGGTGAAGGCTGATTGTGTCACGGCTTCTGGAAAAAGGTTGCCCATTTCCTACTCTTGTCGTCTTCATCTTAAAATGGAACATTGTAGTTGGAATGTGGATTTTCTGGTGGCGCATAAGTTGTCGTGTCCTCTGATCCTCGGATCAGATTTCATATCTAAAACGGGACTGGTACTTGATCTTTCAGCAAAAAACTTCTATTTCAAATTTTCAAGGTCTATTGTTTTTCCTCTATGTAATTTTAGTAATTCTGCGTATAAACCTATAGTGTCCACAACATCTGAATCTACTGCTCCTGATCCTTTAGGTCATCTTCAAAAGAACGATAAAAACACCATTCAAAAAATAATTAATGATTTTCCTCAGGTACTCACAAAAAGGTTAGGTCTAACACATCTAGTTGAATACGATATTCAACTGAAGGACAACACTCCGGTCAAGTGTTCTCCATACCAATTGGCACCTCCCAAAATGGAATACCTCCGCGAACACATCAACGAATTGCTAGACTCAGGAGTAGTAGAACCTAGCCGTTCGGCATATGCATCCCCTGTTTTTCTGGTTCAACATCCCGAAAAGAAAACAAGGATGGTGATTGATTATCGGAGGCTCAATCAAAACATCGTCGTCGAAGCGGTGCCGCTACCTAATTTACATCAAAGTTTTAACTGGTTTGTCGGTGCCAAATATTTCACAGTATTCGATCTAAATTCAGCTTATCATCAAATCCCTTTGTCTCAAAAGTCCAAACAAATTACCAGCTTTTGTACTCCTTGGATGCTTTATCAATTTACTCGAGTCCCTTTTGGACTCTGTACTGGTGCCCAAGTGCTTACCAGACTTTTGGATCAGGTCTTCCATGACATCAAATTTAAATTCATTTTTAATTATCTGGATGACCTAGTCATCTACTCCAAAACTTGGGAAGAGCATCAAAAACATCTTCGCGAAGTCCTTACTCGTTTGCGGCGGGCTGGCTTGACTGTTAACCCAGATAAGGTCCGTTTCGCTGTGAATGAGATAAGCTTTTTAGGACACCTAGTTTCTTCTCGTGGCGTGCAAATCGACCCATCTAGAACAAAAGCAATTAGAAATTTTCCGCAACCCAAGAACCCTAAGGCCGTTTCCAGATTCATCGGAATGGTCAACTTCTTTGCTAAATTCATTCCAAATTTCGCGGAGCACGCTGCGCCTCTAAATCTGCTTCGGAGGAAGGGCCAAAAATTCTCTTGGCAAGCTGAACAAGAGAAAGCTTTCAAACATCTTCGAGAGGCAATAACACAGCCTCCGGTTCTCCGGATGGCCGATTTCGCCAAACCATTCATCCTGCAAACGGATGCGAGCTCGGTGGCCCTTGGAGCAGTTCTACTCCAAGAAATTGACGGCTCACGACAGCCCATAGCGTACGCTTCACGTACTTTAACACCTGCAGAAAGAAAAGCCTCATCTGCATATGAAGCCGAATGCCTAGCAGTAGTTTTTGGAGTAGAGAAATTTAGGCAATATCTAGAACATCGGGAATTCCTATTAGAAACCGACAACCAAGCCCTTTCTTGGCTTTTAGCACGTCCTCGTCAACTTGGTAAATTAGGCCGATGGATTGCCAAGTTGACTTCATTGAAATTTAAGGTAGCGCACATAAGAGGAACTCAGAACATCATAGCAGACTCCCTCTCGCGCATGTTTGAACCGGAAAATTTCAACGAAGAAAATGTCACCTTTTCGTGTACCAGTCTCCTCACAAATTTTCCTCTAGCTTTTCATGACATCCAGACTCATCAAAAGGCCGACCCTGTTTTGAAAAATATCATTGCCGACCTTGAACAGAACATCTCTTCAGAGAAGTACTGTTTAAGTAAAGGAGTACTTTGCCTGAAAAATCATCTGGAAAAGCCCACCAGAATTTATTTACCTCAGTCCTTAGTCGACCTGGTGATTAATTACCATCACGACTCCGTTGTGGGTGGTCATCTTGGAATACTTAAAACTTTGTTTAAGGTAAAGGAGAATTTTTATTGGCCAACTTTAAAACAGGATGTCACCTCTAAAGTGCGAGCTTGTTCGGTGTGTGCTGTAAGCAAACCTGCTCACAACTCCAAATTAGGATACCTTGCCTCAACGGTTCCCAATCGTCCCATGGAAAAATTACATATCGACTACGTCGGACAGCTTCCTAGGACAAAACAGGGCTATAACATGATACTGGTCGCAGTTGACCAGTTCTCAAAATTCACCTGGCTCATGCCTGTCAGAGATGCAACTTCCCACAGTACAATTAAGGCCTTAAGCCAAAACATTTTTCAAAATTTCGGTTTTCCAAAGATAATAATCTCTGACAATGCACAATGTTTTGTATCACATGTCTTCCGCAACTTTTGTTTTTCTCGCGGTATTAAGCATGCAACTTTATCTCCTTATCACCCCCAACCTAATAATGCGGAAAGACTTAACCGAAACCTTAAGGCAGCCCTCATCGCCTATCACTCCAAAAATCAATCCTCTTGGGACGACTCCCTTTGCTGGCTTCAGCTGGCTTTCAATTTCGCACATCATGAGACTCTTAAAGCAACACCTTTTAGCATTCTTTTTAATTTTCTCCCCAATACACCACTGAGTCTCAGCTGGAACATACATGATCTCCTTCCAAAACCTAATACTAATCCATCACAAGTTTGGCGCCAGGCCAAAGACAATATAATGAAAGCGCACCAAAAGGCCGAAAAGACCTATAACAAATTCAGGAAGCCTCATCTGTATAAAATCAACGATCTTGTCTGGTGTAAAACACACCCTCTGAGCTCCGCCATAGACAAGCGAGCTGCTAAATTGATGCCTCGATGGTCAGGTCCCTTCCGGATCATTGATTTTCTTACTCCAGTTACCGTTGCGCTTTCTTTCGCCAATTCACCTCGTTTTATTAAAAAAGCACACGTCGAGCAACTCAAACCTCATCATATAAATTAAATATCAACAAATTTCTAGAACCTTCTCCTTTACGATTTAATTTTCTTTCTGATCTTTTTTGGCCCGCACAAATTGTCATCTGGTAGTCTTCTTTCTGTGCACTGCAGAACATAATAAAATACGGAACCAAGCCGTATTTCCTCTAAGCCAAATGCACATCTGTATGTTTGGGCATCGGTGGGCTGAGCTCTCCTAGAGCCCCTCCGTGCCGTAATCTGTATAGATGTTTGCAGGCGAAGAGATATTGATTTCCTTGTCCAGTGATATATCTCACTGTTTCCCGGACTTGACGCTTTTCAACCCATAGTCTGATCAACTATGAGGTTCCACTTTACGGCAATGGCCGCTACATGTACCTGACATGTTTCCCTATCTAGACATATCTTGACATCGAGCACTCCGCGGGTGTAATCGATGCGACGAGAATATAGAGAGCGTCATGAACTTTTCTGTTTCTTCGTCACCATAACGTCTTCGGACGAGGACATAGTGAGTCCATTTCCTTAATAGTTAAGTTTGGTGTATTTGTTCTTTGTTCTTTATCTTGGTGAAGGTATACTGACCGGTTCTGTCGAACTACATATAGTTAATGTGGCACTCGCTATGCATGTTAGTCTTAGGTTGTTTTTGTTTATCTCGAGGTCTAAAACACCTGTCTGAGAGGAAATTTTTTTTTTACCCTTTCAAGCACACTCTCTCCTTTTTCTAAATTTTGCGGGAGGCCCTTCTGGCCCCTTTTCTTTTCCACTCTAACTCCGTCGTTCGGGGGGGGGGGGGAGAGCTGTAGCATTTAAATTCAAAAAAAGCATTTCCACATCCAACTTCCGTCGCTTGACAGATGCTGCCACCCGGCGAGATCATCCAAAACTAACGATCATATGATATCGGAGGGCAAAGTACAACGGCCAGACAGCCGGTCTGCGCTAATACCCGTTATCTAGTCTACCGGTAGTCACTCACAATGCCTGACTCTTCATCGTTACGTTAGATATAATAAATTTCTTGATTCTCAAAAATTCTGCTTCAATCTTCAACGATGCTTAATCTACAGTTTCTGTGCGTTTTAGTCTATAATGTTGGTTAAATTATTATTTTTTACTGCACAAGCTCACGTGATCTGCGACAGGATTTTCCAGGTACTGAACCTTACAGATTTTATCATACTTTAAATTTTTGTTAATGCTTTAAAATAATTTATTAATTATCATGTATTATTTAAAATATGTATTTCATGTTTTGTTTAATATTCAATGTTCTTTTGAAACTGAGTGATTATAAAAATTTACTTTTAAAAAACATACTTTACAAAACCTTGTAAAGGCACATTTTGAGTTTTGAACAATTATGTGAAATAAGTGCAAACTAATGTTGAACTTTAAATGATTAAAATATCTTATTGAAAATGTCAAATATAAAACAATTGGAGAAATCTGTTCTAAATCAGAAAATTTCGTTTTACAGACTTTGCAGACCTTGCAAGTCTTATACAAGCTTTGTTTCAAACAAAATTAAAATATATATAAATAGATTTATAATAATCTAAGAAGCTTTTAAGTACCATCTTAACGAATTTCTGTTATACCATCAATTTTCTTTAATTTTGGCAAATAACCAGATATTTTCTTTAATAATGAACATTAATGCTAAAACATGTCTGATTTTGTACAGACACTAAAAAACATGTTTTTTGCTATAGCTAATATGCTGGTAGAAGAAACACGGCTAAAGATCTGAACACGTTTCGCCCTGTTAACAAAACACGTTTTGTTTCAACATAGATTCAGAGTTTCACGTGCACAAAAGTGATGTTACAAAAAAAACTAACTTTATAGAACTCTAATTAAACTCATATTGTATATGTGCCTAAATTTATTTCAGCGAATATGTTTTCTAAAAAAAACTATCTTTTAGATGTAGACTTGTGTAATTAATTATAAAATATATAAAAAAATTATTGGGTGGAGCCTGCATGCAAACTTTCGGTCCTAACAACCTCCAAGAGGTTATTTTCTAAATTAAAATAATTGACGTCAATTAATAAAATTAAATATTCAAAATTTTCATGTCTTTTCTAAAATAAACTTCTCTTTTATAATAAATTCTTTTGTCTAAAATATATATATTTATTGGCCAATATAGCATTTAAGTAATTTATCAAATAAGTAATATTATGTAACTGTTTTAAAAACTTATCATTTCATAAAGTTAAAAAAAGGGGGGAAATAAATATCAGCATCTTTTCATCTTTTTTTTTTATTTTTGTAATTTTTACATTTAAGGGCGTATTATCTTTTTTTTTGGGATTAATTATAATCCAGCTAATTGTTAAGCTGTGCTCATTGTCTTTTGTTAAATTTTGTAACTATAAAATATATAAACTAAAAAGGGGGGGGATAAATTTTCAGACTCTATTGATTAATTTTTTTTTTTTTAATTATAATATTTCACTTTAAGGGCGTATAATCTTTTTTAAATATAATATTGTTAATCATAAGGTGTTTATGATAATTTTGTCTCAGGATGTTTTTCTCAGTTGTAAATGATAAAATCTGAAACGTCGAAATTTTGTTTCAATAAACTTGAGCCTTGTTAATCACTAAATTTGTTTTTGTCTTTTTAATTTTTTTTAATTTCTAAACATTGTTACCATTTTGGTTCCGCCTTTCTTAAATTTAAGTCCCCTGGTAACAAACATACCCCTTCTACAAATCCCAAATACAACATAAACTCTAGTTTGATTGAGATAAAATGGTTTGGCAAGTAGGGTAGTTCATAAACTCGTTAATAAAACTCATAAACCTAATAATTTACTAAAATTATGTTTTTAATTATGACAATGTAGCGCAATATTCGGTTTTTATAAATTTACTGCCAAACTCTTACTTCCGATTTAACTCATCGATTTAGGTCATTAAAATTTATATTAAACCACTATTCTTAACGAAATCGGGAAAGTAGATTTTGAGAAAATGGGTCTTTTATAACAGTTTATCGTCATTGGGGGTCTATTGATTTTTCTTACTTCTACTATTTCATTTATATGTAAGAAGAAGTTCCATATCATGCTATAATGTGAAGCTCAAATTGTGGGTTAAGCACTTGTAGTTTTTACCTGGGTTTAGGTTCAGAATGCGGTAGTATAAGGATAAGTCGCTACATGTAATTCGGCATGGTGCCATTGTAGTTAACAGAAGTGACCCGTTGGATGGCCTTTAGTTTCTGAGTTTTTTAACCATAACATTGAGATGCACAATCTATTTAATAAGTAAAGTCAATGGTTCTACCGATAACTACCGAAAGGTTTTTTTTTTTTTTTTTTTTTTTTTTTTTTTTTTTTTATCAGAAGGCAACTGTCATACATACGATCTTAGAGTATATTCGTTAAGGCAGATTTTGATGAAATCTCAATTGTGTGAAGCTTTTCTTATAGCAAGTATAACAAAATTTGTAATTACTGTCAAACAATCTACAGATACTTTAACAAATCTTTTCTTTTTTTTATGTACGCACGTTATTCATGCCAATATTAATAAAATAAATAACTTTGACACCTGTAGGATTTAATTCTTTAAATTGTACACCTTTCTTTAATTGTAAAATTAAAGTTTAAAATCATTTACAATAAAAAAAAATTATCGTTCAAATTTGATGCAATTAATAATTATACATAACATCTTAATCTACTACTTATTCTACGTAGGCTACATAGTCAAATACAAGTTACTTATTCTACGATGTCTTAATCTAAAATAAAGAAATAAGAGTGCATCAGAATTTTTACTTTTAATTTTTTTTACTTTTAATTATTTTGATAAAACGCTCCGGCTCACTGAAATTTATTATTTATTAATTTAATTTACTTTCTCTTTACGGGTTCATTAGGTTCTTTGGCGACTATAATTTACTTAATATAAAATAGAATTTGGTGGTAGTTTGTTTAATTGAAATTGTCCATTAATTTGTACCTATCGACTGAAGTTCTATTACAGCTCCAATGTTCCTGGTTCCTTGAACATGGTCCCGCGTAGACTGCCAGTAGATGGATTGATTTGCCTTAACTTTTTCGAAGAATCTTCTTTTCTTCATACACTTTCATTTTCAGACACTTTTGTGACGACAATTACTTTTTAAATTATTCGATGATTATTCCTGTTCAAACACTTGTAGAACGACGCTATTACTCACACACTTTTATTACGACGACTCTTTTTAACTTATAAACAACGTTTCTTTTTGCTACTAAGAGAAATACTTTCTCCGGAACAACCTTCTTCAATAAGTTAACAACCAAAAAGACCCCTTGCGCTTCTTTTCTACCCTTATTTATAATTTTTATTTTCAAACTGCTTTATTCCGATCCTCTGTCTTCATTGGCTTATTTTAAATCTTTTACGTCACTTCAGAAATGATGCAATTCCTATCATTGGTCCTTTTCAAATAATTTCGGTTGAAGGCATTGAACTTTTGAATGTTTTATTCGACTCCTTGGGATCAGTGACTGACGTTAGAATAGTTTTTTCTAGTTGTCAACCCTTTCAACTCTTCACAATTTATGGCCTGCCGAGCACTGACCTTTTGTGAGCCCTCTATTTCGTTACAATACCAATTATATAAAACCTGCAAGTCTCTTATTGTCAGATTAAAAATATTGTTTTTAAACTCAAAACTCAGAAGGAATTAAAAATTGATATATCAATAAAGATTTATGAATCTCAATATATATGGATATATGGATTGTCTCAACAAAGATTTTCGTCACCAATCACAATACTGTACTTCTATATAAATATAATTAAGTCACATCCTTTGTGTAAGAGTAATACGTTGACAATGTAACATCGAAAAATCTAATTCCGAGAAAAATCATAACGCTCCAGTCTACCGTGTATGGCACCAATTACTGATTTAGACCTGAATTAGACCAATTACTTTGATCCTTTGTCTAAATTTCCGAGATATGGCAGTAACTTTATATCATTTAATATATATATATATATATATTATATATATAGTCTTCAGCTTTTTAACTACCATACTAAAATAGAATTATTTGCGCAAGGAATATGACAATTAAAAACAATTATGACATGTTTAAATCATTGGAGCTTGAACTTGGAACCGCTAAGGTTATAATGACCAATATCTAAATAAATGGTAATGCTATTTACTCATTGCACTTATATAAATATTTTGATTATTATGTTGTTTTTGTCCATGGATAGCCCGGATCCCAGTCCATCAGCCTTCTGACATCCCAGTTGAGTTTGGCTATGTTCTGTGAGTTTAAATTACTGTCTAGTATCCAGCATACACGGGGTCATCTTTGACTTGGTTTCATGACACAAGGTGCGTTTATCTGAACTATAGACTTTACCATGTGGAGATGTGAGGAAAGGCGTCGTGTCCAGTATTAACATGGAACAACATCACATATTGTATTCGGGTTCGCATTTCTTCGTCTTCCACTCCAGAGCTATGCTCTCACCCAGATTTTGTTATTTGAGTTGGTCCTAATTATTTGAACTTCATTTGTATTCTGATTACGATTCTTGCAGTTTTTATGTCATATATATATATATATGACATAAATATATATATATAATGTTTGGGAAGATAATATACTAATCTATCAGCCGTCACACACACACACACACACACACACACACACACACATACACACGAATATACGTCAAATTGTGGCTTTAGGTGCAAATTGTAGTGAGTTATGTGCTAACGTTACATGTTATTTGTTTGTAAATAAACAAACTGAGTTTCTGTAATAAATCTATAACCACTTATAACTTTTGAGATTTATTTTATCACATATTTCATTGTGTATGCCGCTGAACTTGCCTCAGCTATTATAATAAGCTCTAGTGGGACTATTCTTAACAGAACTTCTATTGTTGCTGTATGTGTACTTCTAAAGGCTCCTAAGATCATAGGTAGCCCAACCAACCTTTGTAGACTAGTCAACTTAAGTCTAGTGATATCTAGAAGTGTTCTTATTTACAACATTATTGCAACATACATCTGTATCTGAGGTTTAAAGCCATTTA
The DNA here is from genome assembly GCA_963513935.1 of Aphrophora alni. Taxonomy (NCBI): domain Eukaryota; kingdom Metazoa; phylum Arthropoda; class Insecta; order Hemiptera; family Aphrophoridae; genus Aphrophora; species Aphrophora alni. The sequence continues at coordinate 95,927,860 of OY740765.1, forward strand.
GTCATAGCAAGACGAAGATTTAGTTCTTTCCAAGAAGTCGCTTACAAGCCATAAGTGATCTGGTTGATTTCTGCAAAATGGAATTTTCAGGTTTAATCCAGGTGAGTCTTCTATCCAGAATAACACCACCATATTTAACTTCATCTGAGAGTTCTATGTTAGTATTTGCTAGAATTATCTTGACTCTGTTTATTTTAATGTTTCTCGTGAAGGGTATGATTGTTAGTCTTACCCTAGTTAATTAAAGACCCTCATTCCTGCACCAGTCTTCGGTTTTCTTTAAGTCTATTCATTAAGTCTGCAGCAACACTTAAGAATTTCCTTTTATCAACACTACTATGTAATCTGCATAACTTTGTGTGTGGAAACCTAATATACTTAATTAAGGGTCAACTACTATGTTCCACAGCATCGGTGAGGAATTTCTCCTTGTGGAGTACCTCTCACGCCTATAACTTTCTTCATACAGAGTTGCAAGGATTATTCTATTTGTTAACAATGATTCCAAACAATAGCTAATAGTGTTTTTACCCCTCGATTTTTAACTGCTGCTATGACTGATTGATAAGCAATATTATCATAGGCCTCTTGTATATCGAGAAATGGACATAACGCAAATTCTTTATTATGTATTGATTCGTAGATTCTACTTACCAGTTGATGAAAGGCAGTTTCACAGGACTTACCTGACTGGGAATGGGATTCTTAATAAGAATTCCATTTTGTAAGTGAGTTTGTATTATTCTTTCCATTTTTTTAAAACATAGGAGGATAAACATATTGGTCGAAACGCTTTGGAATTTGTGCAATTTCTATTTCCTGGTTTCGGTATGAAACCATTTATTTATGACCCATTTAACAACAGATACTGTAATAACTTCTCTGACAATTATCCCGTCAGAACGAGAGACTCTTATAGAGGTTGTATATTTTTGATTAAGGATTATGTCATTATCCGTCATTACAATGCTATCTGTAAAATTGTAACGTCCTTCAGACAACAAATAAAATCTGCTTCTTACTTATCGATAAATCAACATAAGTATTTTCTACTTCCGATATCGCCTCCGGGTCATGCCACCGCCGTGTGCTGAGACCTGGCGGGGAATATCATAATCCACAATCACATGATCGTTGCACTCCGTACTCTCGAACAACCGCTAGCAGGTAGTCACTTCTAAATCACATTATTAAGCAGCAGTTTTTTTTTAAACATGAAAGTTCCGAAATAGCAAAAGTGCATCATGTCAGTAATAATACAGTATTCTTTCTTCTAAATTCTAAAAATGCGTTACAGTTAAATAATACCGCTAGTTTATTCAGTGAGTTTTGTTTTCTACATTTAAATTTTCATCTCACAATGACCTTCAGGCACATGTCAGGCTTCTAAGCATTTTACAACAAGTTCCAGGTATTCGAAATAAAAATTTGACCATTCTATATATAACTCTGTTAATATTTTTAAGTTTTAATTACTGATATATGTTAGGTTCAGAAATAATTTAACTAGGATTATTTTCTTTTGATTGTTCAGTAATTTTATTGAAGGCTAATGTCTTGTAAAAAATAGAATGATCTTCTTTCATTTAAAAACAATTTACAAAATCAAATTATAAATTTAAATAGTCATAAAATCAAAGAATTAACTAGTCAAATGTTTTTCTTAATTAGAATCTTTTGTTTTAAAATTTCCTAACAGTTGTTACAATTCTTTATCTCAAACAAAGATCGAGATATATTAGATTCTTTATTAATATAAAAAAAAACTTATTTATAATCTTTTTTGGACATTTTGTAATTCTGATAATCTTCCTTTTCATTTTAATTAAATTAAAAATCATTTTTCATTACAAAGACTTGTCGAACAACCTGTATGAGTTTGTCTAAATCTCTTTTTAACTTGCTTTTTGCTTAGCTGGTCCGAGATTGCAACTCCAAACACGTTCAAACTCACTTCAACATTCTCTAAGTGCACCATATCATCACGTATATATGTATAAAAGGAAATATAAACTTTTTCAAAAATCACAGTTGTTAATAAAAGGAACTTTGGTTGTGAAATTATTCTTTATAAAGAATAACAAATTTTGTTCAAGAAACAAAACTCTGTATAATAATATGTCTTCATGTCAGTTTTTTTTTTTTTTTTTTTAAATCTGTAAAGTAATGTGTACTAATTTAAAATCAAAATAATCTTGGATGGGACTGCATGCAAAATATTTCGGTCTACACGACCCCAAAGGGGTTATTTTTCAAAATTAAAATCATATTGACGTCAATAGTTTAAAACAAAATTAATTTCTTTTATATATAATAAATTTGTCTTTTTTTTTAAATAGAAAGGGTATGTAATCAAGCTAGTTTTAAAATGTATCTCTCTCTATATATAGTAGTAAACTAAGTATTTGATAATACAAAATCTTGTTAACTGTAATACATAATTTTGACCTTTTTTTATATTTTTAAAATTTAAACTCTTTATATAAACTCGTATTAATTTGAAATCTAACTTTTGTAATTTTTCTTTTTAAAAGACCAAGAACTATGAAATGTTTGTTATAAGTATTTTTTTGTAAATGGTCAAATTTAATTCAGAAAATTTAAGCTAAATAAATTTTAGCACTTGTTAATGAAATTTGTTTTCTTTTTTTTTTTAAACATGTTTACCAGTAGGTTCCACAATCTTTAATTTTCAGTCGCCTGGTAACAAAATAAATGTGTTTTAAGTAAAAATTCCAGTACGTCTTTACCAGAAGAAGTTAGACTACATCTAGGATCATCAACAGAACCAGTTGGATGAATCGATTCCTTGAAGATTATTTTGTGTATCCTAGAGACTGCTTTAGTAGAGTGAAAAGTTTCTCCAAGAAGATCTTTTATTTCTTCTTAATAGAGTATTGTATTCGGTTAAGGATTTATGATAATTGTCCCACTGATCAGTTTTCTTAGCTTTATTAAATAATCACCTTGTAATTTTCTTTTTCCTATATAAATCTTTATTCCACCATTTTGTTTCCCTTCTTGTGGATACGGCACTAGATAGGACAGTTATTATCATATAAACCGATAATATCTTCTATTATATTAGCCGCCATTGAATAGATATAATTTATGTCTCTAACTTCCTTACTGAGGGAATCTAATCTATAGGTTAAATCGTAATAAGAGTTCCAGTTAGTTCTTTTGGGATATCTGAACTTTTGGATTTCGGAATCTAAATTTAAGGTCCTCAGAATATGGTCAGATGCTGAAATTTCACCCGAGACATGGCAGTCAGTTACAAAATAACTAATAAGCTCTGTGGAAGTTGCAATGTCAATAACCTCTTTCTTTACTTTGTTTCTAAAAATAGGTTCATCACCAAAAATTAAAATTTACTGTTAATAAATTCTAAGAGGGACTCACCTCTACTATTAGTGTTACTTGATCCCTATGCTATGTGATGAGAGTTGAAGTCTAACATCGCGAGAAAATTCGTCATTGTCTCTAATTCCTTAGAGGTTAGAGTTTCCTCAGAATCATAGGGAAGGTAGATCAAGTTCATGATTGTGTCTCTTCTACCTTTTTTGGATCCGCAGGTGATCTTCACCGTGGTGATATCTCTGAAATAGAAAGCAAGCAAAGGCAAACATTTTAGTTTATACTTAACTACAATACAGTTACAATAGCTATATGAACCATTGTATATGACCTTACCTTTTACATTTCTCAGCCCTCTTATTTTTCCTCCATTAATCCAGGTTTCTTGAATAGGGCTAGGTCTATGTCTTCAACTAGAAATCGCTAACAGAAGACTGTAGAAGCAGCCTTACAAAGATTCAAACTCCATAACTAGGGAATCCTTAATATGCTCCTAGATATTCTTTGTTTAATTTTTGGTCTGGATATTCCTCTTGAACAATAGACTCTTATATGATGATATCATTTCTTTGTAATTGTTTGTAGAGGGCTTATTTATTTCTGCCTTCTTAGGTTTTATCTTTTCAGTATCTGTTGGGATACTACCATCTGAGCGACTTCTTTTTAAGCTGCTAGCTTTTATAGTACACTCCTTTTATAGTTCATTGCTTTTCTTTTCCTTTTCCCCACAGTTTAGGATTCCTTTCAATTCCCTGTTCTGTGAGTCTTTCTAAGAGCTTTTGTTTCTCCTCTGGTGTATTTTACCTTCAATTTCATTTGTTTTAATTTCTTAATTTTATCAGTTGTGGTGGTATCTTTAGAGGAATCGTTTACAATATAATGTCCTCTTTGTCTGATGAGATTTCAGTTTTGGTATAGTTCATAGGCCTTCCCTCCACCTTATTATCTAACCCAGAAGCAACTGAAGTTGTTTTATGCACAATAACCCCTGTACAATTCATCCATAGACACGGAATTAACCTTAAGGACAACCCCCCCTTAAGGACAACACCCCCCCTAAGGACAACACCTTTGATCGGGGAAAGTATTTGACCTCCCGGTCTAAATCCGCTGTGTTTTGTTAAAGCAGGGTCACCTCGAGCAAGATACGGCTTTTCGCTCGCGCACAGCGGTCCTGAAGGTAGCTTCCTCAGATGTAAATGTGATTATCATCCTCTGCTATCCCGCTGAGATTTTTGTCTTTAATACTTTATCCTATTATTCTATTATCGACATAATTGTTAACAAAGGAATATGTTTAGAAAGCAGTTATAATTAAATTTCATATCGCATACAATATTACTTACTAAATTAAACTCAGGGTGAATCTTTTATTGTGGGCACTATTATATCGTACATCGTAAACTATTATTCTGAAAAACTTTAAATGGGGTACCATTGTTACATTTTCATCTAACATAAACGTTTGTTTTGCAAACTCTGAAAAATGACCGTAATTTGCCGATAGGGCTGTCAACTTTTTAATTAATTATAGGGAGACCCCTATTTATATGAAGTTTTCGGATTCTGAAAAAAAATGTTAAGAATTTTTATTGTGTGATAATCTTACTCGTTTAGCAGTGATTGGCGCTTAAAGTTTCGAACATTTGACGTTTGAAGCTTTTTCAGGAGACGATTTTCCATACTTCCCATTGTTGAACCAAGATAAAAATGTATGTAGGTATAGTCTAGGTAATGTACAAATAAAACAAATAATTTGTGCAATAAATGAAAATTTGCTAAAATTTAGTGTAACTATTATAAGATAAGTACAAAATAAAAACAAAATGATAAACAACCTTTCCTCATTGACACTATATTATTAATTCCTTAGCTTATTCTGCAATGCTACCTTACTTAACTTACACTAGATTCTAGCAAGTTTTTATTTGTTGCACAAATTATTTGTTTTATTTGTAGTCCTACATTAGTATTTACTCAACCTAGACTATACCTACTTAAATTTTTAACTCGGTTCAACAAAAGGAAGTATGGATAATCGCCTCCTGAAAATGTTTGAAATGTCAATTGTTCGAAACTTCAACCGCCTACTACTCCTTAACGAGTAGGTTTATCAAACAATAACCAAGAATAAACAAATCTTAAAATTTTGTATAGCCTAGAATCCGAAAACGTTATAAAAATAGCATTAGAAAGATCCGAAAAACAATAAAAAATTTAGAGCCTCATAAAAATTTAAAGTTGGCAGCCATATTTGAAAATGCGGCATTTATCAGAATTTGCAAAACAGATTTTTAAGTTATATGAAAAGTAACCGGTCCCCCATTTAAAGTTTTTCAACAGATTAATAGTTTACGATACACCAATAAAACGACGATAAAAAATCACTCTGTTAATGGAATTAACATTAATAGTATTACTATTATTATAACTACATATTATTATTGTTGTCATATTAATATATAATGTTCGTTCATATAAATTTTACCCTTTTATTTCAAGAACGGTAAAGTTGGTAATTGTTGTATATTTACGTTCCTTCAATTTACAGCAATAACAACGTAAGTTCTCAGTTGCGCCGCTCGGCAGCGGCTGGACAAAAATCAATTAAATCTACGGTTTGGTGTGTAAACGATTTGCGCAACTCCTTCCCAGCTAAAAACTGATCACTATATCCTCTGTCAGGTCAGTGCGCTGTCCGACCACACAGTCAACACATCGGCTTTGCACTTCGCACACCTCTTGATATATATTCATCGTGATAACTGCATTTGTTTACAATCGTCTCCAAGTCATCTCAAAGTCTGAAAAGTTAAACCAACACTGTTATATGAAGCCGGAATTCAAAATAACATTCGGTGAGTTCACATAACCTTGTATATCCAAATGTAAACAAGATAATAACCATTATCAACGAACAATTGAATATTTTATTCCAGTATTAAAATATAATTAACTGATTATATTTTTAATTAATATTACTTTAAAATTACACGTTTAGTGTGCCTACTAAGTTAAGTGTTGTTATAAGGCCTAAGTGTGGTTTATATGTTGTACTGTAGTATTTCCTAGTCACGTGGGTGCCACTACGTCTACATAGTTTGTCATCCACGCTTTAATAAATTAAGTATATACATCCATTTGTATTATGTTTATAAAGATATTCTAAATCAAATAACTGATAAATTTAAAATAACAATATTTTTGGTTAAAAATTATCATAAAATATTAAGTCCTATAGAAAAATCTCGTTTCTATGTTCAAAATGTCCTATAGAAAAATATGTTAAAAAATGTAAACAATTGAAATAAACCAGTATATTAACTCTAATAAACTGTTAATTTTTAAATATATTTTTAAAGTCTAAATGGTTTAAGTAGTTAGCCAAATGGTTTAAAGAAAACCATTTTTGTCTTATAGGAGACAAGATGAAAACCCCTCAATCTGTATTTGATTTAAAAGAGTAAACAATTTATATTTTTCGATATTATAAGAGATTTGATGTGTTATTTATTTTAAGATTTAATTTTAATTATAAGTTATTTAGTGTGGTTTCTTCTGACATTATCATCACTTTTATATAAAATCTGCTAAATAAATGGACTTAATGGTTATGCTATCAAATGAGGCGGGAAAAACAACATAACCGAGCTAAAAAGTTATAGTGTTAACACCATTGACCCTTACCACGTCTTTAATCTCTCGGCTATCAAGGTATTTAGGGATAAAGAAATCAAGACGTAGCCTACAAGTCAAACGTGTCTTAATGTAAATATATTCAGTATTTGTGTTCATTTTTATTATTAAGTACTGATCTTGTCTTGTGATTTAATCGTCTATTAAGGAAAACAAATTACAATTAATCAAACAAACAATGTTAGAAAAAATATCAGTTTCGAGATTTCATGAGTCCAACAGCGTGTCCGTTTAAACACTCATCTAACTTTAAATTACATTTTGAACCCACTTAATAAAATATAAAATCTGTTTTGTAAATATAACAAAACATACTATTTCGTGAGATCCGTCATGGTGTGCATCAACCATTTTATATATTTAATTCTGTAGGCCTAGTGTTTTGATCTTTGATCCGTATTTTAATGTATGTGTATTGTGATATAAAAATTATGTAACAAACCTCCAGCAAATGAATAACTGAAGATGGGATTACCATCCCGAAATGCGTTGAAAAAAAACATGATAAAGCCACAAGGACGGAAGTTATTTAAAGTAAAATATGTTGGTACATTTTTATAAACAGAATATCGACTCGTTTAATGTATATAATGTTTATAATATAATTTGGTTTGTGGCGATTTTTATGTGCTGAAAATGGTCAACATTTTATCAAAATCTACAACAAAGCCAAAATATATAATTTAGATTTTATCAAAATGTACGATTTACATTCAGTTCTGCTCAAATGTAGACCCATTCTTAAAAATAAACAAAAATGTACGCATATAATATTACAATAGGCGTTATAAATTTAATAATTAAATTCCTCAATTTATTTATTTACAGAACATGCCTAAAACAACTCGCATTTATATGAAACAAAACGCATTTCATTTATGAAAATAAACATATGCAAGCAAACATTAAATATAACTCTCCCACTTCAATAACAGTATTTAATTTACAATAAATGTTGTTTCATAATGATTATCCTACATACATAAGAAGCAATTAAAACAACACGTCTTATTAATTTAAAAACTAAATTTAATTTATGAAAAGAAACACACGCAAGCAAACATTACATATAAACACTTCAATGATATTATTAAATTTACAATAAAAGTGGTTAAAAAATTATTATCCTTCAAAATATAAGAACAAATTTCAAACAACACAACTTATTAATTTAAAATAAAACAAATTTAATTTATGAAAATAAATACATGCAATCAAACATAAAATATAACCCTTACACTTCAACGACAGTATTTAATGTACAATAAAAGTGTTTTCAAAATGATTAACCTTCAAAACATAAGAACAATTTTAAAACAACACAACTTGTTAATTTAAGATAAAACAAATTTAATTAATGAAAATAAACACACGCAAGAAAACATTAAATATAAACTTTCCATTTCAATAACAGTATTAAATTTACAATAAAAGTGGTTTAAAATTATTATCTTTCAAAACATAAGATCAAATTTAAAACAACACAATTTATTAATTAAAAATAAAACAAATAAAAATGTAATTAAATTCATCTTAACTAAATATCCATGTTTTTATGGACTTTAAAAATCTGTTCAACGGTTACACTTTGTCGTATATATATATATATATATATATATATATATATATATATTTTTTTTTTTTCGGAATTTGATAAAATATTCTAGGCGTAACAAATGAATACAACTTTGTATAGATTTTAGAATTGAATAATATTTACGATTTCTTGCACGTGTTTTATATTTATTATGTGTTTATTCCCGTCGCGTATGAATCAAATCTTTAATTTACATTAAAAATTTAAAAGGTTATATTTTTAGAAATCTAAATGAAAGAATCGGAATTTTATTGAATGCTGATTCCTAGTGTAATTTAGTGATTAGACATATGAAAAGATATTGGCTCCAAAGTAGCAGAATGTTCCACCACAATAAAATCTTCAACAATAGACTACTCTTAAAAAATGTAAAACATGTTTAAAACTATGCAATTACATAATTTTAAATGCTACAAATGTAACTGCATGCAATACGTATTTAAGAAATGTAAACTTTTATATAAATAAAGTATTTGAATTCAGCTTTAACAAGATTAACTTAACAATATCAGTTTGGGTTTCATAAACATCACTCTACTACGGAACAAGTGCATAGAGTGAGGAATGCTCTGCTGCATTCATGGTCGTTCAACAAGTCTTCGAGAAAGTCTGGCAAAGTCCTACTGTGCAAAGTCAAGAAATTTAGCCTCAGTCAATGTTCCCCTTCTTCTTACCTGTCTGACGAAACTTTTCACGTGTGCAAAGAGAGATCTTAATACACCAGAAGAGATGGAACGGTCTAAAGGACACATATGTAGGAAAATATTTATGAAGGATGTTCTATTTGCCGAACACACAGTGAAATCGAATTGGATCTGAGGAAAGGACAGTTCAGAAAGGACATGGGTCTTGAAAAAGGACACTGATCATAGAAAGGACTTATACAGGTAGGGGATGCTAGGGATCCTATGTGTAGACTATAGTACGGGCTAGAGAATGAAAACGTCTGCCATATAATCTTTGTTTGTGTGCCCCCAGCTGGCAGGAGGTTAAAGTTGTTTGGAGTCTGATATCGCATCATGACCAGGTTAATATAGTCTCGAAACTTCGTGTATTATGGGAAACATCCTAACAAACAATATTTACCAACAACTTCAAAAATAGAACTAGAGCACTGTTGTTTATCTTTCATTACTGTTACACTTGGTTTACACATCGAAATTGAAATAGTTTTATTTTCCACAGATTATATTACTTTAATACTCATGTAGAGAGTTTCGAATTAAAATCGAAATTATATCACGGGCTTCAAAATTTAATTAATAATTTCTTAAAGTAGGCTATAACGATCACACCTAAATTTATGTGAATGTAATGTAACAATTACTATGAAGTCTGCGACTAGAGATACGAAAACGAGTTTTAAATTGATTATTTCAATTTCACAAACTGCACTTTTTTCGTCTTTTTTTTTTGTTGTTGTTAAGACGTAGAAGTATTGGATGTGCGGTATGATGTTAGATAGATAGCATTAGTAGAAACTGAAGAAGAGTTGGAAACTATATTAAGCTCTGAAGACTCTTATAGTATCCTAAAAAAATACATTCTATCGTACCGTTTGGTCTCTACAAGTTAAGGAAAAAGAAGAAACACATACATAAAAAAATACACATATTTATAAACAGTTCACCTATAAACTTAACTACACAGCCTACATATTTTGTGTGAAGCATAATTAAATTCAAGTAAGACAAATTTAAAAATCATATTTTAGACGAAATTGAGTTGTATTTAACATATACAAATTTTGAGTTGACTGTCTTAACTATTGACATACAGATACAATATACTGGGCATACCGTCCCTTACTCAGAGAGTTACAGGGTGTATCAGAAAAGAACGGACAGACCCGTTAAATAAAATTTTAAAAAAACAGTTTATATAAAGTTTTTCGCCTGTCTGCTTGTATTTTATACATACAATTTATAAACATGGTACGAGATAGAATTCAGATTTGTAATAATTCTTAACACCAAAAACCAGGATTTTATTTTGTACATTTTAAAAATCTTTAATGTTGAATATCTTATAAACCAATAACTTTACAATTTAAACGGTGCAAAAACAATGCACAAACTGTCACACTTATCCATTCCCAAAACCAAATACAAACAAATTAAAATTTCGGTAGTTGTCCATCAAAAAGTAAAAATGAACTATCGATGCCGTCTTTGAATAAAGATTTATGTATTTAAATAAGAGCCTAAACTTGCTTTGCTTGTGGTCGGAGTAAGTAGTATTAATTAAAATTCTAATTATGTCTGAACGCTAATTTTTGGGGACCGTAGATTTTGCACTTGTATTCTTTATATTGTCCTACATATAGGAAAAATATATAGGCTACCGGCAAAAAAAAAAAAAAAACCAACAAGCAAAAATGACATTGGGGTAGTTAGGGGGTAAAAACTATAGACTTGAAAAATATATATTTTTTGGAAATAGTATGTGAGGTATTATTAAATAAAACTAGAAAGAAGTTATTTAAAAAAATAATATGTTGGCACTAGGCCAAATTTAAGGTGTCACATATCATGCCCCCCCCAAAACTTGAATACGGCATGACATACAAACATTATTTGGATTTGTAAATTAGGTTGCAGTGCGAAATTATATATTTTAGTTTTTTCTATAAAGATTACAATTTAATTTACCACACAATGAGAAATGCGTAGCGTATAAGAAGTTTAAAAAGCAGTTTTTGAGAGAAACAATTTAATAGCCATTAAAAGATATATTACATTTTCATTTATTTTTCTTTATTAGGCTTCGTAGGTAAAACCAAGGACCATTATAATTTCACACACGTGCCTATCTATACAATTTAAACTACAACTTAAAATACTTCAACTTCATATAAATAATTAAGTCGTGTAGTTTTAGCATAAGCCAGACTGTTTTATTATTAATTACGATTTTTCAGAATTGTTTTGGGTCAATCATTTTCACTTTTCACTAAAATATCAACGAAATAAAAAGACCCGATTTTGAGAAAATATGTATTTTAAACAGCCCTATGGCCAATTTTTTGTTTTTTCCAGATAATTCACGAACCAGTATTTTTGGAGAGATGCGACCAATGTGTTTTGTTTAGGATCTTAAAGGCTACACTTGACTAAAATTTGATAAAAATCGTTGGAACCAATTTTGAAAAAATCGTAATTCTGTGTTTTGCATCTACACCCAAAGTTATCGAAATAAAGAAAAAAAGTGGTCAAAATGTCCCCATATACCATTTTTGATTAAAATTAGTTTACTTGTTTGGGCTATAGAACACTGCATATTCTTCAATCCAAAATATATTTTTTTACTTCAAAACGGATATATATCTGTAGAAAATTGACACGGATATTTTGACTCATCACATATTTTTCTTATAGAACGCGTAAGCTAAGTAGCAAAGTAAAAATATACAAGACAATAAATATTTTCTTTTTGAACGAAAAATACAACAGTTAATTTTTTTATTTTTCTTGAAGTCAAATGAGCACATAGTTATCTATAAAATATTATTTCATAGTAATTGACTTACAACACGCAGGAGATTATGATAACCTTCCTTATTATATTTTACACCTTATGTTACTGCTTGTGTTACTTAATTGTTACGTAATAACCCGTCCTTTTTTATCATTAAAACTGTATTTCCGTTGTATTGTTACAAAGTTCTCGAGTTGATAAACCATTATTTACTTAGGGTTTTAGGTCATAATTTGGTTAATTTGTATCCTACAATGATGGAAAAGAAATCAAATTAAAAGAAATAAAGTACTCTTCTTCTTGTTGTTTAAAGACGAAAAACTCTCGATGTTCATCACCTAAAAGAAGAAGAAGAACAGAGCATAAAATAGAGACCGCCCTAGCCCTCGAATACTCTAATTCTACAATGCATAGTGTAGGAAATTTTACTTCACCTTTTTTCTGGTATCAGGCTAGATACAGATTAGTAGTATTTTCACTACATCATGCATTTAATACAGAATCAAAACTTCGATACTCTAGTATTTTATGTTGTTTAACAACAATTCTCTCACATGTTATTCAGTTAAACACACTTTTACGAGTGAATGTCAAGTTAGTGACAATTTTCTGGAAAGTGAGTTTTTATTTCTTTAGTGATTCTTTATTTGCAGAAACGTCAAAACTGAGTGTTACATTTTTACTACATTATGCAGTATAGCCTAGAACACATAACCTAAACGTAGGGCGGATTTTCGTTATGCTCGTAATTTATGAATTCATTTGTTCAATAATGAGTCATAATTGTGAATTAAATATCTGAAGGTGGAAAAGATCACCTTAGTGAGTCTGATATTTTTTGACCTTGAAAACAGTGATTTTGAGGGATTTTCAGATGAAGGAGATGATTGCGACCCTACCCTAAACCAAAGTATTTTACTTGATACCCTTGATGATCTAGGCCATGATGATGTAGTACACAGAAATATTTTTCCAGACAAATCTGAAATTGAAAATGATGAAGTAAAAGAAAAATCTGACCAGTAAAGTATGTCGTTACTACAGTTACCAGCGACCACACATATTCAATACCTCTAAAATGTCAAGCCACTACCTACGTTTATGTTGCTGTACCATGAACAAGTGATAAATATCCAATCATTGGAGTACTATCTACCGACAATGAAGATTCAGTTATTAGGCCTTCCCAGCCTTCTTCTGGCCAATGGAAACGGAGTAGGAGAATATCATCTCCTGACGTAGGCTACATACAATTACCATAACTATACCCGTTGAAAGTAACAAAAGACCACGAAAAGCTTTCAGAGCTACACAATGCATTAGACGAACCTAATACCCTATCTAATAGTAACCTAATCTGTTTCCTAAAAAATAAAATAATACTATTATTAGACAACTATTTTAAAATATTTTTTATGTTACTTATGGGTGTTTCTGGGCAACGTATATTTATGCTGTAAAAAAATCACGCATTGGTCGGAAAAGGACAAGCGAGACATGTAAGGAAAATGAATGAGAGGGATCTAATCCAAGACTACATGATGAAAGCTGTAGATGTAGTTAGCTTGAGCTTGCCACCCTGTACTCATTTATGGGTGAGCCCCTCAGGGTAGGAATAAAGTTAGATTTCGACTTTATATGTACCATTTTTACATAGAATCGTTCATTTTCGAATAAATTGCAAAAATAGAGCATGCAAAAATTGTTTCTTGAAATAGGCGAAAAGAAAGCTAAACTTTCAAATAGCTGTATCTCAGTGATTCTCCAACGAAAATGAACAATAAAATTACAATTGAGGGTAATTTATAATCAAATAATAAATAGTTAATAATATTTTTCGTTAAAAGCGTTACTGAGATATTCGCATAAAATCATTTCTCCTTCATTCTAAAATCCAAGATTGCGGAGGAAACACACCATATATAGATTGTCTTCCGATGGTATATTGAACTAATTATACGTGTGCTGTTAAGCAATTAACTTCCGATCAGGTGGTAAATAAAGTTGGTTGCCATAGCAACACACGTTACTTGCCGTCGCAGTCAGTTACTACAACCTCAATACACAGTAATTTTCAGTCCATTTGATTAGTTGTTGTGGTTGTAGTGAGTTGTAGTGGTTGTACCTCCATTGTTGAGGTTCGTGGGGTGCATCATGTAAGAATATTCATCGCCAACTGTGTCGAGTTAATAACAATAACGTTGTGAGTGACAATACTGTGAGAGATTAGTGCAGGATATTTAAGGATGGGTGTGTACAAATTTATATTACGAAAAGGAAAAAAGCGCCATCCAATTGCGACTCATGAGCTTCATTAAAAACAAGGGACAGGGATTGCTCTCAGGGAGTTGTTCTTCTACATGGCAATGCTCGCCCTCCATACTGCAGCCCGTGAGATTTCAATTCGGAAATTTTTCACCACCCGCCATACAGCCCTGACTGTGGACCAAGTGATTATAAAGATTAACCGTTTAAATCACTTTTTTTAAAGTGCACTTTAAAATTTGTTGGATGATTTTGGGTCTTTTTTACAGTATGTAAGTAGAATCAAGAACTCTTATAATTAAACGCGCTTGTCTGTCACAACCAGTCTACAAAGATAAGACAATACATTCTATACATATTTCAAACTTTGCATTTATATTCATTGTATTTTCCCACACATAAGGAAAATATAGTGAAACAAAACAAAAAAACCTCAGGGTAGTTAAGGAGTTAAAACTATCGCGTTGAAGTGTTTGTTTTAATTTGTGGAGTATTAAATAAAACTATAAGTTATTCTAATTAGGAATATGTATGTTTATTTGGCGAAGACATTAGTATTTTGGCGCTAGGCCATTTAAAAGACTTGGACTTTATACAAGTTGGAATTTCAAAGACGCCATCCAAACATTTTTGATGCAAAAATTTGACGCTATATTGTTAAATTCCTCGAAACAATGACAGTAACGTTAATAACCCTCAGTACTAATCTTAAAGGGAAGAAATTTAAAAATGTGTCTTTTTAGTTTCTTTCCGTAGCATACAAAACTAAGAAGTTATGACCGACACAATGTTTACATTAATTTTTTTTAATGTTGCCATTTTGTAATTTTAATTTGCAAATAATAAAAAAAGAAATTCTCAAATGTTGTTTTTCATTAATTCTTTTATAAACACTAAAAACTGTAATTTATTTCTTCTTTTAAAAATATACTAGATCAAACCAAGGCTAGGTTATAATATTTCTTCGGGGAAGTGGGTTTAGAAAAATGACATATTCCTTTACACAAATAACCATATTATAAATGCCTCCACCTGTTAAATATTAAAAATAATTTCCGGCATTTATGAAAAGGAATGCGGAAAAGAGTGTAGTTGCAAATAGTAAAACTTTTTTATTTACGATAGGATGCGGATTATGCCGGAAACTTCTTGTAATAACAAATCTCAGCAGAGATGTTAGCAAAACAAGGAGAAGAATAATAATATCACAAAATATTTCTTAAAGTTTTTTAACAGCATAATTTCAAATTAAAATATTTTCCCTATTTCAGTTTAAGAAAATTTGAATTTATCACTTTATTTACTCTACTTTAAAGAAGCTACCACTTAATTTATAGATTTCAACTTTTGATTCATATTCAGCGTCCTCAAAAACATCAATATACAAATAAATGTACAAAATTAATAATAATACAACAGATATCTAGCTATTTTTTTTTTTTTTTTTACAACTGGTTGGTACTCATTATAAATATAAAATTTATTCAATTATGTTTTGTCAATAATTTCGCTTTCCTAAGATAAACGTGTATTTTTCATCAAGTATTATTTTCAGTACAAGTCTTACTAACATGTAAGTAATTTGAAGTTTCCTCAATATCCAGTTCCTAACCAATCAATAAATTGCGTGGCACAGGTTGCGTAATCATTGTTAACTTACGGCATTCTCGATTATGTGTCTCACCCAGAAATCGACAAAAAAGTTATCTTCACAATTAGTGGTGAACGAGTACTGTAAAAGTGCACGTGTTGTGTACCGCGTCGGTGTCGTTCATAAACAGTTACAACTTGACTGTGAATATGGTTTAGGGTTATTTCATTGGTTTCGTGGATTTATTTCAGCTAATGAATTTTGATGTTGAATCGTGTTTATTTTAGTGACGAAGCGTGGTTTCATTTTGATGGTTATGTAAACAGACAGTGAAAATCCTCATACTTCGGAGAACGAGCGGCGTTATATACAAGTAAAATTGGTGTATGATGTGAAATTTCACGTAGTATTGTGATAGGGCCTTTATTTTTCGATGCAACTGTCTCTGGCGACATTTTTCGTGATTTAATTCAACAGTTTTTTGTTTTGTTGGGTGTTAATGAAAGGCAGTGTTAGTTTCCGTAGGATGGTGCAGCACCCTACACTGAAAATGAAACAATTAATTATATACATGAATTTTTATGATTCTTTGATTAAAAAAACAGTAGTCCTGAGATCCTCGGATTTAATTCCTCCCGATTTTGAGGATATCTGAAAAGTGTGGTGTTTCAACATAATCCCCGAACATCTGAAAGCGAATATTGATAGAGAAATTTTAAACATAAGTGAACAATCATTACGGTGAGTGGCTGCAAATGTAGTGAATTGTGTACGAGCCTCGAGCCTGTATCCAGGTTAATGGAAACCACTTTCAGTATCTACTGTAAAGCTTTATAAAAGTTGGTATATTTTATAAAAATTATATACATTAAGAATTACGAGATTACAAAATTACCAGATGGGTTGCGTCCTTTATGTAACAGTCGGTAATTCTATAAATAACAACGATCCTATTGATTGTACGGAAACTCTTTTTTATAATAATCGATCAGGAATAAAATTTAAATGAAATTAAAAAACAAGCAAATTGTTAGTTAACATTCCTATTGTTTATAAGAAAATACGTGGAGAAAACTTAGCTTTTTGTAAAATTCACGAATATCAAAATTTTGTATTATTCTTTATTCAGTTATTGGAAGTAAGCGTGACTTCATTAAAAATCAACATTTTTTTACTATACAGTGAAATAAACTATTTTTATATCATACTACTTCAATTTGAACAACTTTCAATACATGCATTTAGTCCGGAAAAGAGCTAATTACAGAAGCGACCAGTAATAGAAACAGCTCATTTCATTACATGTTACTGTAGTAGCGAAGTTACTAGTACGTAATGAAATCATCTGTTGTTTAGGAGCATTTGTTTATAATAAAATAACAAACTAAAAACAACCTCAACACTTTTAGTTTTCACTTAGTACTATTCAAAATGCATTTTGACAAGGAGTATAATAACATGCGACTTGAAGAAGACAATATAGAAATGGAAGCTATTGAAATATCGTTCGAATTAATTGCCTGATTAGTCTAAACAGAGGTATGAAAAATAATACTTTCACTTTTGTAAATGGTGCAAGGAAAACAAAATTGAAACCGTAGCTGACAATGTTCTTTTAGTGTATATATCTCGACTATCCAAAAATATGAAACCTAGTTCTTTATGGGTCAAATCCTTAATGATAAATAGTTGTTTAGCAATAAAGGAAAATGTTAATTGCAAAAAGTTTTATAAAACAATTGCTTTTCTCAAACGTTATTCAACTGGGTACAAGCCTAAAAAGTCTAAAGCATTGTCTAAAGAGGAAGTTTAAAAATCATTTTAATTTTTGTTGTTTTTGGAGTTGTTGCAGGGATGATTTGACACGATCGACTGTAGGTGACGTAGAAGATAATGGTAAATTTTTATTGATACACCTGTACGATGGAAAAACCTACAAATCTAGAACATTTACTATAATAGATGAAGGGAACCTTTTTCAATCATGTGCACTTCCAGATTTGTTATGTAATGTGCTATTTAATAATAAAATAATTCGTCTTTTTATTTATAGATTCAATTTCTCAAAAATTATAAAATACATAGAACTAAAATTTTTGTGTCTACCGAAAGTTTACTTTCCATGGGATAAGTCAAAAGAAATTTATTTATTTAGTAATGGTTAGCATGGTTATTTAATAATTGCATGTAACAATAAAAAATAATAAAGTCAAAAAAAAAAATAATAATAATAAAGTCTGCTCAACAATTAAATATAATTTTCCTGTGAGAAAGTTTAGATAACTGAAATATATATTTTTCGATGGTTTTAAAGTTGTTTACAGATTAGCGGCGCCTAAAAAGTCAGCAAATAATGAAATACTTTACTATAACAACTAATACGTAGTTCCTGGAAAAAAAAATTACTTGTCAAAAAAAGGTATTTTGCATCTATAATGTTTCCTCTAGGAAAATGGTTAAAGGCAGGATAAGTAAACATCTTCAATTTGGAAAATGTTCGCGTCATGCCTGATTTTAAAATTCTACTTAAAAGAAACAAATTGAAGAATTTCGCTTTCACGCTCTTATTTGCTTCAGGAATGCCGTTCAATCGTATTTAAAGTACACAAACTATTACATTGAATAGCTTCCTTGTTATGCTTAAGCGGCTTATATATTATTCCTTCACTTAGTAAGCTTGTTAATATTAATCAATATATAACGTAACTACATCTGTAACTTAGGGGGAGGGGAAGGGGGGAGATGGCTGACACTTTTCAATGATAATTTATACAACTTTTAATAATATAGTTAATAATATATTATATCTTTAACAAAGGTATTAATAATATAGTTAAAATGGAAATTTGCCGTCATTTGCGTATATAAAAACTAATACACGACGTTTTGAGAGTATGAATCTTCTTCCGTTATCAAGTGATAAACCTAGAACAAGATAAAAATGAAAAATGCCATAGCTTAGGGTCTGTTGGTACTACAACTAAAACTTGTAATAGAAGAAAGAAACCCAAGCCAATAGTTATAGGTCTGAGCAGTCAAAATAACTAAAACTAAATACCTACGAACAAAAAAAAAAAAATTACAAAACTCAACAGATGGCAAACACTATGTTGACACGAGAGCTTCCACTGATTAATTAACTAAATTGGTGGATACATGCAAACAGTTGGTGACCTAACGGTTTATTAGAGGGGGACAAACTTTTGTTCCCTCTATTAAAAGTTTAGTGCGTGATTTAATCATTACTCCTTGTATAGACTTAACCAGAAAAATTTCCGCCATATATAGGGTAGATTCATTTTTATTTTCAATTTTTGATTCAGAAATGACCTTATTTCTGGTTTCGCTCAATGGACTATCTCCTATGAGGCTTATTTTTTTTCCCTTTTATATACATTATTCCTAGGTGTATTATCTTTGCATCTTCCCAATTGAAGTTATGATTTTCAGTTCAAATATATTCCGTTATTTTTGTTTTATCTATTAGGCCTAATCGCGTGTTCTATATTTCTTCACTAATTCTTATATTTAGAGGTAACTCGCTAATGTACTGCCTGTTACATTCACATTTAATAATATTTTGAGTGCTTTTACGTTTTGTTTTGACGAGGCCTTGATTAATAGTTTATTTAATTATTGAAAGCTGTGTCTATTTTACATTTCCTACCAATGCATGTAGCTTTTTCAGATAATTCCGGTACTTAAGGGATCGCCATGATCAAAAAGGGTTTATCTTTTTCAATGTCACTTATTTTTCATATAGACGAATGGTGACAAACGTTCACTTAAACTGAACTATCTAACCGTCATTATGAAATAAGTTTTGAAGGTGTGTTGAAAGAATAGCATTGGTAAAAGCAAAGACATTGAATAAAAATGTTGAAACGTTTATTTTGTTATTAATGTCTTAGGTTTTGTTGAAATTGACCATTTGTAATTAGTCTGTATTTTTGTTTGATTGCTTTTTTTCGAAGTTGGGTCTACCAATATTATGCAATTTAGGTCAAACTATGAACGTATCTACAAAGTTTTTAAAATTTTATTTTCCGTTTTTAAATGTTTCTAAGACTTCCCCACTTTACGGAGAAATAAAAATTTTCCTCACACACTATTTTGTATTTATATTAATTAAAAAATATATCCATTTTTATGGAGATACGATAAATAAGGAACAATATTTATTTTTCATGATGACAAAAACGTACTAGGTCTAATCTTTGGATTTTATAAGAGACAGTCTGTAACACATGAATAAAACAATTCTGGACGGAAAATGTAGCAAATCCTATAGGCATAGCATCTTAGGTTTTGGCACAGCACCTAGGAAATATTCCCCCCTCCCAACACACATAAAATATAAAAAAAAGAGATCCCATCACGCAATGAATATAAAATGGAATCCACGATCTGAATAATATAAGGAAACGTAAATAGTAATTCACAAGATTTCGCGGTCCTTTTGAGATGATACAAGTGACCATGATTTAACTTAATTGTCTTTATGATGCGTCGAGTCACAACCTACAATAGAAAACTCCTACTACCAAGAAGAGCTATTCTTCAGCACCATTCTACCTTTCGTCATTACTCTTACACCTATCGACTACGACCCGGGAGACATCCTTAGAAGAGTTCGGGATATAGTTGCTATTCCGCCTGATATTCAACTAGTCACGCCTATCGAGGCATATCATATGAACCTATGGGGCATGACGACGCAGACGTCATACACATTCCGACGCCGAAACTTCAGTAAGAGAACGCCAGCAGTCACCCACCAGGGAAATAGGCACTACATTAGACCTTCTGCTCCTGAGAGGTCCCCGAGGTTACGGGCATCGCAGAGGTGGAGAAGGGTACGCAGTCGATTTAGGCGTCAAATAGAGAGGAGGTATGTAGCGAACGCTACCCCATTTCTTACAGTTGACGCCTCTCAAATCACCATTTTAAGTTAATGTATTATTATATCTTTTAAAAGTGTTTAAATATACAAAATGTAATAAAACAATCAATAAAAACGTATGCGGAGAGAGAAAGAGAGGACAAGGAAGGTGAGACCAATAGAAACTAAGCAACTAGCGGGGGGGGGGGCGTAAGGGTTTAGCTTTATATAAATAGCCGCACTAGGTCAGTAGACCAATCAGCTACTAAAACTTACCTGCTAAACTTCTTTCTCCCCCTTCCCTACTACATATCGCTCGTTCTTAATTAAACGAGGCTGATCCCAACATCATGGGCAACCCACTCATTGTACGAGAGCTGATCTCCTCGAGACGAGTGTTCCATACATAAATAATAATTTTAATATTCATATATATTGGAGGGGGGTTAGAGAGGCGCAGTTATGATCTTTGGCATAGGATGTAGAAAAGTACAACTGTTGGCCTGTATATAAATATTGTTGCGTTGCGTCACGTCACAGGGCTGGCGCTGATGCGTCTACTTGCTAAATAAACCAAATCTGCTATTTAGAAATTGGTTTTCTTCATAGTCTATCAGATTTCTTATCATATTTTTCAGAGATGGAAGTACTTCCTTTTTTAAAAGATGTAAGTATATTTTGTCGTTAAGATAAGACGATGAAAAAGGGCTGTATGATGGCATATTCCAGTATTTCAGTTTCCATTCAGTTTTAAAAGATAGTGCGTGTTCTTTTTGAAACGTACAGTATAAGAGTTGTCTCTCAACCCAGTAAGGCATGTTCTTCTGTCTATGGCGTGTTTCTAATGTGCTTCTATCTTGTCCCTAGTGGACTTTCATTGAACTCTTACTGTGTCCCCGGCATTAAACTACCGTGTCCCTGAATGGAAAAACTTAAAAGAAGCCCTACAAATACAGAACTATGAAATCTTGACTTATAAAACACGTTTTTAATGGTTCACGAAAATTCATATATACAGGATGTTCATAAAATGTTTTGCAAAACTTGAGGAGGTGATAGGGGACAAGAAACAAATCGTTTATATAAACGTATGTCATAAAACGCTTCCTTTTCCGTCTGTCCTTTTACGCCATTTTATGAACATCCTGTATACTAGATGATCATTTTGTCTTTGCCACCATTTGTATCTCGTAAACTATCGATCTGTCGATAAACTTTAAATGTAAAACCTTCATTACTTTTGCTTTTTCATATTATTTAAAAATCCGTTTTGAAAACTTAAAAAATGGTCACCATTAACCAATATGGCGGTCATATTTAAAATTTCTTATGGACTCCTATGATTGGTGTTTTCTGATTATACACAAAAATTATAAGACTTTTTATTCTTTGTCGATTTTCAATTCTTTGCATTTTCTGTAAGCGATTTTTCATACTTCCCATTGTTGTATCAACTTAAAATAATAATTAGGCATAGTATAGGAAGTGTAAACACCGACGTAAAATTAAACGTAAAATAAATAATTTGTGGAACAGATAAAAACTAGCTAAAACCTATGATCAGTCACAATTATATTTGTATAGTGGTCTCTGTTCGTATTTGTTACCAGTACACTGTTCTTATCACATTTAAAATAGACTTCTATCACACCAATCTTTTCAATCTTGATAAACTCCAATGTGTAGTGAAATTAATGATTAAACGAAAAAATATAAATATCTTTCAGAATAAAACAAGTTTAAATTAAGAAACAATAGCAATAATAATTACAATACCTAATAATAATAAATAGAAAATAAAGAAGTTACTATAGTTAAACCTTAACACAATTCTAAATATTATTCTTAAGTATTCTAAAGAATACTGCTTTGCTTCAACATACACACAAATAGCTGTAAACATCTGTTTCATTTATGGTTAAGAAAGTATCTGTTGTGAATTCAACAATGTAGGACTAAAACGGCTGATCAAATTTTCATACCATATGATTATTCAGTGTCTATTTAATTCCTGATTTAGATAGTTGTTCCACAAGTTATTTATTCCTTGAAAATATTTTATAAACTTAGCAGTTTTTGCGATATTTCACATTAAAATTTTAAACGGCCGCCATTTTGAAAATAGATGAATGGACGTTTTGATTTTCTGTACATGGGTAAAAGGTGTTATACCAAATATGTATTCAAAATTTGAGTTCAATATATTTCCTACAATCAAAGATATTAAGTATTTTCTAAAAAAAATAATAAAAAAATAGCGGAAACTGGAATACGAAGCATTTCTAGACCTACGTTTATATGCAATTGTTTCTTTAGTTTCACTAGTAGAACACGTCCTGGAAGTTTCTCCGTTTCTTCCTGAATCACCCCGTATATAAAAGAAAATTATTTATATTTCGCTTTATTTTAAAAACCTATAATAATGGTTTAATAAATCAATCAGCTGTTGTAAATAATTATTTGTAACATTATAAATTCATTGTATTTTAATATTCATAGAATATTGAAACCGTCTGAAATTTTTGTCTGCAATATTGATTTGGGCAGCTAGATTTACTTTGTCGTTATTTTAATAGATCTGGTTGTTATTGTTTGTATTTCAACAGGTTAATTGTTTTATGGTTTTGTTGATGTTCTACAGTATCGCCGAAACTGTTCTCTCTTTATTTTGTGAACTCTATCAAAACGATGTCCAGCCATGCCTTTTCTAAGGATATTATTCTGAGACTTTAAAAAAAGAGGAGAATGAAAATATTTGCAGGTTGGACACGGTTCACAACAAAAGTTTTAGATTATGTTCATATTATCATTTTAAAAATTTTAAGCCCAACAAAAAATGTAAGGATTTTAGAAATTTCACAGATACTTGGGAATTCTTAGAAATTTATAAAATACATTTTTAATTTTAGGATTTAGTTCAAGTACAATGTGAACAGTTTTTAGAATGTTATTAATTTTTGGAGTCCAGAATATCGTTATGAAAATAGTTTGTTATGTTCGAAATACCATTATTTGTGTTACAATGATTTTTTGAAACTAAAATTGTTTGGGATTGAATAAGTTTTGGGGTTAACCTCTCTCAATAAGTCATGATGGTTTTGAGAAATTGGAATCATAAATTTGTACCACAAGAATAATGAGCTTGAAAGAAAAATTCCAGAGATCTGATATTCGATGAGAAATAAGTACAGTAAATTAATAATGTTGAGAATTATTACATATGACAGCTGATTAATGTTTTAAACTATTTTTTCTGTTTAAGTTTGAAAGTTTTTGAACAAACTTAAGTTAGTTAGCATAAGGAGTTTTAAACGCGTTTCACATAAAAAGTTCAAAGTGTAAGTTTGAACTTGTTAAATAAAATTATGATGGATAAAGGGCTTTGTCTTGTATTAATTATGTTTTTTAATAAGTCATAGGAGTAGGATCGAAGCCCCTGAAATTCTGAAAACTGTTCAGATAATCTCTGCTAATTGTATGATACATATCTGTAAAGCTTTGAACGTTTTATAATACAAATTTAGGCTCGACAAAGGCTTTCATCTAGCCTAATGATTTTTTTAATAACTCATTTCGTAAGCATCTGAAATTTTGGATACTGTTATGATAATCTCTGCTAATTATTTGCTACATATCTGTATAGCTCTGACAGTTTGTTAAAACAAATTTAGGCTGGACAAGTGGTTTAATCTAGCCTATATGATTTTTTTTTTATAACTCAATTCATGAGTTTCTAAAATTCTGCAAACTGTACTGATAATCTCTGCTAATTGTCTGTTAAATATCTGTGTAAGTTTTGAACATTAAAAAAAAAAAAGGCATAAGCTGGAAAAATCCTTTGTCTAGCTTAAATGTTTTTTATTGTACAATTTGTATCATATTCCTGCATTATGAAAAATTTTCTGCTAAAAATCTCCTTTACTTGAATTAAATTTGGAACAAACTTAGTTAGTTTAGGCAAAGTCTTCATCTAGACTAAGATTTTGTTGGTTTAATTTGCAAGGGTGGTAACTGTCTGGTAATTCTGAAAACTAATCTGAAAATTATCTGCTAGTTTCTATTTTGGAAAAAACTTAAGCTAGTCCAAACTACATAGGTTTTGGTCAGGAAAGGAGATAACCGAGGTGTGAAACGAGGAAGGGAACTTAGACTAGCTCAAACTAAATATATTTGGGCCAGGAAAGAAGATAAACGAAGTAGCCTATGAGAAGGTTAGGGGTAGATATGACACCTGTTCTATTAATGTTAGCATCACGTTCAATATACATTTATGTGCTATTTTTTAGTTGGGTATAACTTATATTCAATAATAATAATAATAATAATAATAGTAGTAATTTGTTTTGTCTTTACCGCCATACGGATCCAGTTTTCACAAATCGTCTTGCGGCGGTTTCGTGATTAATTACATTATCAAACACTTCACACAAAACATGTTTTATAACCCATGAAACACAAAGATAGTTATGTTACATTATTTACTGAAAATGACGTAATCAAAATTATTGGCACCAAAATTTTGTTGTGATTGACTGTTCTGTACAACATGACGAATTACTAGATCGGCCTCGGTTTCCAGATTGTGCTGTGGATAAAGTCAGACAAAGCTTTACCAGTAAGATTGGGCTCCACTTTACTTTCACACAGAACTTCGGGTATTCCTAAATAAGCGATTCCCAAGTCAATGGATTGGTCGCGCATGGCCGCCTCGCTTACCAGATTTGACTTCTCTTGATTTTTTGTACGGGGTTTTATTAAAGAATAAATGGTGGCATATCGAACCAAAATGATTGCATAATGAAAATCTGATTTCTTTTAAAATGAAACCTCAACCTATTAACCAAGTTATCTGAATAAATTTTTACAAACTTTAAAGTTGTAAAGTTATTTTTGGAACATACTGAAAATGTATACACGGAATTAACAAATATGTATGTTTCTGTTCTCGTCGTCTAAAATTATCGTACAAGTTAGCATCACTGTTTAGCAATAGCCTAACGTAATAGTAACCCTATCTATGATTGATCAGTTGAACTAATGTCAAAACAAGTAACAAACTATGTGTTGTCAGTTTTGTCGTGCTTGGACTTTGCTGTGTCCTGTGGAAAGGCTAAACAAATATTTGCTATTCGATTTTTCATTTTCCCTTGACCTACTGTGCATCTATCGTAGTCCGTGACAGATCACCGGTAGATGGTCGGACTACAGACAAGAGAGTGTACCCAAGAGAGTATAACATAACTGACAACATAGTTTATTTGCTTCTTCTTCTTTTTTTTTTTTTTTTAATTTCGTAAGAGAGGTGGGAACTCTTCAAAATACAAAGGGAGACATCGGAATTTCCCAATAGTGTAAGATTCTTACTCACTAAAAACAACCTTCCTTCCAGTTAGTACCCCTATCGCGTAGGACAAGGATTCAGGAATGGTTTTCCATGTACCGAGCTTGTAAAATCTTTTATGGACTTGTCGAGAACAATGGACTTGGTACATATGATGAAAAAATCAAAACTTTATGTACCAAGCATAGAGCAAGGACAGAATCCAGGTAGGGAAAACCTCGCGACTGATCATGCAGGATCCCTGGTTGGAGTGTTATGTAGGTGAAGGATGGGATTACCATGAAGGTACGTGTATCTACGGGATGATATTAGTAGGTAGCACTGAACATTTAGGGAGTATAGTGTTAATTATGAGTTTGATACTTTGTTCCCACAAATTTCATTATTACAGACAACCCTAGCAATACGAGTATCTACGGGAGGATCTTAGTAGGTAGCTCTGAATATTTTATTGAGTAGAGTGTTAGGCTATTTAGAGTTTGATACCTTGTTCCTACAAATATCATTATTATCAGACAACCACAGCTATATGTGTATCTGCGGGATGATCTTATTGAGTAGCTCTGAAACTTTGAGTGAGTAACGTTTAATTTTGAGCTTGATATCTTGTTCCTACAATTTTCAATATTTTCTGACGACCCCAGCAATATGTGTAACTACTGGAAAATCTTAGTGAGTAGCACTGAATCTTTTAGTCAGTAGAGTGTTAGTTTTGAGTTGTATACTTTGTTCCTAAATATTTCAATATTTTCAGACAACCCCAGCAATATGTGTAACTACAGGATGAGCTTAGTTAGTAGCACTCTATCTTTTAGTGAGTTTAGAGTTAATTTTGAGCTTGATACCTTGTTCCTACAAAGTTCAATATTTTCAGACAACCCCAGCAATATGTGTATCTACAGGATGAGCTTAGTTAGTAGCACTCTATCTTTTAGTGAGTTTAGAGTTAATTTTGAGCTTGATACCTTGTTCCTACAAAGTTCAATATTTTCAGACAACCCCAGCAATATGTGTAACTACGGCATGATCTTAGTGAGTAGCACTGAATCTTTTAATAAGTAGAGTTATTTCAATATTTTAAAACAACCACTAAATGATTCAACACTACTCACCAAGATCATCCTGTAGATACTCAGATTGCTGGTGTTGTCTGAGTGATTGCCGTGTCAGTCGGTCCGATTTTTCTTATTGTTTATATATATATATATATATATATATATATATATATATATTAAAATTGTCAATTATGAGCATATTGCAAAATATTCACAATTAATTTATGAATATTGTTAGTATTTGATAACAATGTTGCTTTGTATCGAATACAAACAACATCACTAATTAAAGATGAATATAGCCTATAAACGCTAATATTCGTTTGAATATTCGATGGTTAGTGGTATTTATTTGAAGTTATTTTATTCATTTTTTATATATAAAGTGATGATGACAGAGAAATTAAAAAAAAAAAAAAATTTAAATGTGATAATTAATTATATTTTCAAGACGAACATATTTCGTAGTGTGTTTTTTATAAAAGTAATAAAAAGCTGATGAAAAGACGACCATTCTAAAAATAAAGAAATGTTTTACATTATTTTGTTATTGAAATGTTTAAACTTATCCGTTGAATGTAAGAAATATTACTAAAACTACCTGATCTAGAAGCACACATTCCTCTGCATAGCAGCTAGAAGTATTAATGAATTTGTCTCAAAAGACCCTTCCTTCTTCAACCTAAATTTTAAACATGCATAAACAATTAATACATTTCTTATTCATAACATAAATGAAATAAATTTAACACTAAACCGTAAACAATAAAAGAAATTAAAAAATTAAAGTTTTTGAAAATAAAGACTGAACTAATATAAATGAATTAATACACAAAAACTAAAATAACTAAATATGAACCACACAAACTAAATTATAAAAAAATAATGAACATTCTAAACAATATTTTGAAGAAATATATAATAACGTTGAATAAAAGTATTAAAAATATATATATATATATACAAATCATAATATAATCATCTTTATTAACCATACATTCATGTAGCCTACACATTTACACAGCCATTAAAACTAGAAATTATATTTCATTAGTCATACACCTAACAGGGTACACATTGTCAATCATTATTAGATAAAAATACACTTGATCAGTTTTGAATACTGGATCAGGCAGTAAACAGACGTAATTTCATCTGGGGGTGAATTCCACAGACGGGAAGAGGACACAGTGGAATGATTTATTAATCATTACTGTTCGATGAAGTGGGATAGAGAGTGTGTTGCAACCCCGTCTTGTGCTCTTAGCACTTATATTGGATATCCTCGCTGGTATGTAAAAGATTACTTTTGTAAAACTCTATAGCTGGTAAGTACGTCTTTAATCTGATATTATATGGAGCATTTGTTGGTAAAAGACTGTTAAGTCTAAGTAATAATGTTCCTTGTAAAGATACTTTCTTAAGATATTCCTTTAATGATAATAAATCTCATCAAGTAAAGGAATGAAAACTGTTCACTGATAGTATGAGATTTAGAATAAATATTAGATCGAAATTTTTGGTTTCCAACTGTTCTGTGTGCTTGTGGAATGATTCCTGGCTTGGTAGATAATATATCTTCAGCTTTTTTGTTTAATTTAGAAACCTCTTCTTCTCTATTCTTCTTGAGGTCGGAAAACGTTCCATCTCCACTAGTTCAAAGTTATTTATGACTGAACTCCAATCGAAATGTAAATACTTTTAAGTTACGTAAGTTATTGTTAATATTTTCGTCATACCGACAAGAGTAAATATAAATTCGAACTTAGATAAACACGCGTGAAGAGCAGCAGTTTTAAAACTTGCACAATCACCGTTGTCTATAATTTTTCTAATACAGAAATGATACAATCAAATCTTTTTGAGAACACAGCTACTGCGTCAAATCTCTCAACCCACCTAGTTCCACAATAGACACTATGAATGACACTGTTGTCCTTTCCTCAGATGCTGCTAAGACGTCTTGTACAACTTTGCCATGCTTTGCTGAATTGAAGCTTTAAAGAAATGATTTACATCAGATACTGTTGAAGAACAGTTTTGAATATATGCTGTTTCGGTAGGTTTGGTGAAACATAGATTTAAGCAATGTGGCGAGGAATTAGCTTTTTAAAATAGTTTTTGTAATCAGCTTTTTAAAAAAAGTCTTTCATTACAAGTCTGAACCTCGCTAAATGCTAATCCTAAGCCAAAGTACTGTATATGTGATTTAATTGAAGTTGCAATACCAACATCTGTTAAATCGTAAACCGGAATAAATGTGAGAAAATCTTCTCTTGCTTCCATTAAATCAGTGTCAATATACCGAATACAAAGGGAAAATTGTTCTTCTCGGCTAAAGTCTGTTTTCTGTCTGTTAACCTTCTAAGGGTGTATCAGGTGAATTGTTCATACCTAAAAAAAAAGAGAAAAGGGGCAAAGAACCAGGAACCTGTGAATATCCGTGGCAAGCCTCTACTATAAGTCAGCCACTTATGTTGAAATGTTCGCAATGTTATGTATCAGAGAATATCTGTGTTACACTGTTACACAATCTGAACTACAAAAGAAAGCTTACTATTCGATAATTATCTGTATTAATTAAGTAAACTATTCGATTACTCAATCACCAAATTTACGTTACAGATTACCTTTACCGAAATTTGTATACTGAGAAGTTTTATGTTTTCGAGGAAAATGAAACAATGGAAAATGTCAATCACAGGCTTAATTGAAGGAAAGTGTATATCCCATATTTAAATTAAAGTTTAAAACGTATCAAGTCCTTAATTAATAATACCAATATTTGTAATATTCAACGTTCAATTGAGACAGATTACCATATCATATTTAGTGTAACACAATTCTAATTTTTTTAAATAAATATTCAGCAATATATGGAATGTAAAATGATATCATACATTATTTTCACATATATCTTTATTAATTCAGGTTTTTTTTTAATAATATTTTTTTATAGTATAAACTAAAATTCCTGCATCTGTAGCGAGTGTTACAATTCCCGGCCGATATACCATTTGTTAGGAATAGTTTTTTCCTATACCTAAACTCTATGGGTCCAAAATGGATATTTAAAATAAATAACAAACTTGGTGGTTCAAGATAATTTATAATTGAACAAGTCTAACATTGATTAACTTTTTATAAATTAATTATCTTTTAATTGAACTACTCTGACTCTGATCATTTAACAGTTTCCTTACAAACAATACCCTTATACCAACTATAGACTCATTAATTTACCTAGAATTACTCCTTCGAAATGATTAAATATTAAAGTCTACAATTATACATGATATGTTATATAGTCAGACTTTTAAATCTTCAATTTATGAAATGACGATAATTGGGAATTGAATAACTTATATTTCAAAACACATGAGTTTGCTCACCTTCTTAATGGAACGTGAAGTTCTATATGCTTGTCGACTCTTTCTCTGTTGAAACGTCTCTAGGTTGGCCGGCAGCGACCCCTCGTCTTTCAAACGTCCCTCACCCAACTAACTCACCGATCCTAGGTTACCAGGTGTTTATATAGAACTTCACTATCCATGTTGTGTAAATTGACTGCAAACCATGCAATTTCAACACGTTTCATAAGTGTGGTTGACGTAGGGTCAGGTTGTTGGAAACGGAAGAGAGGTGCAGGGGACGTGGAGTCTGCCTGAAGTAGAGGTAGTTGAGCCAGGAGACGACTGGTAGAGGAAGGGTGCGATCAGATTACGAACTCGGGAAGGATTCGAGGGCTTGGTACGAGGAATGTTGATAGAAATTACGGAACCTAGGAGTGTCGCTGGCCATGAAAAGGGCCAGTTGGCCTTAGGTTAGGTGAGGAGAGATAGGACGTGATCTGGTCTCTATGATGGATGTTCACCCACCATCGCCGGCGCCAAAGCACCTACAATTTCCTTTTCAGGAGGCGACTAGGGTGAGGCAAGTGCTGCCGTTGCCCGGATTTCTCCGTTTAATTTCCCTTACGGGAGGCCACGGGGTGAGTCTGGAAGAGGCGACGACACTGTACAGGAGTGAAGTGCAGGAGTCGGGTGGTGTATGAAATAATCCAAAACGTGTATGGGTTGAACAACAGGTTGGTATGGGCAGGTGGCTCAAGATTGGCAGCAAGTGAGGCGTGATTGAGAGAGTCAAGATGGTTTGAAATGTTAACTTGAAGATGGTGCTGGCAGGTGTCCAGGTTGACAAGTGATTGTTGCTGCTGGGTCTCCCGGAGGAGGTGTGTTGCCAGTTGGTCTCCTGGTTGACAAGTGATGATTTTGTCATTGAGAAATGGGTACTTATACAATTTTGGCTCAGCTAGCTTGGAGCTTAGCTTGCCTAGGATTGGTTTGCTCCTAGACAATGAGCTGTCCATTGTTAAGTTTCCCGAGAAGCGAACCAATTTCGACGTGCGATGTGTGTGAGGTTGGTTCGGAGTTGTGGTCGCGGATTGCCATTGTTGTGGCCGCGGACTTTTAGATGCTCGACGTGAGCTGTCGGCCAATCAGAGACGAGTAGCGTGTGCGGGTCTTGTATTGTGAGATTGGCCGATGTAGAGCCGTTTAAGGCCGGGGAATTGATGCCTGTGAGTGTTGGATGAGTGTTAGCAGGTTTTGCCGTGTAGATTGTGGGAAACTAGTCGGGTGAACTAGTTTCCTTGGTGGTGACGTTAACATGGTATTGAAGTTTCAACTGGTGCTAATACTATTTAATTATTTCTATTGTATTTTACATATAAAAGCGAAATGTAATAATAATAAATACGTAATAATATTGTTATCCTAAATTCTAAATCCTTAATCCTAACACCAACAACTTATTTCAAATATTATGACAAGTTCAAATCAGAGTAATATTTTTTAATATTTCCAAACGTGTTACATTATTATCTCTAACCAGATGGTAATTTTTTTTCTAGTGTAACGGCTTTGCAGTTTATTTTAAACAAATGAATAAACTATATTAATATCTGCAAAATATAATCATTTAGTAATTAACTGGGAGATTTCATTTTGATTTCACCAATATTCACTTATATTTCCCCAGTTGTCACGTGCAATTCAACGTGAGCTACCAAACTGCGATACATTCTGTACAACTAATTCCCTTCTAATTGCTACATCCACAATGGTCAGACTTTATGCCAACCATATATTAATAAAACACAAGTTTCTATGTAATAGAAGTAATTATTTTCTAAATTTCATGATTCTATTCTGTTGGACGAGTTTTAGAGATACTGACCTGTCAGTTTGGTTTTACACAATCCAATTACATTATACTGAATAAATTTTGCTGATGTACTGTTTTACTCACCTAGTACACGAAGTGTAGGGTAAGTTTGGTAATTCCCAAAAAAACAATCTATTTTTTTTAACGATCATCACATTTCATTGCCTCAAGAACTATGATAGATTTGTTTGGAGAAAATTGTCAATGGTAACTATAGCTGGTTATCACTCACTAAGGCCACAGTTATCTGTTAGTCCAATAAAATACATCGGAAGTGAGACCTAATAGTGCGTTTCACAAGAAATTGTGACAGTCTAAGTGAAACATACTTTTTGGTCTCGTGGGTTAGTAAACAAGCACGATGATACCCACTAATGGGTCTCGTGGCAGACAACCTATTAAATTGGCGAATGTCTCTCATTGAGAGCAGAAAACTCAAAATATTCTCAGCTATCGTCTATTTTGACAGGTCTCACCCCCCCCCCCCGAAAAATAGTCTGAATCTGCTGGTTGATCCCTGATAACATAAAATAAGAAGTTAAAATATTGCAATTAACAAACCCAAAAAACTTTTAACACAAACCCAATTTATTTTAATTAAGTACCAGTGTAAACAATAAGTCTTACCTTCGTTTCCTAACATAAACCAAATTTCTAAAGAATCTAATTTTGTGGTTTTTAAAATGTTTTCATAAACCGAAGTATAAAGTGTTTTACATTTTAATTTCCATTTTCTTCTTTTTTTATGTACAAATAAGTTTAACATAGAAGCCATTTTGTTTTTCCCACTTATTGTTAACCCCCCCTCTTCAGCAAAAAATCCCGCGGTCAGCATTAACCAAAGCCTTTTCGTACTTATTCATATACACAAAAATTACCTAATTACTTAGTGTATAATACATACATCTCAAAATTCCTGTCGAATAAGTAATTTATACTATAAAGTTGTCAAACAATTTGGTAAGGCTATTTTCTGAGATTTATATAAAATCTGACATCTAAACGCAAAAGTGTAATTTACGGTAAGTGAGTATAAAGCAATTACACAAAATTTTTAGAGTAAAGAGGTGGGTTGTACTAACTTGCATTTCCATCGCATTTACCATTGATAGTGACGTCACTGTACACGTTTCCATTTTAGTCCCTCAAATTATGATTCGAGTTTCGTTTTATTATTTTTTTAACTTGAAGTTCTTATTTTAATGATTATAGACAACTGACAAAATTTTATTTCATTAGTTTGGACATTCCAACCTGCAATATAATTAAAGTCACATTTTGAACATGAAATGTCTAGACCAGTTTTATTTTCACTTTATCTGTCGTCATTTTCTGAATCACTGTTGATTTAGTTGTCTTCATGAGTATTATTTTTCTTTCCTTCTACTGTAGCCCAGCTTTCCCGCAAAAAAATTACAGTGTAATATTCACCAGTTAGATTGATATTTACAGGCTTTGAAGTGGTTCAGATTTTTTGCTGTACATTTAGTAAAGAGTCTCTAGTGGCGACGGAGGACCACTCAAACCTCCCACACTCTTCACTAGAGACAATAAATTTTATTATCAATTGGGCTATTATTAGGATGCTCCGACATGAGCGCAAAGGAGTGGCTTTTGTTTGATAAATAGACGGTTACTATAATTCTCCGATACGAGTCCAAGGGAATGACATAAACGGTTACTATAATTCTCCGACTCAAGTGCAAAGGAGTGGCTGTTGTTTGACAAATAATACGGTTACTATAATTCTCTGACATGAGTGCAAGGGAGTTATTTTTGTTTGACAAATAAACGGTTAATATAATTTTCCGACGCAAGTTCAAAGGAGTGGCTTTTGTTTGACAAATACGGTTACTATAATTCTCCGATACGAGTTCAAGGGAATGACATTTATACAAATAAACGGTTACTATAATTCTCCGACGCAAGTGCAAAGGAGTGGCTTTTGTTTGACAAATACCGTTACTATAATTCTCTGACATAAGTGCAAGGGTGTTATTTTTGTTTGACAAATAGGCGGTTAATATAATTCTCTGACACGAGTGCATGCATGTCTTTTGTTTAATAAATAGACTGCTACTATAATTTTCCCATACGAGAGCAAGGGACTAGCTTTTGTTTGCCAAAATAGACGGTTACTATAATTTTCTGATATGAGTGGAAGGGAGTAGCTTGCACATGATCAATTTTGAAAAATGAAAATTACTCACCTTTTCCGGGCCGAGTATTATCGGACAAGAATTAGTATTACTGTATCACGAAGTCATTCCATTATTGTTCATATTGTTAATATAGTTTAATAGAACATTTATTTTGATATCATTAGTGTATATGAAACATAATACAACATGTTTCGAGAGTATAAATCAGCTCTCGTTATCAAGTGTAAAACTAGAGCATAAAAGAAAAAAAAAACACCATCATAGCCTGGAGCCATGTTGGAAAGTAAACTGAATCTATAGTTTAAAATAATACCTTCAGCCTAAAACTAGGCATGAGCAGTCAAAGCTAAGACTGAATACAAACGTGATCATATAAAACCACAACACACAAACATACACTACATAAAGGATGGTAAGTAACTGGAGTAAAAGGATGGAGCCAAGAGAAAGTTATACTAATTGTTTATTGGAGTGGACAACCTTTTGCCCCCTCTCTCAAGAGTTTATTTTTCGACCGTGTCATGATTCCCATTTGTGGAATAAGCGGCATATTTTCAGCATTATTTAAAGTAGAAGAAATTTTATCTCCAATTTTTAATTCAGGTTTTATTAACGAATGCCATAATGGCTTTATTTATAAACTAGTTTGGATAATAGGATTGTCCGATAGCTTAATTATATATGTGGATTCAATTAGTTTTCGTTTATATTAGTTTTTCCCGTGTATTATTTTTGCTTCTTCGCAGTTAAATTTATGATGTTTATAACTCAAACCAATACAACAATTAGGCAACCGTTAGCGACTAAATTACCCAATTACGCCGTAGATTTTATTTTGTATCTTTTTAAAATTTATTGTCGTACCACGGTTTTGACACATCGATTTGGATCATAAACCTTCACATATTTCCCCAAACATATTGGAAAATTCTATGTATTATTTTCTATACACAGTCTTTTAGAATCACGTAGATTCTTTATTCGACTTTTTAACTAAAAACATCCAAATTTTAGGGGAGATTTCACTAAGGATTTTGTTTTTGTGTTATAGTGTGAGAGAAATTTAGTCCAATGCTTATCTACCATTTTAGTTAATTTAAACATATTTTCAGCATATATTTATTTTATCAAATGTTTTTAAACCATTTATTACTACTGAAATCTAAAGAAACCCAAACTATTTATTTACATGAAATACCCCCTTCGCAGTCTCGTTGATGTTTCTCTAATGAAGACAGTCGTAGTCCCGATGTAGACCTCGAGCTTATGAGTGGGACCTTGGTCTGTGTTTAAACAGAAGTGTAAATACACTCTCTACAATATGATAATGAATAGGCCTCGAAGAATTATGGTAAATAAATAGTTAGAATGGTAAACACTATTGTTTAGTCTCAACTCTTCTCCCCTCTCTACACCGAGCTGCTTGTATGTAAAGTTAACATGATTCTTAGTGTTGTGTTTAGAACTTCGATCTAATACATGCAGGTAAATATCGTTACCCTGTGTACGTGATAGAATATTGTTTCTGTTTCTACTTTCCTACATGTAGAATAAAATAGAACAGTAGGCCTATAAATATACTGTATATATTTGAGATCTATAGCATTCTCTCTTCCAACAATAATTGCAATAATATAATATTATTCGTATACATTATTTTAAAATAAAAATAACATGCAGTTAATACTAATAAAATATTACGGTGAGAAAAATATTGAACCATTCCTAGCTTTGTAACCTTTTATTCTAGTTGACGAGTTTCGAACTACTCCATCTTCAACAATCACCTATTCACTCCTCCTGCAAGAGTTCATGAAGAGTTTGTGAATATGGAGTCCGAAATACGTCAATTAGATATAATAAAGTTAGAAGATAATAACCTCGTGTTAGTTACTATTTTCGTACTCCACATAACTATGTAAGTCCTAGCAAAGATGTACAATAATATTCTGGTTTAAAGTTATTTGCCACCATATTATTTGGTTTAATCAAAGATTTTCCATCATTTGTGTATATAAAAACTAATACACAACGATTTGAGAGTATAAATTAACTCTCGTTATCAAGTAATAAACCTAGAGCATAAAAGTGAAAACCCCAAAGTACCCATTTGGAAACTAAAACTAAATCTATAATATAAGAAAGGAACTCGGGCCTGAGTAAAACTAAAACTATAACTAAATACAACCGTGATAAAAAAAACACCAAAAACAGGACTGCATGACAAAAAGAACAGCAAACAACTGTTTGTTAAAAGGATGATGACCGAGAAGTTAAAGAAAACCGACTGACAATTCATCATCGTTTGAAATGCTAAGCTACCTCTTTTCATCCCAATGCTAATCAAAATAGGAATAAATACTCTGCTGTAGGTATCTAATAATCATTTAAGAAACTATTAGGCTGCCTATATACATGATTTTTTTTAGCTATTGAGTAAGTTTGGTTTTACTCACAGCAGCAGAATTATAGGAATATACTAACATGTTTTCAAAATTATTTGTTTACTTTTTTTACGATTAAAAACGTATATTTATTTTGTATATTTTTATTAATAATAAAGGTGCCAAAGGCGTGTGTAAAATTTCAGGCTTATAGATATCTTACTTTTTAAAGTAAATGTACGTAAAGTTAAAAAACACAAGTTTCGAGGAAACGCCTGTGAGTCACACTTTTTAACACTTAATCCACCAAGACTAGGTTTATAACTTCCATCCGATTATCTTCCCTTTTCCTCTTTAATAATGTCTGTTATAACATACAACTACTTCGGCTCCTAACTATTCCCTACGATTGGGCGTAAAATATAACATACATCCACTCTTCTCCTACAATTTTCCGTTAAACATAAAACAAATACTAACTAGCTCCTCTTTAAAACGCAAAACACAACTTTTTACCTTTCAAATAAAATACTTTAATACAATTTTTTATATTAGAAAACAATTATATTTATTAACTTAATATGTTCTTAACTATACTGCATTCACTCTGCACACATTCCTTAACCTAATTTTAATTTCCCTACAATGAGTTTTTATTTGACACAATTTACAAAACTTTCTCTAAAATCCCTTTTTGGACATCAACACTTATTCTACCAAGATTATATTTTTCTTTTAGTTTTGACTAATGAAACCTTGATTTTTCTTTACAAAGAAAAACAATTTAAAACTTTAAACATTTAACATACAATGTATTGCCTCAGCTTTGATTTTTCTTTACAAAACAATTTAAAACTTTAAAAATTGAACATATCATACATTGCCACGGCTTGCTTTTTACAAAAAAAAACAAAATTTAAACTTTTACATTAAACATATAATTTTATGCCACGGCTTGCTGTTTTACAAAAAAACAATTTATTTTTTTAATAGCACTAATTCTAATTTCTCGGGGGGGGGGGGAATTCTTTGATGGCTCAATTGAAATGAAATTTACGATTAATAATAAAAGAATGGTTAACAAAATTAATTTGTACTTATCAATGGTTTGCTCCCTTTTCAACTGATCAATTTTTCACAATAACACTTCACAAATTTCACTGGCTCTGCTTTATCACTTCACCGGATTTCCTTTTCACTAACAAAACGAAGCACTCACAAATTTATTATTTAACTCCTTGGGTGACGGATGGTTCTAGCTGCAATTGGTAGCCTTCCTTCCTAACGACAAAATACTAACTTCTCGTTGATAATAAATTTGTGCTGATTGACTTTCAGCTATCGAATTCAGAGACGCCCAACTCCTCTGATCAAAAACAATTTAAGACTCTTCTTTCTACTCGACTTAAACCAAACTCCTTTAAACAAGATGACGCAGAGACGTCTCGCCTCTTGGTTAAACAGTCCTTGACTCTCCGCCCTCGACTCTTAGCCCTCGACTCACCTTCCTTTTCCAATTTTGGTTTTTACCGAATATCATCCCCTCTCTTGAAACTTGAGTTGGCTTACCCTTAGTTGATTCGTTCAAATCTTCGAATTCTTTAAAAAAAACATAGTTTCTGTCCTTTTAGTGGCGGTTTTCAAAATCTGCCCGTTGATTTTTAAAAGTGGGATCTCATCTCATTGGTCGACCTACATTCTGCAAACCGTTATTTTTCGAAAACAGTTGGAAACTTTCCTTTCTGACGTACAGTTAGGGACGCTAACTTCCCCCTTGTTTTCTCCTTTTTTAATACAATTTTTATTCACATCTGTCCTTGGCCAATTCTCCCGTTACTTGTTCTTTTTTTAAGTGTGTAGGTGCATTTGCTCCTTCAAGGCTAAAGTCCCGTTTTCTTTTGTTTTTTCTTGTACACTTCCCTTGGTACCGTTACATTCAACCTTCCCAAGCTGCAACTGGCATCACTACATTTTCTCCAATATGAATTGCTTTTTAACTATTGTTATTATTATTTTTATTTTGTACATGAACTAATTAACTACTTATCTTTTGATATCATTAATCATAATTAAATGTAAATGATTAGTTTGATATCGTGACACCGTTTTACTATTTTTTCCTAGTTTTATTCTTTCGTCTCCTTATCAGCTTTTCTTATTCATTCAGCGTCAATCCGTTTCAAGTTAAAAATTTAAAATTTCAGAGTTCTATCATTCTACTTTTCCAATTGAAGCATGTAACAGTATCTGAAACATCTAAGTTAAAGGTACGAAGGCCTACAAACACGGTTTTAGCCAATCTCTGCCAAATTGAGTTGTTAGTGAGTTTTATTTTCTCTCGACCTGTAATTACAATTGAAAATTCCGAACTAGCCTACAGACCCTTTCTATCAATACACCTGTTGTTGTAGTCTCTTATTATAAATATAAAGTGAGAAAACGGTATACAATTTTGATCTCCAGTATAAAGAAAGTGTATTAGGGTGTGTGTGTTCAAAATTATTTTTAATCTGTAAAACAATGAGGAAAGAATTGCAATCTTACCCCCTTCCATTCACTCCACTGCGCACAATCGTAATTTTTTCCTTAATACGTAATTGGCTAGGTCTACGCAACAGGGGAGAGATGGGACATAAATATATTTTTTGTTATGATTGTCTGTCTATCTGTCAGTAACGGAATCCACAGCTCATTATCAGATAACTGATTTCGTTGACATTTCTTATTTGTTTATTTGATATCTATTTTACTGAACGCAATACAATTATACAAACTTAGCTATAAATCATTTTTACATAAAAAGAAACTTCAATGCAAACATAAACTAGTTTAAATTGATATTATAGATTAATAAAATTTTGGCAATACTTTCTTCTAATTGTAATTTTCCTTTTACAAGTGATTGTGAAACAATGTCTTTACGCAGGATAGTAGGCACTATGTAGGCGAAATGAATAGTATCGGGGTCCGCCAACTCGGCTGGCTTTTACTGTACCTACGGGTAAACGTTAGGGGGAGTTAGAATTGTTGTAGCTAATTTCCTACAGTGTAATTTGTAAGTGACAAAAGACAAACAACATAAAACATACAAATGCATATCCTTAGACCTTAAATGTTACAGAACAAATTTGAGAAGAACAACATAAGCTTATGGACGTGTTTATGCTACAAATAAAGTTACGCTCTATAAATATTTTGTATTAACGGAAGATGGTGTCAATACTTATTTTCACTGTTTGCAATGTTATAATATGACTTTCACATGGTTGGGTTAGTAAAGTCAATGACTACATAAATACTATAAGACACGACATAGGATAGGGAAATAGTCTACGCTTTACGGGTGCTGTTCGTCACAAGTTTGACACACAGCTATCAGAAAGCGCTAGCAGCAGGTGCTTGACTGTACGCATCCCACTTGGTTGAGACTGTACAACTGTTGACACAGCATAGTCAGTGTTGTCAGTTCGTGCGCTGAGATAAGCGATTCTCGACCTTCCCTCGCATCTCTGGTCCCATATGTGGCATCAGTGCGCAACTGAAACATTGTTTGACCGTAGAGCCACCTAGCGCCAGTCACATCAACTTCAGATTCTCTAGCAAAGAGCGACAGCTCCACACCCTAGCGGGTATTGGTCAACTCAAGAATAAGCGTAGAATATTTAACATGGCCATGTCGTGTCTTATAGTATTTATGTAGTCATTGGTAAAGTATTCGGTTTGGCGGGTAGGTGTGAAAAAGAGTTTTACAATGTTCTGCACGGCATTTCACTTTTTCACATATATAAGTAATTGTGTTATACAAATAACTGATTTCGAGTTTTATTCGTTTTCGAGATGTTCTTGTTTTGGCCTCCCTTGAGAGCAAAACCGTAGTTTTTGACTTATATCTGTCTGACTGTGTATGGCTGGCGTCTGTTATATTTACAGTTTTATGGTGTCCAAAAAAGTGTACATATTTTGTTAAAATTTGGTATGTGACATATTTTGATAATATTTAGCAAACATTATTTTGTAATTGACAGAAATTAAACAAAAATTGTCAAAATAGTTATTTCAATTATGCTTTAGTTACATAATTTTCATTTAGTTACCTTAGCGCTAAGAACTAAATGATGTTTATGTATCTAAAGCATAATTGAAATTACAAATTATATATTTTTTAAATAAATAAATTGTCTCCGTTTTCATCTAGTTGATTTTGTTTTACTAGCATTTAAATTACTTACATTCGTAACTAAAATCTAAGAAAGTTCGATTGTTTTTTTTATAACTTCCACACTATTTATTACAAAGTAAAAATTATTCGTAGTTATTTTTTATTTAATGACAAGATAATATTTTGAAATTTCTGATGCATTTATTACGTTTATTTTTCATAAGTAAAAGTTTCGTTACTTAGTGATACCAATTAATTTTAAAACAGTAGTTCACAAAAAGGAAAGTTCTCTCAGTGATGAAAAGAAGAAAAAAAAAAGTGGAGATTAAAGTTTTGTCTAGTAATAACAGAGAGTATATTTTTAAATAAAAAGATGATTATCTGGGTGAATTACGAATAACGATTTAGATAACTATCAAATTTGAATGAAGTAAAAGAACTTTTTAGTACAATATTTTTTTTTTAATGAAAAATCTTTATTATTTCTTACATTATAAAATTCAAAATACAATACCACATTTTACACATGCATAAATAGAAATAATAACCACCTAGGTTATTTACCTGTGAAGGTGGATTTAATATTCTTAAGGATCACTATAGTTTCAATGAGTATTGGAAGGCAGCGAACCAGCCAAATAACAATAGAATAAACACACAAAACAAAATAACAAAGCACTAAAACAAATAATTAACTCTTCTGAATTACACTTCATTCACTTTACTTACTATACAACATAATACTAACATTTCTAATTAATAGTATTGAAAAAATAATCAACATTTTCTATCTCGAGTAAATACTCCCACAAACTCTTGGCAAATTGAACTCTATTACAAGAAGATTTTATGTTTAAAAGCAAACAGTTAAAAAATTTTGGTGCCAGAAATATATAAAACTTTTTAAAATATGACAAGTTAGGCATGGGGATAGTTCTGTAAAATCTGTTTCTTATTGCGCTTATTCTATTTTTCCTGCCTGTATTACCATTTCCACTTCTATCAAAAAACATACGCAAAACCTTAAACACATATAAACTCCTGAGAGGTAGAATTTTTAAACATTTAAAAAGAGGTGCTGTATGTTCTATTCTTTTCTTGTGCATAATTAATCTTATAAAAGCTTTTTGAATATTTATTAATGGCCCTAAATACGTAGTGCACGCCCCTCCCCATACTATTAACCCATATTCTATATTTGAGTTTACTATTGCATAATATACTCTTCTGAGAAGTTGTTTATTACATACAAAGGATAACATATAAACAACTCTAATGCGCTTAATTAATTTATTTTTCAAGTAATTAATTTGACTTTTCCAATTAATTTTTGCATCAACATATAGTCCCAAATACTTAATTTCCTTAACCTGTTCAATTTCTGAGCAACTGCATTTTGAATTAGAACAACTTATTTCATGGTATTTTAATGGACTATTAAAAGCTACTGGCCAAGTCAAATTAAATAAAATATATTTGGTTTTAGGGCTCATTATCATGTAATTGTTAGTAAACCACCATCGTAGAGCCCTAATGTCAGACTGCATATTCAACTGTAAATCGTTAAGTTTATCAGCTTTATACAATGCCGTGTCATCGGCAAAGGAAACTAATTTCCCTCGAAGACGTCCATTACATAAAGTATTTACATATATTAAAAATAGTGGGCCAGAGAGAACTGAACCCTGAGGGATTCCATATTCTATTAACTCTTGATCGTTTGTCACTCTGTCCACTCTAGTACGTTGGATCCTGCCGCTCAGAAAAGAAGAGAACCACAAAAGCGGAACTCCCCTAACTCCAGCCTCTTGGAGTCTATTTAATAAGATAGTGTGGTCTACAGTGTCAAAAGCCTTCATCACATCTACAAAAATACCAGCGCACTTCTTACCCTCATTAAGCCCTGTATACACTTCCCCCATGAAATTTAATAATGCTGAATTTGTACTTAACTTTTGTCTAAACCCAAATTGATTATTACTGAAAAAATGTTATTGTTCTAGAAAACTGACAAGTCTGATTTTGACAATTTTTTCAAATATTTTATATAATATAAATATATAATATTTCAATATATTACTATTCAGTCTATGTCCTGCATTCAAACTTGCAAAGTTCAAACTTCATAGACTTATTTTCAACAAAATAATAAATACTTTAATTTTAATAACTTTTAAACTTGTATTGGCGATGCAATATCGGTCAACAATATTTAAATATGAAAGTAAAGAAGTTTAGATTTACCATACATTGTGATTTTATTTTAATGTCCTACTTTCATGTATATGTTTCATTTTGTGTTTTTTTTTTAAATAGCGAAATAATGAATTATTTTGTGTAGTAAATATAAGTAATAAGTTAAAAAAACTATATATATATATATATATATATATATATATATATAATTTAATTAACATGATAGAGATACAAATTCACTCATGAGCTCCAATATAAATATGAATGTGTGTAGAAATACAATTACGA
Organism: Aphrophora alni; assembly: GCA_963513935.1. Lineage (NCBI taxonomy): Eukaryota > Metazoa > Arthropoda > Insecta > Hemiptera > Aphrophoridae > Aphrophora > Aphrophora alni. Next base: position 95,971,539 of record OY740765.1, read on the forward strand.
TTTTTAAATTTTTACAATAATTGTATTCAAACTAACAAAAGTTAAAAGGACACATGTATAAGTACTAGCCAAACTTTCTTCTTTCCTTTAAATTGACTTTTGTACATGAGCATTAGTCCATTATTGTTTGTAGCCGATTGCCGACAAGTGGTCAGTGGTCAGTAGTAAAATAAAGGTTGTATTTTAAAAGACAAGGAAGCTGCGAAAGTCATTTGTGAAATTATCTGTCAATATTGAAAACCCCTCAATCACCAAACATTAAATAAAATCACAGTTATTCCCTTCGTTTTCGCCTTACTACAAGTCCATTTCTTTATCATTGAGATATAAGTTTAAAATTTACTATAGTGAGGATTTAAAAAATTATTACTAAACACAAACAATTATATTCATCCAAAGACACACAAACAAGTTGTTACTAGATTTACTTGATAATGAAACTCGCAATTTCTCAAGCCCATTAGGCTTTGTTGCGGATTCCTAAACAGTCTTTTCATATTTTGTCATTTTAATATCTAATCACAATTTCTTCTTTTTTGTAATATTCAATTTTCAAATTACATACAAACGTATAACTTCACTCAAAACAAGACTTTTCGTGTATATTACGATTTAATTATTTTATAAATTAAAAAAAAAAACAATACACCGGAAGATAATATAAAACGAATCTATTTACGTTACGTTTTTGAAGTTTTGAGCTCATATATGAACACAAAGAAAATATTTTTAATGTTTGCTCACGACATAAAAATTGACGAAAACATTAACGTTTAATGACACACTAAATACAAACCAAATTGCTTAAAAGATTGGAAGTAAAAGTGTGGGAAAACAATAATTCAAGAATGTATGATCCACATAACCTATCATTTCCAAAATTGCTAAAGGGGAATAAATTCCATTAAATAATTAGACATTACAGTAGTTGCAATCGTGTAAGGAGGGACATTAGATGTTCCCAAAAATATGGTAATATATATTAATGGAACTCCTTTAATGAAACTCCGAATACTTAACTTTTATAATCCATTGAGTTTAATGATAAATTAAGGTTAAATATATTTAGTACTCAAATCTCCAAAATCCAAAAAAAAAATAATCTAAAAATTATAAATATTTTTTAACAGATAAATAAAGAATATGTATACAAATATTCCAACTGACGAAGTAATCGAGATGATTACTGATTAGCTTTTACTAGATGAATACAATTTAGCTTACTTTAAACAAATTATAAATATTAAAAACAAAAATAAGGATTGATGGTATTTTTATGATATATAACGAGTCCTACAATAGTGGGCCTTAGGATATGGAGGCTCTTATAAATGAATTACATAACAATGTACAATTTACTTGAGAAGAAAAAAATAACTAGAAGTAAGAATTGTTTGGAATACAATGTATATAGAAGAACAAATACTATGGGTAATATGTTATTGAAACCACCACTAAATTTAAATAATTTTAATGATGAATACAAATATATCAAGCAAGTTGCATGTTCAATGGATACGAACTACATATTGAAAAATATTAACGATGAAATATATAATAAACAAATATTAAATAGTAAAACACATTTAATAAATGCAAATGAAAAACGAATTAAAAAAGAAAAACATGTGATACTACATTATGTAGGACCGGAAACATATAGAACTGTAAATTTAATTAGGAATTTGGAGTCAAAAATTAATAATGGAATTGACCATAACGATAAATACAACAGTTCTGCAGTTTATAAAATGACGTGTAAAACTTGTTCTGCAGTTTATGCAGGACAAACTATCGACTGTCTAAAAAGATATAAGTATCATATTGCAGCCATTAAACTAAACCAACAGCAAAAATCAAATTTCGCACGGCATATTATGAATACTAGGCATACACAAGGTGCAATTGATGAAAATATGCAAATATTTTTAAAAAATGTATGAAGGGATTTAATATGAACCCTTGGGGAAACTTATACATTTATAAAAATAAAACTATGTATTTGCAGTGTTATAAATGAACAGATAAACTTTGAATCTGATAAATTGTATGGTGTATTAACAGAGTTAGATAAGGAAAGCAAGAGGTGAGTTCAACAACAGAGATTAAGCGAGTGATACATGCTGTGTCATACAATTCATGAATTATAGTTGTGATGTATGTTTATTGTTTGTGACGATGGTGTGATCTGACGTAAGTTATATAGTTCTCTGAAGATGGTAGTAGTGTACTATGTACTAGTGAATTTAATTGGAATATTATTAAACATTGTGTGGTAAAAATAGTATATAATATAGCCTATATATATATATATATATATATATATATATATATATATATATATAATATACAAATATCTGTATATTTTATGAGTTATAAAGTTAATCTATGAATTACAATATAGAATAAGTGAATATAATACGTACTAAACAATTGGATTTAGTTTTATTAAAACAGAACTATTCTAAACTACTTTTGTGAACTGTACCTTTTTCCGAGATTTCTGTATCTAGTGAATTTACTCTTTACTTTATTTTAAGGTAGCTGCCACGATTTTTAAATTCCTTAAAACACTTTTTTTCTTTCTTTTTTTTTGGAGGCCCAACGGCAAGAATAATTCTAGCTTTGAAACATCTGCGTGTGACAAATGTTTTCGAATGCTGGATGGCCTTCTTCTTTTTATATATTTAGCATTTTTTACATACTTATTCATTTTTGGTAAATTAACAACATCCTCCACATATTCGTCTGTACCGGAAGATGTGTGGTAAATACCTATGTTGCTATCCGCTTCAACGTCCTGTGCTGGTTTAGTGTCTTACCCTTATGATACCATAGTATCCTGCTCCAATGCTAGAAGGATTTACGGAATTTGGGTTTTTTTGAATCATTTCTTTCTGCATTTGATAAAACTCTCCATGCATTCTTGGATTAGGGCTCATATGTTTGGAAAGTGAGTTTATTTCATTTTCCTTCTGATTCAACAACTTAGAAACAATACAAATACAGAGTGAGGCAGACCACCCGTACACAATGTATAGTGGGTAAACTAAATGAGATAAATCCTTCTTAACAACGGAAACCCCCCCATTCTACCCCAAAGAATTTGGAAAAATATTTTGAAATCTCCAAAATGCTCGAAAATGGTAGTTTTAGGGGGTGGGGTAGTTTTTGGAAAATTTTCAAATGTAACGGTAGGTTAAGTGATACCTCACTTTAAAGGTATTTCACTTATCAGGTTTCACTGATCATTTTAATAAAAAAAGTTTTACTTATCTTGATGCTCATGTACAGGGTAGTCCAGAACGTCTAAAATTCAGGGTTTTACAGTTATTTTTATTGCCACCACCTACAATAATGTATAGGAACACAATTTTTACCAAATATTAATGAAAGGACACCCTTTCTAAAAATATCCTCAAATGTCCCATTACCCCCAAAAAACATCAAATTTTGGAAAATGTGTAAGAGCTTGAAAGTGAAAAAACTCAAATAGCAACGTAGGTTAGTTTTGAAAGATCACACATTTCAGAAAATCGACAGAGTTTTTGGACAATTTTCTAACAGAGAGCCATTTTCCATGTGCAATTTTTAAGTGTTCAACATAAGTAGCGAAACCGGGTATATATATAAAACTAGAATTTATAAATAAAATTACACTTACATAAAATTTGTGTACTTACAGGGGTTATATGTATCTTTATATGTAGACATCTGTATACTCACATCTGTACATAATATAACCAATTTAAAGAGCATAACCTTAAATATTTGGTTAAAATATGAGAAGGTTCAAATAATGTTATAGTTGTCTAAAATATTCGTTCGTGTGTTCTAAAGTATTCAAATATTATCATCAATAACTTTAGTTGTAATTAATAATATTGTTCAGTTGGACCATGAAATTCAGTTTTATATCTCCCCGAATAAAGATACGTGGTTTTCACAATACTTTCAAAATAATACGATCTAGGTCGAAAATACTGTTTTGTAGGAAAAATTCATAAAAACTTTATACCTTATTATTAAGGTAAACAGTTGGTCTTAGAGAGTCGAATAAAAAATAAAATTGTATGTCTACCCCGGCGGCATAAAAATCAATATGTACAAAATGGGAAAATATGAAACTACAAAACGCCACCTAACGAACGAACTCCTCCAGAGACCCCGAGTATACAACATTACCACAGCTTTATAAAAGTCTACAGACCCCTAAAGTGTTATGTTATGGCCATTCTATGGTTTTATGGCCAGTCTATGAGAGCGGACTGGCCAGTGTATTTTTATGCCGCTTGGTAGCGAACAGTTAATCTGAATAAAATCTATACCTTATTGTTTACCAAAAGTAAATAAATTCGTTAAATTTGTATACTATGAAGTCTTGCTCTCAGTGGTAGTTGATACGATAATATTTTGTTGTTATATCGTATCAAATTTTAGGTTAGGCCAAGACTAAACCAATATGAAATATTACCCACATTTTATTCCTTAAATTTGCATAATTTGATTGTGTTTGCATAAATTGATTCATAAGTGTTTGATATAATGATGCTCAAAGAGAAGGACAACATTTTAGTTTGAGGATTTAAAAAAAAAATTCAATATCTTATCCATTTACAGAAAGAAATGTTGGAAAAGAAAACTTTTACAGACCAAAAGTAGGGGAGATTTTACTATAATAATTATTAACTCGGAAACTGTTGGAATTAGGGCGTTCTTCTTAGTCTCATTCTTATTTCTTTCGAATTTCTATAAGTGGTAAAATATTTGTGCTTGCATTTTCATAACTTTAAAAAAATATTAGGCTCTTCAAACTATCCGCCATTTTGGCGCATGCTAACATATTTTTAAAAGTGTCAAACTTCCATTTCACTGTAATATGTAATTGTCAGGATTCTTGAAGTTATCGAAACTTAACACTATAGCCCGTCTCAAGGTAAGTTGAGGCAGGGACCTGGCTGGAGGGTTAGGGCGATGAATAGCTGGGGTGGCCCGGCCAGTAAATCCCATTAGTCACGCCTCACCGAATACTCCACTTAAGAGCGGATATGTAATAAATAATCATTATTTAAGAAAATACTTGATACTGTATTGTTAGTTATCATAATACAAACAATTGTGTGTTTGTACCGTGCTAATCGGCCGACTTAAAGTATTGTAACATACTGTTTTGTTATATATTTTATTTATGTATATTTTGATTGCGTTATTAACACAACATAATAATAATAAATAACTCGACCTAACTCTCCAAGGTACCTAACCTAACCTCAACTTACCTTGAGACGGGCTATAAAACTACTGTTTCTAAGATAGGTTGGTTTCATTTATGCTTTCAGGTAAAATTCACTCATTTTCAGAAAAGTAATACTTGTTTGGTCATTTGTTGGATGGCAGGACAATAGGCAATACGGTTGAGTGAATAGGGGCTGGCTTCTTGTTAGTATAAATTTAAGCATAAATGTTCAAGTGATATCCTTCAGTCAAGGAATATATATTATGCCTATAATAAAGTACGCCAACATATTCAAAACGACGTTCAAGTATTTGGTGGATCAATTTATTTATAATGAAGAACACCTAATTAGGAAATTATTTATTGTATTTCTGCGAAAGAATTAAAAATAATAATAAACAAAGATTTATACGTGAGTAAGTGTCGTTCAAATATTTGTTGGATCTCTTTATTTATAATAAAGAACACATAATTAAGAAATAACTTCATCGTATTTCTGCGAAATAATTAAAGATAATAATCAAGAATAATTGACATTGATAACAGAAAATCGAGGTTCACTGTATTCTTATTTTCCTATTTCACTCTTACCCTATAAGATCGTACTCTATAAGCTAAATAACAATTTGCTAAGTAGGATTTATATTCTGGTCTGAACTAAAATATATAATTATAGTTATTATAAATTTGAAGTTCATAATAAAATCAAAAGCAAAACATAACATTTAAGTACTAGATCAACAAATCATGATAGATTTGGTTTTAGAGACATTAGAGGTCTGTCATTCCACACCCAAGAGAAGCGAGTGGGTGTTTTTTAATATATACATATCCAAGAGGCCTGTCAGTTACCCAGACACTCGAGAGAAGCGAGTGGGTGTTTTTTAATATATACAGATCCAAGAGGCCAGTCAGTTACCCAGACACTCGAGAGAAGCGAGTGGGTGTTTTTTAATATATACATATCCAAGAGACCTGTCAGTTACCCAGACACTCGAGAGAAGCGAGTGGGTGTTTTTTAATATATACATATCCAAGAGGCCTGTCAGTTACCCAGACACTCGAGAGAAGCGAGTGGGTGTTTTTTAATATATACATATCCAAGAGACCTGTCAGTTACCCAGACACTCGAGAGAAGCGAGTGGGTGTTTTTTAATATATACATATCCAAGAGACCTGTCAGTTACCCAGACACTCGAGAGAAGCGAGTGGGTGTTTTTTAATATATACAGATCCAAGAGGCCAGTCAGTTACCCAGACACTCGAGAGAAGCGAGTGGGTGTTTTTTAATATATACATATCCAAGAGACCTGTCAGTTACCCAGACACTCGAGAGAAGCGAGTGGGTGTTTTTTAATATATACATATCCAAGAGGCCTGTCAGTTACCCAGACACTCGAGAGAAGCGAGTGGGTGTTTTTTAATATATACATATCCAAGAGACCTGTCAGTTACCCAGACACCCGAGAGAAGCGAGTGGGTGTTTTTTAATATATACATATCCAAGAGGCCTGTCAGTTACCCAGACACCCGAGAGAAGCGAGTGGGTGTTTTTTAATATATACATATCCAAGAGGCCTGTCAGTTACCCAGACACTCGAGAGAAGCGAGTGGGTGTTTTTTAATATATACATATCCAAGAGACCTGTCAGTTACCCAGACACCCGAGAGAAGCGAGTGGGTGTTTTTTAATATATACATATCCAAGAGGCCTGTCAGTTACCCAGACACCCGAGAGAAGCGAGTGGGTGTTTTTTAATATATACATATCCAAGAGACCTGTCAGTTACCCAGACACTCGAGAGAAGCGAGTGGGTGTTTTTTAATATATACATATTCAAGGGGCCTGTCAGTTACCCAGACACTCGAGAGAAGCGAGTGGATGTTTTTTAATATATACATATCCAAGAGGCCTGTCAGTTACCTAGACACTCGAGAGAAGCAAGTGGATGTTTTTTATTATATACATATCCAAGAGGCCTGTCAGTTACCCAGACACTAGAGAGAAGCGAGTGGGTGTTTTTTAATATATACATATCCAAGAGGCCTGTCAGTTACCCAGACACTCGAGAGAAGCGAGTGGATGTTTTTTATTATATACATATCCAAGAGGCCTGTCAGTTACCTAGACACTCGAGAGAAGCGAGTGGATGTTTTTTAATATATACATATCCAAGAGGCCTGTCAGTTACCCAGACACTAGAGAGAAGCGAGTGGGTGTTTTTTAATATATACATATCCAAGAGGCCTGTCAGTTACCCAGACACTTGAGAGAAGCGAGTGGATGTTTTTTAATATATACATATCCAAGAGACCTGTCAGTTACCCAGACACTTGAGAGAAGCGAGTGGATGTTTTTTTAATATATACATATCCAAGAGACCTGTCAGTTACCCAGACACCCGAGAGAAGCGAGTGGGTGTTTTTTAATATATACATATCCAAGAGACCTGTCAGTTACCCAGACACCCGAGAGAAGCGAGTGGGTGTTTTTTAATATATACATATCCAAGAGGCCTGTCAGTTACCCAGACACCCGAGAGAAGCGAGTGGGTGTTTTTTAATATATACATATCCAAGAGACCTGTCAGTTACCCAGACACTCGAGAGAAGCGAGTGGGTGTTTTTTAATATATACATATTCAAGAGGCCTGTCAGTTACCCAGACACTCGAGAGAAGCGAGTGGATGTTTTTTAATATATACATATCCAAGAGGCCTGTCAGTTACCTAGACACTCGAGAGAAGCGAGTGGATGTTTTTTAATATATACATATCCAAGAGGCCTGTCAGTTACCCAGACACTAGAGAGAAGCGAGTGGGTGTTTTTTAATATATACATATCCAAGAGGCCTGTCAGTTACCCAGACACTCGAGAGAAGCGAGTGGATGTTTTTTAATATATACATATCCAAGAGGCCTGTCAGTTACCTAGACACTCGAGAGAAGCGAGTGGATGTTTTTTAATATATACATATCCAAGAGGCCTGTCAGTTACCCAGACACTAGAGAGAAGCGAGTGGGTGTTTTTTAATATATACATATCCAAGAGGCCTGTCAGTTACCCAGACACTTGAGAGAAGCGAGTGGATGTTTTTTAATATATACATATCCAAGAGACCTGTCAGTTACCCAGACACTTGAGAGAAGCGAGTGGATGTTTTTTAATATATACATATCCAAGAGACCTGTCAGTTACCCAGACACTTGAGAGAAGCGAGTGGGTGTTTTTTAATATATACATATCCAAGAGGCCTGTCAGTTACCCAGACACTTGAGAGAAGCGAGTGGATGTTTTTTAATATATACATATCCAATAGACCTGTCAGTTACCCAGACACTTGAGAGAAGCGAGTGGATGTTTTTTAATATATACATATCCAAGAGGCCTGTCAGTTACCTAGACACTCGAGAGAAGCGAGTGGATGTTTTTTAATATATACATATCCAAGAGACCTGTCAGTTACCTAGACACTAGAGAGAAGCGAGTGGGTGTTTTTTAATATATACATATCCAAGAGACCTGTCAGTTACCTAGACACTCGGGAGAAGCGAGTGGGTGTTTTTTAATATATACATATCCAAGAGGCCTGTCAGTTACCTAGACACTCGAGAGAAGCGAGTGGATGTTTTTTAATATATACATATACAAGAGGCCTGTCAGTTACCTAGACACTCGAGAGAAGCGAGTGGATGTTTTTTATTATATACATATCCAAGAGGCCTGTCAGTTACCTAGACACTCGAGAGAAGCGAGTGGGTGTTTTTTAATATATACATATCCAAGAGACCTGTCAGTTACCTAGACACTAGAGAGAAGCGAGTGGGTGTTTTTTAATATATACATATCCAAGAGGCCTGTCAGTTACCCAGACACTTGAGAGAAGCGAGTGGATGTTTTTTAATATATACATATCCAAGAGACCTGTCAGTTACCCAGACACTTGAGAGAAGCGAGTGGATGTTTTTTAATATATACATATCCAAGAGACCTGTCAGTTACCCAGACACTTGAGAGAAGCGAGTGGGTGTTTTTTAATATATACATATCCAAGAGGCCTGTCAGTTACCCAGACACTTGAGAGAAGCGAGTGGATGTTTTTTAATATATACATATCCAATAGACCTGTCAGTTACCCAGACACTTGAGAGAAGCGAGTGGATGTTTTTTAATATATACATATCCAAGAGGCCTGTCAGTTACCTAGACACTCGAGAGAAGCGAGTGGATGTTTTTTAATATATACATATCCAAGAGACCTGTCAGTTACCTAGACACTAGAGAGAAGCGAGTGGGTGTTTTTTAATATATACATATCCAAGAGACCTGTCAGTTACCTAGACACTCGGGAGAAGCGAGTGGGTGTTTTTTAATATATACATATCCAAGAGGCCTGTCAGTTACCTAGACACTCGAGAGAAGCGAGTGGATGTTTTTTAATATATACATATCCAAGAGGCCTGTCAGTTACCTAGACACTCGAGAGAAGCGAGTGGATGTTTTTTAATATATACATATCCAAGAGGCCTGTCAGTTACCTAGACACTCGAGAGAAGCGAGTGGGTGTTTTTTAATATATACATATCCAAGAGACCTGTCAGTTACCTAGACACTAGAGAGAAGCGAGTGGGTGTTTTTTAATATATACATATCCAAGAGGCCTGTCAGTTACCCAGACACTCGAGAAAAGCGAGTGGGTGTTTTTTAATATATACATATCCAAGAGGCCTGTCAGTTACCCAGACACTCGAGAGAAGCGAGTGGGTGTTTTTTAATATATATAGATCCAAGAGGCCTGTCAGTTACCCAGACACTCGAGAGAAGCGAGTGGGTGTTTTTTAATATATACATATCCAAGAGGCCTGTCAGTTACCCAGACACTTGAGAGAAGCGAGTGGATGTTTTTTAATATATATAGATCCAAGAGGCCTGTCAGATACCCAGACACTAGACACCCGAGGAAGCAAGTGAATGTTGTTTCACCCAAGATAAGAGGCCTGTCAGGACAGGGTCGCCAACAAGATATTTTGTAAATATGTAAGGGTCGCTTACAATGGGAAGTACTATAATGGCTCCTCCTACCAACTTAACTAATTACTGGGAACTCATATATGCATGTATAAGCAGATTTTAATATATTTTCTTCCAATTTTCACTTTATTTTATCTTAATACGAGAATTTGTGTTAGTAGAAGGTTGCTAAATCGCAGACTGTTGCTAAATATAGGCTTGTTTATTGTTTACTTAATCCTAAGTCTACTAAAAGTAATATTACCTCAACTTATACCACAACCTGGAAATAGATAAATCCAATCAAACTTCTGTTGTTAATGAAATAGCTTCCTCTAAAATATAAAATAATTGAAAACAAAATACAATTAAAACTTTATAAAAACCTTGTTTCAACAATATTAGTAAAAATAAAGTTCCTTAGAAAAATTATAGTGGCCCAATCTTGAAAAGAATTTTAACAAACACTGCAGACTAATAACTTTGTTACACACGCGTACACAAAATCAACGAAAGTATCCATAGCTATAACGAACTGATTACATTTCATTATGTTTTTTTTCAATTAATTCATGAAACGTGAGGCTTGTCTCATAAATCATCATATTCTACCAATGTTCATTCGATATCTTTTTGATAAATACCTCAGGAACCGTCAGTTTTAAGGAAAGACCATCATAATAATTATTATCGTATGGGTTTTTAGAGGATACATGCTTTAAAAAATACGATCAAAATCGTTAAGACAAAAAATATTGATGGCAAAGTTATCGAGAAATAAACAACAAAAAACTCATCGATATGTTGTTAATTAAAAAAACAAAACACTTATTTGGATCGTAGGGCGCTTGTAGTACGGGAGCCAGTGATCGAAATGATATATAAACACCATTCATATAAAATAAGATAAATTACGTAATCATGTTCTATAAAAACCGCCTCCTGGATCTGTGGGAAGGTATATCAGAAATTAGCAGTCCGTTATCATGTACAAATTATGAATTAAATCAAATATCTGCATTGTCAGTTAATCAGTATTCAGTCATTCGTTAGTATTTTGATGAATTCATTATGATCCCTTAATGCAGTTAAAAAAGTATAAAAAAGGGAGGAAGTAAATCATAGATCTAAGAGTTAAATTAGAAACGAATATTATAACGTTCGGTACGCACTTGATCCTCAGTTCTCCTAACTTTTTAAAATAAACGAAACATGTTGGCATTTTTATCTACAGATTTTCGTGAAACAATTATAGAGTATATGTTAATTTTATTATATGAATTTCTTTTCTAATATGGATCGGAAGCGAGTCAAACTAATAAAATCGTTCAGTATAGTTGTGTACAATTATTTAGACTTTTTTATTGATTAAAATTATATAAAATACACACACACACACACACACACACACACACACACACACACACACACACACAAAGAGTGAAAAATTAAACAAACAAAAATATATTTTATTTATTTATTTATCACATAGGTGTACATTTAATTTTATTGATTTAATTTAACCTGCTGTACAAAAGTTACCAAAAGTAAATAAATAAATTGAATAACACGTAATATAGTCAGTGACCTGTTGCCTAGTTATATAATATTAGAGTGAATGAAAAAACTAATGGCCCGAGTAGTCTATGTTTTAAAGTTGTAGGATAATAATTGAGGATCAAATCATTGAGCAACGAAGCCAAGTCCTGTTTTAACTCGATCATTCGTAATTTCGATTTTGTGATAGTTACGCACTTACAGGCAGAAGCGTCCACCAATTTTTATGCAATTTTGGAATGAAATTCTCTGCAACTATAATGATCGACGTGCGTTAAGGTATGTTTATTTTATTTCCCGTTTTTAAAATGAATTGTTCAACCCAATGCCTTTTTAAACTGGACACGGTCGTTGATGCTTTTAATGCGTTCCGGGAACGAATTCCAAAGTCTGCATGCTGCTACAGTAAATGATTAATTAAATATCACAGTTATATGTTTGTGTATAAGTAATAATGACTCCCCTTGCCGTGTGTCAGTCGAATTAACGTTTGAGCTCAAAACAAACCTTTCTGCCATATAGCGAGGCAATCCAGAAAGCAGAATAGCTTGCAGTAACAACAAAATATGATAATTTGGAAAATAGGTTTAGGACTGAAATTTGTTTATAATATTTTATAACATGATTTTCACGTTTTAAATGAAAAATGAAGTGTAAACAATAATTTTGAAAACGCGAAGTTTGTTAGCTAGTTCCACAGTCATGCCATTAATTACAGCGTCACACAATAAGTGATAAACAAATTAATGCTTTCATGATCTGTACTCTAACTTTCTTCAGATTGTGTCTTCCTGCGAAAACTGTATAACACGTGTCATTAACGTTATCTGTCCAGCTTATAGTATTGTTCATAATGAGTAATATTTTTTAAACTTTAGTTACGATAATTTCATTGTAGATTTCGATGCACTATTTAAATCTATTTTCTTTACGAGTCTTTTATAACAGATATATATAGTTTTACTGTGATTTAATCTCAGTCCATTTCTAGTTACTCAATCGCCTTTATGTCAAAATTTATATTTTCAATAATTTTGGACAAGATATTAAAATAAAGTAAGCTCGCAAGTGGTCAGCTATAAGTGACATTTTGGATATTTTAGTATATTATATACATAATTTATGTAAATGCTAATTAATAACAATGGACCTAGGATAAAACCATGGGTTACTCATCTCGTAATACGTTCCAAGGAATAAAATTTTTCACTCGACTTAAGACATTATCTTCCAGACAAATAGGACTCAAACCATGTAACAGAATCTACCGAAAAGCCCAGTTTTATCAATATGGCCATATCTAGCAGTTATTAAACACAATGAAATGCTTTAGAGCGGAATTTGTGTTATAATTCTAATGAAATCAGACTGATAACTATTAGGAAGGTTATCAGACTATTCTTAAAATAGTCGCAAATTTGAAAATTACACAATATATTCTAACCATTTAGACAGTGCAGGTGAAATGCTTATAGGCCTGTTAGTCCGAAAGAGCTACAGGAGATGTGGTCTTGTTTAACGGCCGAATTATGCTATACTTTCATCTAGTAGAAAAAGTTAATAGAGCAAGATATTTATTAAAAAAAATACTTTAATTATAAAATCAATTGATGAAAAAATCTTTAATTGGGATGTGGTTATGATAAACACACGTGGAAAATACACACACAAATGACAATGTGATGAATGTGTCAAGATGATGTCCCCACTAGAGAATACGATAAAAATAACACAGTGATGGAGGAAATAGACAATGAGATGAAAGTGTCTGGATGATGGCTCCGCTTAACGATCCAATGAAATGTCAGGGTAACGAACCCAGTAGACACTGCAATGGAAATATTATAGTAATTAACACGCTGGACAGTGCAATGAAATTGTCTGGATGATGGCTCCGCTTAACGATACAATGAAATGTCAGGGTAACGAACCCAGTAGACACTGCAATGGAAATATTATAGTAATTAACACGCTGGACAGTGCAATGAAATTGTCTGGATGATGGCTCCGCTTAACGATACAATGAAATGTCAGGGTAACGAACCCAGTAGACACTGCAATGGAAATATTATAGTAATTAACACGCTGGACAGTGCAATGAAATTGTCTGGATGATGGCTCCGCTTAACGATACAATGAAATGTCAGGGTAACGAACCCAGTAGACACTGCAATGGAAATATTATAGTAATTAACACACTGGACAGTGCAATGAAATTGTCTGGATGATGGCTCCGCTTAACGATACAATGAAATGTCAGGGTAACGAACCCAGTAGACACTGCAATGGAAATATTATAGTAATTAACACGCTGGACAGTGCAATGAAATTGTCTGGATGATGGCTCCGCTTAACGATACAATGAAATGTCAGGGTAACGAACCCAGTAGACACTGCAATGGAAATATTATAGTAATTAACACGCTGGACAGTGCAATGAAATTGTCTGGATGATGGCTCCGCTTAACGATACAATGAAATGTCAGGGTAACGAACCCAGTAGACACTGCAATGGAAATATTATAGTAATTAACACACTGGACAGTGCAATGAAATTGTCTGGATGATGGCTCCGCTTAACGATACAATGAAATGTCAGGGTAACGAACCCAGTAGACACTGCAATGGAAATATTATAGTAATTAACACGCTGGACAGTGCAATGAAATTGTCTGGATGATGGCTCCGCTTAACGATACAATGAAATGTCAGGGTAACGAACCCAGTAGACACTGCAATGGAAATATTATAGTAATTAACACGCTGGACAGTGCAATGAAATTGTCTGGATGATGGCTCCGCTTAACGATACAATGAAATGTCAGGGTAACGAACCCAGTAGACACTGCAATGGAAATATTATAGTAATTAACACACTGGACAGTGCAATGAAATTGTCTGGATGATGGCTCCGCTTAACGATACAATGAAATGTCAGGGTAACGAACCCAGTAGACACTGCAATGGAAATATTATAGTAATTAACACACTGGACAGTGCAATGAAATTGTCTGGATGATGGCTCCGCTTAACGATACAATGAAATGTCAGGGTAACGAACCCAGTAGACACTGCAATGGAAATATTATAGTAATTAACACACTGGACAGAGCAATGAAATTGTCTGGATGATGGCTCCGCTTAACGATACAATGAAATGTCAGGGTAACAAACCCAGTAGACACTGCAATGGAAATATTATAGTAATTAACACACTGGACAGTGCAATGAAATTGTCTGGATGATGGCTCCGCTTAACGATACAATGAAATGTCAGGGTAACGAACCCAGTAGACACTGCAATGGAAATATTATAGTAATTAACACGCTGGACAGTGCAATGAAATTGTCTGGATGATGGCTCCACTTAACGATACAATGAAATGTCAAGGTCATGAGCCCAGTAGCAGTAGACATTTCAATGAACATGTCAGGAAGATGGTTTCACTAAATGCGATGAAAGTGTCAATGATTAACAAACAACTCATAAATAAACTTCTTTGATAAAAAGAGTAGGCTTTAATTTCTCTTATTTTACTCAGGGGACAAATGTCCAAGTGAGCGAGTGTGCTTCAACATCAAATAATTAAGATAACATCAAGGGAAATATTTACGTGATATTTGAAGCTAATTAACCGTTACAACCTAAAATATAAAATCAAAATTGTTTCCCACTACTTCATCAAAGATTTCTATCACACTATGGAAGTTGGTAGTACAGATCAATAAAATGATTGTTTACTACAGAATTTGAAGACCGGCTGTATATAAAAAGAAGTGAACTTAAAGTGTGTGTCATATATTGGACTTCTGTAGTTCTCAATACACTACCCTGTAACTGAAAACAGTGTTATATATTCTACTAAACAAATGTCACATTTGTTTATCTAAAACCCTTACTCACATTTAAGATACAAAATTTGAATATAGACAATTATTTTTAGAAAGTGCACAAATTAAAAATTCTTATATTTTTCTTGGTTTTTGGTAGATATTTAATATTAATTAAATTGACATTAATTTAATGTCACATCAGAACTGTTTAACTACAATTTCTGGAGATTTGACAAACGGAATTGTTGTGACAACATTGCAAAACAACGACATGAAGCCAGTCTCAGGAATTTATTACAGAATAGGGAAAAACAATATTCAACGGCTGTCATCTACAGTGACAGCAGTGGGCTTATTATTAATAAGACAAGTCCAATGCAATAACAGTAACGTCATACTTGAAATTCTGACTTGAACAACAAAACTATATCCTTTGATTTTGTTTTCATCGGGTTTTATGTAGGGTAATGACCACAAAAACCCACGTCAAAAACAAAAACAAGCGATAAAAAAATAAAATTAAAAAAGAATTTACAAAGATGTAAATACAAACAATCAGTAGTATTTTTGAATCAAATAAAAACGCTAAGTCAATACTTCTTTTCCAAATCTATTCACACATGTCTAGTTATTGGGAATTAAATAGTCTTTTAAATTATCTATACTTAAAATATAATTTTTAAAATGATTTGACTTAATTATTTGTAATATGAAACACACTGTAATAAAATGAAATATGTCTTTTCTTCCTTTCTATTACACAATAAATACAATGTTGAAGTACAGGATCTTTTCTTCCTTTCTATTACACAATAAATACAATGTTGAAGTACAGGAATATGATTAATTGTTCAAATATTACTCTCTATCCTTGCCTAAAAAACATTTTATTAAGGTAAATGTTTGGACTCTATAAATACTATTAAAGCTCAGTTCCTAGTATAATACTGATTTTCAACTGTTGAGTAACAATCTCACCTTTGATTCAACCTTGCTTTTACATTCAAAATTTCATCCATTTTTAAATCTTCAATCTCAAAAAGTGCACCTAGAACATCGTATAAATTTCACAAACTCATTGTGTAAGTAAACATTCCTATAAATTAGTTCTTTTAACAATATTTTAGGAAATCTAATTGTGGGTAAACGCATACATCTTTTAATGAATTGTAAATATAATTGTACAGTATACAGAAAATAGATATAACAGCTACGTTTCGAGATATAAACTATATTGATTAGCAAGTCAAATATGAATTAATATGAAACATTTAATCATTTCTATTGTGTCGTACATTTTATGGCCTCAAATTTGTGCCGCATAACAAATTATAGACGTGGAAGCGGTGCAAAATACTTTAATAATTGTCAAAAATGGAATATCCTTATTCAAAATTACATTATTAAAAGCATTCATTGTCAATTGTAGAGTTTTCGATATCTCTTTGAATTGTTTCTCTAACGATAATGTTACTTAAATGTTGCAATAGTAATAATAATAACGTCTTTATTAACTCAATTATCTAGAAATAACATTTACAAATATATATTTTTAAAGACATTTACTCATGATCGTAAACCGTCTGAGGAAGTTGAACAGCTGTCCTAGAATCATAAATACTTTCCAAAAAATAACAAGAAACAAAAGATAGACTAAAAAGTATAAAAGAAAGAAAACATGCTTAGTAATATCTATTTACAAAGGAGATGCCGTTATAAACAGCCAACACTTCAGTTATAGCCAAAGTTTACGGTTCGTCTATATATTATAACTCATGCTCATGAAACTAATTTGGTAATTAAATTATCTGATAACACAAAATTCTTCAATTGATTTTAAAACTTAGTCAAATTACTAGTTTTCTTTAGATTATCTGGTAATAAATTTAAAAAACTTAGGTGCTGAATAAATAAATAAAAGTTTACATGCTGTTTTATGACGTAATGGTAAATTATAGATAAGATTGGATCTCAAAAATGACTTCTATTGTAATTTAGCTTTGTTTTCACGCTTGATGTAAAACATTCTTAATATTTTGAAAATATGGAAAAATTGAAGGGCCAAAACATTTAATTTCCTAAACAATGGAAAGGAATCTTCAAATTTCGATTTGTTTAAAATTAACTTTGTTGTTACGTATATTCTTTCAAAGTAAATGCTACCACAACATTTAATGCCATATTGTAGTCTGTTCTCAACTGAAGGGAAATATTGTTTTTAGCATATATAGAAGACAAATATTTTTGAATAAATAGAATTTTCTAATATATATTTCATTCATTTTTAATATTTTTTTATTTGTAAATACCAGTTTAAATTATTATTAAAAATAATGCTTACGTTATACTTCATGGTATCATATATTTGATATGAGGACAATTGCATTTATTTTCCGGACTGTAGTTACAGTACAGTACTTTAGTTTGAAGGTAATCTTACTCGGATATTTCATTCTATAACCACTCAGTATTGGAGAAATAGCTAGGAAATGAAAAGCGTCTTCTTCCACAGTCATATTACAAATTGAACGATTTAAATGTTGTATTATCAACCTAAACTTCATTTTTATTAAATCACCGCTACTCACACTTGACTGGTTTCCTCCTATTTCTAAAAGCAGCATGTTTTATTTACCGATATTTATTTATAAATTTTACATAGAAAAATATTCCAACATCACATTTATAAAGTCGATCAGAGATAGTAACACAATATCAGCTGCGTATGCCAAATTCTAGTTTTATTCAATCTTCCGTTTTATCCGCAAATAAAAGAGGGCTTAGTATGCACTCTTGTGTAATTCTCATAATGTTAAGATACTTTTAAACTCCAAATAGCTGGACGTGTACTAACGTATAAATTGTAACGAAAACTACATACCCCAATAATTAAAAAAATAAAATAAAATTACAAGGTGTTTTTTTACAATAAATGTAATATGACTAGACGAATAACAATCCGTTCGAGGTCGAGCTGTTAAAAGTATGCATACTTGTAAAATTGCTATTTTTTGTTTATTTTTATAAAATTTCCACGGTCGAATTTTATGGGAAAAAATGTTCCCTAAGAAAATTGTCGGGATTAAAATTGTCTACAATCTATTATAATATTATAATTATAATCTAGTAGAATATACAATCTACTATTGTTGGATTTTTTAAATTGATGATGCTTTATGTTGAAAAAAAATTACAAAATGTAGGGCACAAATAAATGTTTTAATGGAGAAACAGATTCTTATACCAACTCTCCACAAATAAGGTTCTAATATCAAAGAACATTTTTCATTAACCATAATTTTTAAATATGATATTTTAGTAATTTGTTCATACGAATGTATGCGTCAACAAGAACTAGCAACTTAATCGCTGATCATGGTATTATTTTCAGCTTTTACATAACAACTATACGCAATATAGGGTAAATTTGGTACTCGCAGAAAATGTTGACCGCCGTTTTATTGACTGATCTTCACATTTTATGCCGTCAAGAAATCGAAAAATTGATTTTCGACATGCCAACTGTTTTTCGTTGTTGTTGTCTCTACGTAAGTACAATAGCGACCACAAAATAGTTTGATATAAACATGAAATTAGATGTAAGGGACTATATTGTCCTCATATAGAACCTTACTGAAATTCAGAAAAAAAGAATTAAAAATATCGAAATAGTGGCCAATTTAAACAGTTTTTTGTTTATATCTCGTGTGTTATCTCGGAGCTGAGTAAGTACTATGATGGCGCCCATCAATTTGTTTCCAAAAATAACAGGATTGACATTCATTTAAAAGTATCCAAAAGTATCTATAATTGGTTTCATTTATGTAATTAGTACCTTAAAAAAATCGACTAATGCTTAATTGTTTTATTTGTTACAGTTAGACCCACTGAAAACAATGAAAACGATATCGATCCTGCTGGTTTTAACCATGGCTGTAGGTCTGAAAGGATACATTGCGATAGAATCAGAAATATTATGTCCAGATGAGGTAGGTTAAGTTTGTGTATGTTGGTGACTCGCTCTTGTAGATAATATAATTATTCTTCCTAGTTTACGAAGACTTTTGTTTTACATGGTTTTTTCGTAATTCTTATATCTTTTCACAACTTAACATTTTTTGTAATCAGGGTCCCATCAGGGGTTGAACATAATCAGTACGGACATGGTAATCCCGATTAATCCTAGCTCGATATACAACTTTTCTTATGTGCTCTTGAGTTATATCCTCTCTTTCATATTTCCTATCAGATCTTTCTTGACCAAATCTTGTTCTGTTCCGACCCTGACACTATTGTAGTATCGACAGTAACAAGAAAAAAAGTTCTACCGAGATTAATTCGTCTGGCTTTGGCTTTCTCACAATTTCTCAGCTTGTTTCACAATATATTATTCAGATATTTGATGGTTCCCTTCAAGCCAGAAAATTATTTTTAATTTTTGAGTAATTACAATAAGAATTTCAACTAATTCAATAATTTTACAATCACGCAGGCCCCATTTAAATTTACATAATGAAACCTTTCTATCATTTAATATATAATTATGTTCACTTTTTTGTAATTTTTTCGTAAAACAATATTCTGATTTTTTCGTTTTTGTTTAAAGGTGAAAAACTTTCAGTCATTATAAAAAAAGAAGAAAAAAAGACAAAATAAAGACCCCCTAGCCCTCGAATACTCTAATAACGTCAGGGTCGATATATGACCAGAGTTGGTCCAGAGAAACCAGATAGGAAAGATGAAAGAGAGGGATCTAATCCAAGACTACATGAAAAAGGTGTAAGATCCTCGGGATTGTCACCCCCGTATTTACTATATTGAGGATAAAACTCTCTCAAGCAACACTACATTTAAGCTTCACACAAATCATTTAAATAAGGACTTTAATAACTCAAATATACAACCCTGTAGCCATTTTGCGTTAAAAGTAAAATAATTTTCGTAATTTTAGCAATTTAAATCTAACATTGTTGCATGAATGGAACTAATAATTCTATTGGATTTTTTTGTTACTTAGTTAACAAATTAATATATCTCATACATGTAAGTAGATATAAAATTTATTTCTTGTTTATATATTGGACATTTAAACAAGTCTGTCACATCTAAGGTTAATGGAATGAATAAAAATAATGATTAAGTAAAAAGTGCTGGTCAAGTAATAAGTTTGAAGTGGCTAGTTTTGTACAATTTTTTAAATAATTATAAGGACGAATTTAGTGTTAGTAATGATATAGTTTTGAAAAAATAATAAAATGAAAGTACCAAAATCCATGCAATCAAACGCATACATGAAGGTTATTTCGGTATGGATAAATGCACAAATAAAGCTAGAGATGTCATTTATTGGCGGGGCATGTCGGCAAACACAGATAAGTGATTCAGTTGGTACTTGTATTACATACTAAAAAGTTTCAAAATACCAATTAATTGTAAAAAAATATATTAAGTTATGATGTCAGACAAATTTCATGGGAATTTGTCAGTTCTGATTTATTTACGTATACAAAAGAGAATTATGCATTAGTTGTAGATTACTATTATAATTGTCAGACAGGGCATACCAAGGATATTTGTACAGTAATAATGGTCCTCAATACTCTGCATATTAATTTCATATTTTTATTAATAAATTGGAAATTAATCACGTGACTAGCAGTGGGACTGCAATGGGATTGCAGAACGTGATGTCAAACCATAAAAAACGTACTTAAAAATAAGTGATTAAAGTGGAGAAGACCCTTTCATACCTCTGTTAAGTTTGATCGAATCCACGACGTGATCTTCCATCAGCTTAATTGTAGGTCACCACCACTGTCACAGAAAAAGTTAAAACATAAATGTCACTTTGTGAGAAAACAACGTGTTGCTAAAAAAGTACGCTCTATTATTAAAATAAAAGTAAACCACTGCCAAATCTAGTTACAGGGCAAAAATTAATGTTAAAAAAGAAGCTAATACATATTGGGTTCCCAGTTCGATTGAAATCACGATGGCAACAGGCAAGATTTATATTTTACAAGAAGCTTACAGGAGAAATTGTAGTGACATAAACTTGTTTAATGAAGGCTTAAAAAATAAAAATAAAATAGAAAATGAAAGTATTATAAATGACTAACAATATTGAATAAAGTTAAGTTATTGAAAACACGAATATGTTTACAGATAAGGTCGTATGGTAAAAACTTTTTCATGTCTATTTTCCATTATATTTTATTATTTAAATAAATCCCTAAATATTTGATTTCAATAACATTTTCTATGTCAGTAAAATAATAAATGGATTTATCATTTACTTTACAAAAGGAAGCCTCATGATCAAATAACCTTATATTGCATTAACGGCATCTCAAATCAAAATTAATAATTTTATTACGATTATTCCATTGTATATTATTCTGTAATATTTTCCGAATCCCCATCCACATATAAATAGCAAACATATCTGTGAAAAACTATAAATTAAATTGTGTGCTATTATAATGCGTTCTGAACTATGCTTAGTTAGAGAGACAAATTTTAGACAAACAATTTTTGTAAGAATGACTTACGAATAAGCTAATAACTAGCAAGGCACCACTGTGTGTTATAAAGAACCGAGGAACAAATAACTAAAAATACACAACTGTTTGCCTAGCGGGTGTTGGCTTAACCGTAACATGTGTAGCTTCTCACATACACTAAGGCTAGCTATAAACCCCTTCTAACGTAAGTTTTCATTTTTCAATATGGTAAAAAATACGTTTTATATAGAACATATTACTTTATTTTTAAGCATTTAATAAAACAATAACCTACCATTTAAAATTAGAAAAAAAGTAATAGCTTTTTTATTATTTTTTTTATTTAGGGGGTACTACATTAATTTTTTTTCATGTATATAATGCAACTATAACTCAAAATAGATCACAATATAATATAATAACTGAAACAAATATAACTCTGTTAAATAAAAACAAATATATTACATAACAACTTAAACAGACAAGACAAAAAAATACTTGTGAATAAATAAACAACAATAATACAAATAAAAAACCATAATTATTAATATAAGGGTCGGGGTTATGCTTTGCCTGTTAGGGACTTCCAAAAGTTTTTTTAATCATATCAGTACCTAAGGACAGATAAGAAATCATGTGTCATATTAGTCCCTACGGTTTAACAAAAGATACAATGAACCATATCAGTCCTTAGCGTTTACAGTACATAAGATATCGTGTGTCTAGTGAGACACTAAAGTCTGATGAACTATATAAAGAGCCATATCAGTCCTAAACGTTCATAAAAGAAATCGTGTGTCGTATAAGACACTACCGTCTTATTGAAGATATAATGAAACATATCAGTTCTTAACCTCATATATGATATCGTTTGTCTTGTTTGACACTAACGTCTGATAAAAGATATAATGAGCCATATCAGTCCTCAACGCTAATATCATTAGCTAAATTCTGATGAACGATATAGTGAGCAAAATCAGTCCTTTATGCTCATAGAAGATATTGAACGTCTTATCAGACAGTAACATCTGATAAAGGATATAATAAGCTTTATCAGTTCTTAACGTTCATGTATGATATTGTGTGTCTTGTCAGACACTAAAATCTGATAAAAGATACAATGAGTCGTATCAGTCTTTAACGCTCATATAAGACATTGCGTGTCTTGTCAGACACTAATGTCTGATGGAAGATATAATGGCCCATATAAGTCCTTAACGCTCATATAATATATCGTGCGACTTACCAAACACTAGAGTCTGATTATAGATATAATGAGCCAAATCAGTCCTTAACGCTCATATAAGATATCGTTTGTCTTGTCTGACACTAAAGTCTGATGAAAGGTAGAATGAGCCGATGAGTTACATCAGCCCTTAACGCTCGAATAAGATATTAAGTGTCTTATCGGACTTATGACAAGATATCATGAACCAAATAAGTCACAAAACACTGAAAGTTGTAAAGGGATTATCAATTTATAAGTTCTCATATAAGGTTTATGTAATAAAAATTTTCTAGTCCCCATTTAGAATATTATGGACCACACAAGCCCTTAAGGTCTCATGAAATTTTATAAGCCTTGTCAGTGCCAAAACTTTATGAACCTCCATTTATTTGGGAACTGTTGATTTAAGTAGGTGAAAATAAAATTTTATTGAATAGGTTTAGATTAAGGTTTTTCTGATTTTACTTTGCACTATTTTAAATAAAAATTAATTTAATCGAACATATTGTAACGTCGTACCTATATTTAAATCCATCGGCACAAGTTTTCGTAATAATAAATTTTTAAAGAGCGGCCGTGAGCTGCTACAATCTGGTGGACTGCTCTGAAAACAGCCTCGCGTGATTCGACTGTGGACTTGCCCGAGGCCTTTTCCTTAAGGTAGTCTCTGTACTTAAGATAACGCAGTAGTTATTCAGGTTTTGCTTAAGAATGCACGTTGTAACTTTTCAAAATTAAAGAAATAGTTTTACTTTCAACATGAGTCAAATTCTTAACTAAAGGCGTGCAAAACTCATTTCAAACACTGAAATGGCTGTCTTTCTTGTTTCTAAATTTAAAAAGTAAATCATGTTAAGTTTTAATAAAATCAATCTTGTTTATTGCAATCAATTTCATCTCAGCTTTCCAAGTTTTCTTCACCGCTAAACCAGGTAAACCAAAATTTTCAGTTTATACTTTATTGAGTTAACTATGTTAAAATATGTATTCTATTTATAAAACTAATATTTTGAAATCTGTTTTTCATTATAATTAAACCTTAAGTTATCTGTAAAAAATTTTTTTTAAGAGTATAAATTTATATAATCTTTTGAAAGAAAAACCAATAGCATATCTTTTTATTTTAGTCAAATCACCAATTAAAAAATCATTATATTTAATTACAACTAATTTTTAAATTGTCTATAAATTGTACGAGCTTAAATTCAAACAATCTTTTAAAACGAAAAGCTTCCCTTTTCGTTTCTATATTTTATAAAGTAAAGTCATTCAGTATATTATTTGAATATATATAACATTTTCTTTTCAAGGAAATTGCATTAAAAAAAAAAAACTTAGTTACAGAGAAATATATTGCTCATAAATCTACAACAGAAATGTTTAAACCTGTCAAGAAATGTCTGTTCATTGTTTAATTCGACATGTATTTTCTACAGATATACGGCTGGTTCGAGCAGGCTCTAAAACTAAGTTATTGCTGTAAATTTCAAGTCCACGCTAAGACCTGAGGACTTTTCAAGTAATATTAAAATGCAAAAGTGAAAACAAAAGAACAGCTCAACCTGTGTATTTCATTCAGTCGAAAACTTGAAGTGAATTTGTGGAATGATGTTTTAAATGATTTTGTAAAACCAAACAAAATTTTTTTTTTCTAGTAAAATGCAAAACTAAAAATAAAAAATTTGGATGGGATAAGCATACGTTTTTCGATATCACGACCCCAAAGGGGTAATTTTCTAAATTTTAAATTGACGTCAATAAATAAACAATATTTTCCTTTTTTTGCTAATATATTTAAAAAATCTTTTTTACAGTTGACCAATTTATATATATATATATATATATATTCTAACGATATTTTTTTAATTATATTTTCATAAATATTATATAAATCAAAATTATGAATTAATTAGTCATACCTTGGATTGTCAACATATAAGGAAAGTTATTAATGATGAAGTCCAAATATACTCTTTAACATTAACTTATTTTACACAATCACATGACATGTTTCAAGTACCCATTGAAAAGAAATTAGCTTAGACATATGTTTACTAAATAATTATAAATTTGTTTACAAGTTACAGAAGGAAGCTCAACCGTTTTACAAGTACCATACCCAAACTGAAGGTTTTACAATCCTAAACTTCCCTTTCTTATTTATGAAGTGTTGTCTTTCTAACCCGGTCAGTGATTTATGATCTCGTAGCTCCTGTAATGTCCTATATTTATGGTCTCTCACACTATTCTTTAGTTGGCAGAAAAATAAGTTAATTGACTTCACCATGTACCCTACTTAGTTCAGATATATGATCAACCATTTTAAATTTCTGTAAACTATTGCACCTATCCTAAGTTTTTTTTAAATTTTACTCTACTCCTTATGCGTAATATTTCCTTAGTAATCTACAATTAAAAATGCCTCGAATTCGTTTCCTCTTTCTGTCTGTCAATTCATAGCTAGTGTTCCCATAGATCCTTGTAACCGAGTAAGGTCCCTTTTCATCCTGATTTAACATGGTGATTCCCATAATCTTAATGTTAATGGCCTCCTCCTTCAGTTTATTATCTTCTGGTCCAATTAGTAAAGTATTAATTTCTATTCTATCGATTATATCTGAATTGACAAATTTTATTTTATTTTTACTACATTCCTGTTTCTCTTGATTCATTAGATTTAGTTCCATTGAATTTTCTACAAAATTAAGTATAGCTTGATTTTTATTTATAAACTCTATCCTAAAATACATTCTTTTATTATTCCAGGTACAATAATAATATTCCAGGTGTTTCAATTGATTCTTGATTAACGGTTACATTTAGTATTATTTGTTTTGTTATATTTTTTGAACGATTACCAATTGCTCCGATAACCCTCGTATTGGCTACGCTTAATATAGCATGATCTCCCCATAAATGATGATTATTACGGTAAAACATATCTGATAAAACATTATACTCGCTCCCAGTATCTATTAATGCGGTATAATCATGATTAGCAATTTTAATATCTATATTAGGACATTCTATACTAATGTTTCCTAAAGTAATTTCGGAATCTTCATCCTTATTCAGTAAGTCACGTACATCGGTAAAAATGTTGTTAATGGAGGGTAAAGGAAGGTCAGTTGGTTCGATATCGTTTTGTCATTGTTTACTTTCAACACTTGTCTTGGTTGAAGTTCGTTGGCCTGCATAATACTTAGGGTGTCTTTGTGTTGTTTCTGATGGTCAGTCTCTATTGTCATAAAACTTCCTCTCTCCCAGCTGTCTATGTGCATTGACCCGGTGCAATTCTTCCCCTTTACTTTCGAATGGTCGATAGTTATTAAATGCATGTTGGAATTATGTTATTAGGTTAATTAATTCCACCTTTGTTTTAATACCCCTAGTTATTTGAGCAGTAGCCACGTTGGCGTGAAAATGTCTGACGATTTTTCTAATTATTTGTAACTCGCTTAACCTTGGTTCTAGATAACTATACAGCAAAAGTTTTTCTTCTAAGTAATCTAGCATAGACTGGTTTGAACTGACGTAATAGTGTCCGAATTCCAATTCATCTCGTATTTCCTCTTGCCTTAATTCGTTCCAATATTTGTTTTTGAAAATTTCCGTGAATTTTTCAAATTCTCGTAAGCCTCTACCACATAACTTCCACCAAATTCGCGCTTGTTCACAAAAATGAATATATCTAACCACTCTAAATCCTTGCCCTTATAATATTTATCGTGTAACCTGGTTACTGCCTCTAAAAACTCCATTGGGTTAATTTCTGATCCCGTGAATCCCAACGACCTAATTTCCATTCGTTCGGCTACCGTCTTACTAGATCCTATATCCGATTCTAGCCGATCTTCTAATTCCTTAAATTTACCCTCATAATTCTTTATTAAATTATTTCGTTGTTGTTCAATTTCTTCCAGCGGTTTAATTTTATTTTCCATGATATTTAGTTTACCTTCTACCTGATTCAAACCTGATTAATTAATTGTACCTGTTGTTCCTTAACTACCTTAATTTCTACATTCTGCTTATTAATTAATTCATCGGTTTGTTGCTTCTGTTCCCCTATTAATTCCTTAGTTTTTTTATTACCGACTTTTCAACTCCCTCTATTTTATTATTTAATACCGCTATAAACTGTCGATTTTCTTCCCTCATATTTTCCATTTGCCGATCCAATTTTTCTCCCATATTTTTTTCCAAACTTTTACTTTGTTCCATAAGGGCCTTTAACAATTCCATTACATTTAAATTTTCGGACGTTACCGACGCCGCTGTCCCCGCCACATTAACTTCATTTATTGTTTTATCTACCCCTGTTAATCCTTTCCCCGAAATAACATCAAAACTTTCCCCCAATTGATTATTAACTTCGAACACTTCAGGTGTGTTCTGACCCGACCCTTGATTTGTTTGTACCCTTAAAACAGAGGCGTTTGCTTCTTCTTAAATTTAACATACACTTCCTGTAATTAACCTTATTATACTTATGTTAACAATTATGCTAACAATAATTCACTCACTGCTTGTTCATGCCTGACACTTGGGCGCCATTATCTAACGATAATTATTTTATTATAATTTCATAAATATTATATAAATCAAAATTATGAACTAATTAGTCATACCTTGGATTGTCAACATATAAGGAAAGTTATTAATGATGAAATCCAAATATACTCTTTAACATTAACTCTGAAATATTTAATTTTATTTGAACTTAATTTCCAATTACTTTTTTTTTTATATTTTAAACTATTTGCTCAGGGGGAGCTCTTTAATGAACAATTAATACAGTGAGTGAAATTTTAATAATACAGAGAATTGCAATTTTAACAATTTAGTTTCCAATTAAAGTCTATAATTAGTACAATACCAAATCCACTTTTGTTGTATTCCTATGTAAGTAATCCAGTGCTAATAGTTGAGTGAAGAACTTTCACTTTATTACTTGTTAATGATGTTGACCAAACACTACACTGTACTATGTGATTTATCAATAAAATGATTCACTTCAAATTACCATGAAGATGCACTCAACACTTTGTAGATGTACCTCTTTAGTACTGCAACGAAGATTACTAAGGTGTTAAATACTTTTACTTTGTAAAAACAAACACGGTTAAAACATACGTGTTAAAAAAAAAAAAATTATTACTTTACTATTACTAAAACTGGAATTATAACTTATAGGAAATACTAATTTCTACATTAGGAATACTTTTGGCTTTACTTCGTCGACCCCTATGCTGGGAGTTTCTCAAGACTCTTTATATAATTTTTACTTTGTCGATGCTAAAAAATACTTATTCCCTCTCTCATAATTTACTTTAACCAATGAACGTAAGCAGCTACTTTTTGTCAGCCAATCAAATCTTAATGTTTTTCAAATTGCGACCGTTTAGAAAACTGTTGTTCTGTTACATTTTATGAGTTTTGTGTGTGATTGTCCTTAAGTTTCTAATATTATAGTTATTTATGACTTAATTGCCTACAATGATTCTGAGTCTAATTTAAGTGTTTTTCTCTTTTTTTCTTTAAAGTTGTGAATGGTGTTCTGACTGATTTATAACATATCCCCCTAACGCTTCACCTTTGTCGGCGATCACAAAACGTTTAACATGTGTCCAACAAATGTATCTATTTCTATATTCTTTTTAAAATAATAGAACATTACTGGAAAGCTTATTGATTTCGTTATAATATATATATATGTGTGTGTGTGTGTGTGTGTGTGTGTGTGTGTGTGTGTGTGTGTGTGTGTGTGTGTAATTAATTAATTAAATTATTTTATTTTTTTTATATATATAATTTAAATTTAAATTCTTTGTAACATTAGATACTTTAATAAATAGTCATCATTATCTATGTTATTTTAAAACTTTACTTTTGTAATTTAATTATATGGGGGGGGGGGTTTGATTAATATTATCTGAATCTTTTTTCTTAAGGGCGTATAAAATGTAAATGACTAGCTATAGATGAACTGTCAATTGTTACCTTGCAAATTGTTCTTTTCATGAAAAAGGTACTAATCTATGTTATATGTTGACTTTTCTGTAAATGGTTAACTCAAGACTCAGAATCGCTAAATTAAAGAAAAAGGTTAAATAAATTACAGGTCAATCGAAATTATCTGGATCTCTTCTTTCAAACATTACCATTCCTGGTTCCAAAAGCATCTATTTAAGGATTTTATCCTTAAGAATGGTAACATGTTTTTGGTAGCAGAGCGTGGTTTGTTAAAAAATTTGGAACCCTAATTCTTTTTTAAAATATAAATTGATTTTATGCTATATAGACTTCACCTTTCATAAACATAACTGAGTCACATACTTTTAATTTCAGCATATTTCATAAACAGAAAAACAGTTGTTGATGAAACTTTAAAAAAAATTAATTAATTTACATATTATCTTAAAGTAACTTACACATACACTTTTCTCAAGAACATTTAGACAGATTATGATGAATTTTTTTTTTTACATTTTTTTTTTTTTGTAAATTTTCAAACTAACTCAGGCAAGCAGGGTGTTATTAAAAATACAAAAAAATTAATAAAAATAAATAAAAATACAAAAATAGATAAAAACTTATAAGAAATCGAAAAAAATTTTCAAAAAAAAACTTTTGCTTGTTTGACTTTAAGTTAATACTGTAATATTTTTTTTGGTCAAAAACTTTACACTATAATTCAGTACTGTTGAACTTCAAACAAAATTTAGCGAAATTTTTTTTCTCATACTTAAATTACCTTACTAGCTAGCATAGAATCAATTATTAGGGATTTATTGTTACTTGGTGCTGTTTTCAGAGTTTTTCTTTTGTACTTGGATTTTTGTTTGTTTAAGATTTTGTATGTGGGAAATTTTTGTAATTTTGTGTGTAAATTTTCTCTTGATATAGGTTTGTCCAGATTGGTCAGCAAGTCAACATGGCTGACTTGTTTAATATTGTTGTTAGGTTTAAGAAAACCGGAGTTGGTTTCTGGAGGTTGTGGGTCGCTATTTACACACCTTCTGAGCCTGATTTCTTGATAAAAGCATGTACTTCTTTGGGTTATCCAGAGAACCTGTTTATTGTGTTATACACTTTTCCTCCCTTTTATTTCCCCAGAGTAATTTTCACCTCCTTTTATGTGTTCGAGGTGTTACTCTTCCTCCTTAGTCCAGATATATAAAAAAAATACTCCTTACATGTACCTTAGAGGTACAATGTAAGGTCATGCACAGCAATGTCGCCAAATTTTTACGTCAAGCTCTTTCTCTCCAGGGTGCTACCCCGATTTTATCGATTGGTGAGGAGAGCTATGACGTTTTAGAAATTTCAAATCTAATAATTAATCGCCGAAAGAGGCTACAACCTAGAGGGAGGTTAGTAAAAGTACTATGAAACGTTGTTTCTATCAGGTGCCCTGTTCTTCAAAATTTTGTGGGAGGCCCCTCTGGCCGCCTCTAGACTCCACCCTAACTCCGTTTTTCGGGGGGGGGGGGGAGGAGAATTGTAACGTCGTACCTATATTTAAATCCATCAGCACAAGTTTTCGTAATAATAAATTTATAAAGAGCGGCCGTGAGCTGCTACAATCTGGTGGACTGCTCTGAAAACAGCCTCACGTGATTCGACTGTGGACTTGCCCGAGGCTTTTTCCTTGAGGTAGTCTCTGTACTTAAGATAATGCAGTAGTTATTCAGGTTTTGCTTTAGAATGAACGTTGTAACTTTTCAAAATTAAAGAAATAGTTTTACTTTCAACATGAGTCAAATTCTTAACTAAAGGCGTGCCAAACTCATTTCAAACACTGAAATGGCAGTCTTTCTTGTTTCTAAATTTAAAAAGTAAATCATGTTAAGTTTTAATAAAATCAATCTTGTTTATTGCAATCAATTTCATCTCAGCTTTCCAAGTTTTCTTCACCACTAAACCAGGTAAACCAAAATTTTCAGTTTATACTTCATTGAGTTAACTACGTTAAAATATGTATTCTATTTATAAAACTAAAATTTTGAAATCTGTTTTCAATTATAATTAAACCTTAGGTTATCTGTAAAATTTTTTTTTAAGAGTATAAATTTATATAATCTTTTGAAAGAAAAACCAATAGCATATCTTTTTATTTTAGTCAAATCACCAATTAAAAAAATCATTAAATTTAATTACAACTAATTTTTAAATTGTCTATAAATTGTACGAGCTTAAATTCAAACAATCTTTTATAAAACGAAAAGCTTCCCTTTTCGTTTCTATCTTTTATAAAGTAAAGTCATTCAGTATATTATTTGAATATATATAACATTTTCTTTTCAAGGAAATTGCATTAAAAAAAAAAAAACTTAGTTACAGAGAAATATATTGCTCATAAATCTACAACAGAAATGTTTAAACCTGTCAAGAAATGTCTGTTCATTGTTTAATTCGACATGTATTTTCTACAGATATACGGCTGGTTCGAGCAGGCTATAAAACTAAGTTATTGCTGTAAATTTCAAGTCCACGCTAAGACCTGAGGACTTTTCAAGTAATATTAAAATGCAAAAGTGAAAACAAAAGAACAGCTCAACCTGTGTATTTCATTCAGTCGAAAACTTGAAGTGAATTTGTGGAATGATGTTTTAATGATTTAATGATGATACTTTAATAAATTGTCATCATTATCTATGTTCTTTTAAAACTTTACTCTGTAATTTAATTATATGGGGGGGGGTTGATTAATATTATCTGAATCTTTTATCTTAAGGGCGTATAAAATGTAAATGACTAGCTATAGATGAACTGTCAATTGTTACCTTGCAAATTGTTCTTTTCATGAAAAAGGTACTAATCTATGTTATATGTTGACTTTTCTGTAAATGGTTAACTCAAGACTCAGAATCGCTAAATTAAAGAAAAAGGTTAAATAAATTACAGGTCAATCGAAATTATCTGGATCTCTTCTTTCAAACATTACCATTCCTAGTTCCAAAAGCATCTATTTAAGGATTTTATCCTTAAGAATGGTAACAATATATTTACTTTCTTTATACCTTATTTGCACAGTTTTGATCAGAATTCAATTTTCTACAATTTTTATTGTAAAACTTGATCTGTTTATTGGTAAAATAACAAATTTTATTTATTGTTGGCCAAATGTAAAAAAATGTGTTTTTTGACTCCAATTTTTGAATTTTGCACTGGTTTTCTCCAAATCTAATTAACTTACAGTTCTAGGACCTATTTTATTCAATTTATCAGTTAAAAAACCATAAGAGACAATTGAATTTGCCTTTTAATTTACTTTCCCAGAATTCCAGGAGGCCCTTATTTAACCCAGGGTACAAAATTCTGGGCGAAATTTTCAGCTAGCCATAACTTGCTAACGAAGCATTTCCGGACCTATGTTTATATAACTTTTTTCTTTACTTTTACATGTAGAATGAGCTCCCGAAGTTTCTGCATATCTTCGTGAATCACCCTGTAAAAAATGTAACCAATGTTAGTTCCATTTAAGATAGCATGGGTCAAATAAGTCCCCAATAATATATGGGTCAATAAGAATCCCAAATAATATATCAAAGACCATATCAGTATCTACGTTCCAATATGAGACATCATCGTCCCTAACAGTCTCTGAAATCTATGTAATAAATCATAAGCCATATCTTTCTAAAAATTCACCTTCTGTAATAATAGCTGTCTTAACATTGAAAACACGCTGTAGTATTACGTTATTGAAAACTGTGTCTGCTCTGTAGGACGTGGGATCGACGCATGCTTCTCAACTCGTTATTTATTTTCTCCTATTTTAAGAGAACCAAATATACAAAGTCGGTGGGAACCTATAATTAGATTTCTCACATTATTTAGTTTACATACCAGTATGTACTCTATCCCAATGTTTTGAAACAATAATTATCTCTTGACCCATCCCCTACCAGGTACGTTAATTATCGTAATATTACGTATTATGAAATATGTATCTGCAAAAAGAAAACCAATAAAAAGAGAAAGATTAAAATAAATAACGAAACAAAATCACGTATGTGAGAAAAAGTAACACAACTAAATGAATATGGAAAACTTTAAATGGCCTAAAAAAGTTAAGTTTTCACCAAATAAAACAAACGCAAAAATAAAATATGTTTAAGAAAATATCCATGTTGAGTGTAGCCTAACAATGGCCGAAACAGCGGTTTCTAGAATAACAACAATAATTCAGTTTGTCTTTCATTCGCTATGTGTGAAAACTTATGATTTATGTGTATATAAGTATGATTTACAAAGTATCAATCATTGTTATTAATTTTTATTGTTAAAAATTCTGATTTTTTTCTTTTTCAAAACTTACCCTAACATTTTGACTAAATCTTCCTCAAAACTTATCCAAACATAACCCATTGACTAAAAAATTGTCATTTATATCTGTATTTCTCGGATTAAGATCTAATTAATTTGAAGTGTTAATGTTCAAACGCAAGCCAAAGTACGGTTTCGGTGTATTTAAGAAAAAATAAAACAAATTATAGGCCTAACACATTTTTCATTTAAAAAATGGAAGTTATTAAATAACTTATATAAATAGAGAATTGTGACTAAAAAAAATTTTTTAGATATTCAATAAAATTATCATTTGAGTGCTCCTGTGTAAACGTTTTATGTAAATAAATACATTAATAAAACAAAAGCAATTATTTTATTTATTTATTTATTTTTTTTTACATAATGTATGGTACAGCTCTCTCTACCTCACCCCGGTCTTCAGTACGCCCGATTACGCGGCTTTCTAAAACCAATCAATCAACTGCCGTGTACATGTCTATTAACTGACCAGTTACGTACTCATCGATTACGATTAGTTTCATTACATTTTCGGACAAAACGTTAAATCAAAATACATATCATAAAAATCAAAGACGCTAACCAAAGTACTCAACCTATGAACCGAACCATCGCATAAAACCAAAGTACCAAACCTAAGAACCGAACCATCGCATAAACCCAAAGTTCCAAACCTAAGAACCGAACAACCGAATAAACCCAAAGTATCAAACCTAAGAATAGAACCATCTCATAAAACCAAAGTACCAAACCTAAGAACCCAGCCATGGCATAAACCCAATTTACCAAATCTAAGAAAAGAATCATCGAGTAATCCCAAAGTACCAAACCTAAGAACCGAACCATCGACAACACCAAATCATAGCTTTAGCACTAAATCAAAGCATTGATTCAAATCACTAAACCTTAGTATCAAGGCGAATCACCAAGAACTGTGATCGTAAAACAAATATATACAGTGTGGAAAAAAGTATGGAAACTTTTTTATAATTGCTAAATTATGAAACTTAGATTAATAGACCTTCCCACCTTGCTTTCAGTACGTGGTACTAAGAGTTTCATGTCCTCTTCAAGGATTTAAACGCTCGGGTGATGTCCCACCCAGGAGTCGGTCAACAATCTTTAATTTAAGCATATGTCGAATTTAGTATAAAAATAAAGGTCTATTTATAAATACAGTAGATAAATGTGTAAATCCGACTTCAAAAGGTTGAGTCTCTCTTCAATAGAGGACGTTTGAAGTTTTAAATAACAAAACTGGATATTTCTTTAGTGATTATTTCTCCAACATCTTTATATATATATATATATATATATATATATATATATATTTCCTTACTCAGAGAGTGAAAGTGGAACAAATAAAAGCTTTTAACATTACAAAGTAGGTGGTTATTTAACATAAAAAGAGTGTTGGTGATATTTTCATCTTCTTTAATTCTCCAAATGTTAATTTCTTAAATTACTTTTGGCCTTCACTGTGTTATCAGTAACTACCTCCTTTCGAACAGACCAAGTAGTTATTGCCAAAGAACAATTTTAGAAGTTAGTCTGATGAGCCTAGAGTGGACAGAGTAGAATGCAGTGAGACTGTTATCTTATTTTATAATGTAAACAAAGGGGTTGCAGACAAAACATCCAGAAGGGGTGCTCCTCACTGTTTGGTACAAACTTGCTCATGCTCAGGTTATTGAAAGTTAATCACTTTGGTTGTGAGTATAGACCTGGTGACTTGAATAAATAAACTCAAATTTGATAATTAGTTGTTTTAAGTTGTGAGGGAATTTTCGGTACAATGTCTCTTAGTGAGTTTGAGAGAATTGCGTTGCTTATGATGCGTGGATACAGCGATATGTCATATGAAGAAGTAGCTTACCTTTTTAGTGATACTTCCCCTGACAGACTTCCAATAAATAAGTCTACAGTGTTTAAAACCGTTAAATTGTTAGAGAAAACCGGTACGATTAAAGACCGGGAACGACCAGGAAGATAAATCACCATGCTCTGAAGATAAATCATTAGACGTAATCCAAACATTTATTGAAAACCCTCATACTTCATCTAGAAAAGCTGCTGCAGATCATGAAAAAGTCATATGCCTGTTTTAAATAGTCTATGCAATTATAAATACCATCCTTATAAAGTGTCACTGGTGCAAAAGATAGCAGAGGACGATTTTGACCGATGGACTGAGTTTTGTGAGGTCATGATGAGAAAATGTGATGAACACAACATTTTTTTGGTTTCAGTGTTATTTTCAGATGAAGCTACCTTCATACTTAATGGACACGTCAGGAGACATAATTGTCGATACTGGAGCGACAATAATCCTCACTGGATGAGTGAATCTCATACACAAAACCCTCAAAAGTGAATATCTTTGTCGGAATAATTGACTACAATATTATAGAGCCGTTTGTGATAAATGGGAATTTGAATTGTGGTGCCTACCTGAATTTGTTAAGCAACGAAATTCTGCCAGTAGTGCGCAATGTTCTGGGACTAAATTTCAATTCATTATAGCTTCAGCTCATTATGACGTGCGCCAGCTCATTATGCTATGCAGGTGCGCAAACTCTTACTTCAAGTGTTTCTTAACCAATGGATCTGTCGTATGGACACTATTGACTGGCCGGCAAAGTCGCCGGATATGGATCCTTTAGATTTTTCTGGGGTTTCTTAAAACAAAATGTTTATAAAACCAACCCGTTAACACTGAAGACCTGATAAACCGCATAATGGAAGAGTCAAGAAAAATTGCACTAGAGGTGCTGCGAAACGTCACTTCCGGTTTTCCCATAGGCTGGCATCTTGTCAAAATGTACTTGGAGAGCATTTCGGGCATCTTTAGTAACTTCTTTTTGAGGTATTCTAACTTTTTATGAACATAAGAATAAAAGTTATGTTTTTGTTTTGTTTCACATAAAAGTGATTTCTTTTTTGACTTTATCAGTCTACATTTAAGAAACTTCATTTTGACACTAATGCCCTTAACTTTCTTTGTCTTTTTTACATAAAAGTATAAGAAAAAGTAACTATAAGATTTGCGGAATTTATCTCCTTTTAAATAGACCTTTATTTTGGTACCAAACTCGACATACAGTATGCTTACTTTAAAGATTGTTGACTGACTCCATGATGGGACGTCGGCCGAGTGTTGAAAATCCGTGAAAAGGGTATGAAACTCTTAGAACCACGTACTAAAAGCAAGGAGGGAAGTTTTATTAATCTAAGTTTCACAGTTTAGAAATTATAAACATTTTTCCATCCTTTTTTCCACACTTTATATATATATATGTATATATATATATATATACCGGGTGTCCCATAAAAGGTCCCCTTTTTAATTATTATTGAACGACTGTCAATTTTAAAACAATCTTTGGTAAATGTTACTAGTATAAGTCAACGTCCTTTTTGATGCGGGTAAAGGTTTCAACCTTCAACTCTAAATAGGGGTTGATGAGCGGTAGTTTTTATTTTTTAAATAGCAACCCCTAACAAGTTGCATATCATTTTAAATGGGGTAAAAAAAATGAATGTTGTACACTAGACCTGGCTATAATGATTTAAAGTAAAGTTATGTTAAAAAATGTATCATCGTGTATTGGTTGCGGAACTATCCAACCAAAAAATTACATCCAACGCTTAAATTTAACAACTATGCTTCAGAGTGACCATTGTCAGGACATATTTCCAATGTTTGAGTCTGGCTCATTATTATTAACTTAAGTCGTACACCGTTTATAAAATTTAAATTATTTAAAAAAAATCTTACACTCTTGTCTTGTTAAATGAGATGCTCAAAGTGGCCTCCATTCACCTCTTGGCAAAAGTAAAGACGGTTTTCAAATGACTTTCTTGCACTTTGAATTATCTCTGGCGTTACAAGGGTGAATACATGCTCTATTTTTCGCTTTAGTTCATCCACATTCTGCATTACTTTGCCGTCACAAATAATTCCCTTTAAATACCCAACTAGAAAAAAATCAAGGGGTGTCATGTCTGGAGAACGAGCTGGTCACTCTAAAATCCCACGCCGCCTAATCCACCTTTCAGGAAACTATTCGTAGAGGTACTGGCGAACAGGTACAGCATAGTGTGGTGGCGCTATATCTTGTTGGAATATAGGTAGAAAATCATGTGTTCCTGCAATTTCAAACACTCTAGGCACAATTTGGTTTGCCAGCATGTCCTAATAAATTTCATGGTTTAAATTTACCGAAGATTGTTTGAATATTTACAGTCGTTCAATAATTAAAAAGGGAGGGGACCTTTATTTGACACCCGGTATATATGTGTGTGTATTTTTTTTATTTATGCGAAAACAGTCAGTTTCACCTTGTGCCCACTAAATATTTACATATTCCTCCACCCTATATTTCGAAACGATTGTTTATCCCATACGTGGAACAAAATACGGGATCTTCCATTTCATATGTTATCTACAATTTTTTACATAAATTATTTATTTTTGTATTAATCAATTCACAAGTTTAACGCTTAAACTTTACAAATATGCAATTTAAAAAATGCAGTCTTAAATGGAAATATTATAGATTTTAATCAAAATTCGACAGCGGAGTTACGAGACGCGTTACGTTATATTATATAATTTATTAACTCTACTCTTTGTAGAGTTAATTGAAATCAATCAATTTTATTGTTATGACTCATAGGGGATCACTTATAATGAGTACGAACTTGATAATACCGAGAATCTAGCTGGATCTACACTTATTTCCATGGTGTTTTAGGTTAGATCCCTCTTCTTCATCTTTCCTATCAGGTCTCTCATGACCAACTTTTGTTCTTTTCCGACTCTGACACTACTAGAGTATTCGAGGTGTATGGATATTTATTGTATGTTATTTTCTTCCTTTTTTTAATATAGCGATAATGAGAGCGTAGATTTTGCCTCCAAACAATGAGACAAACAAAACTAATGTTGGGGTCAAATTTATTCTCATATCCAATCTCATGTAACTTTACTTAACTTTCAAATTGGTTTTAATATATTTTTTGTTTTCAGATGGGAGGAGATGGCACCATCTGTGACACGTCAAATGCGTCATTAGGTATTTGTGCAAGTTACTTTCAGATTTAATACTAATTTTTAATAATTGTAAGATTTTTCTCGGTTGACATCAACATTGAGTCAGCATCAATAAAATAAATATTCTACAATTGAAATTCAAAATAGAAATTGAAATTATAGGTTTGAAAGTCCAAGAAATATATAAATAAATTTCGAATCAAGTAAATTGTAAATAATAATCACAATTTTTAATTAATCATGAGATAGTCTGCAAAATTTTGAATTATCATGACCAAAAATAGCTCATAGAGTATTTTTGTGGTATTTAAAATTGAATATACAGTGATATGTATTTCAATAAATATTTTCATTAAAAAACTTTAATAATCGAAACTATTCAACGTACTAATATGAACAATAAACGTATAAACGTTCAATGATGTTTCATTATATCAAATTTTAATAGTATTAAATAACTAAAATATAAAATATGCAGTCATGATTTTCATTATCCAATATCAAAAACATGAAATAACTAAGTTCAAATCTTATTTTTATTAATGCAATGTTATATATAAATTAAACAAAATAATATAAAATTACTCAAAATGCACTCGCTAACAGCACAAAATATAATATCCTCAATTGATTTTAACTGTCAAAGAATTTACATGTAAGGGTTTCCTCTTTTAACATTTACCACAGAATTGAATTCAAACCTTAATAAAATTAAAACGGATTGACATTTCACGTTAAAACAAGTTTCGATAACAATGTTAATATGTTTTAAATGTTTAGATCATTTAATGTTTATAAAAGTATATTTTATTATATTTTTTCTTGTTATTTAAAGGCGAAACACACTTAGGTCATTATAGTGTTACAAAACTAATAAAATAAAATAAAGACCAGCCCTCGAAAAAATTATTACAATTTATTGAAAAGAGTTGGAATGAGATTTTCTGTTAAGAATTTAGAAAATATGATAGATTTTGCTAAACTTCATCTCACCCTCAATTAAAGAGCTACATAATTTGGAATATATTCTTGACAAACTTTAAATATTGGTGTAAATATAAATAATGAAAAAGAAGGATCCTATTCGTAAAATTTATTTAAAAATTAAAATGTTATTAAATTTTCAAAATTACTAAGTAATTCTATTCTAATAAAATATAAAAATAATATTTTAAGGAATATATAGTTCCTAATGGGGATATGATTCTGTGTGACTTCCCAACGTACGAGATGGCACTTGTGTGATTTGCTACAACAAGTTACAATCAAAGACATAGGACCAATAACGCTGTGGAGGTGTGGATTTCCAAGCTTAAAAAATCAGTGGCCATTTTGCATCCCAACATATATTCCTTGTAGAGAAATTGAAACAAAATACTCAAGCAATGAGGACAAGAATGGTATTGGAAATAAGTTTGCTTACTTAAAAAAGAAAAAAAAAAAAAGAAGTACGTCACCTTGGACGAAAAAATAAAATTCGACTTTAGAAAAACTTTGAAAAAGACATCTTCAAGTGCTGCTCTCGCTGGGGTACACAGCAAAGTTTGAATGAACAATGCTTGAACATGACAAATGGAGGCCAAATGTATATAATTTTGTAAATATTTAAATATATTTTGTAAACGCCACAAATATTTTTCCGAATAGCTTAAAATTTGTAATGTAGGCCAATCTATATTGACTGCAGATTTTGCTAAATTAATACATTTAAGCTATAGCTTACTAGTTTCATGATATACTGGGTTAATTTCATGATCATACACGATAACAACTCTATGAAGCATTTAATTTAGAAACTTATTATTAGTCTATGTTAAAATTGTTTTATATAGTATTGAAAAAAGATACTTAGAAATGTATTTATAAAGCGAGAGTCTGTGTTTAAAACTGTTTAAAGTACTAAGTGAACCAATAAGTTGTAATATTTATATTTACCTTATATTATCCGTCATGTGACTTTGTTCGTCTAGGATTGACGCCTTTCTGAATATATTCCATCATCAGAAATCTCTCACTCGTAGAGGTTGTCTGTCAAGCATTAAGATACTTTAACACAATAAACACATTTTTTATAATATTCACTTTTGTTAAATAGGATGTACAGTGCGCACTGTGGTAAGGTGAACTTGCTATTGACGGTGAGTTTAGAAAAATAAACGTAACAATAGCATACTGTACAATTAATTAATAACACCCAAAAAATACTTCTACCCAATTGAACAACCCCTTTAAAAGAAAAATAACTATGGTATAGTATAAATTGTAGCGATTGCAGTGAATACTATATAGGTCAACAAGGACGACCTTTTTTACGACGGTATAAAGAGCACCTCCGCAAAAATGTGATTAATATAAAGAAAATTTCGCCAAGAATATTATTGACTACGACCATGATTATACAAATTTTGAAACTAACTTCAAATCTATTCACATTGTAACGATATCATGATATCAATTAAACTAAACTAAATAAAATCATCAATCATGAAATCTAAAAATAAATAAATTAAAATATAACTTGAATAAAATAATAAATATGGAACCATGTTAAGAAACAAATGAAGAGAAAACGGCAGATGCCGCCTGTAATAAAATTTGTACGTGCTAGGCTACAATAGCACTAAGATTTCAAGAACCTTGAAGCCAACACGTGTGTACACAACGGAATTCTTAGGGTAGCAGAGTTTTTACTAGAAAAAAAAGAGAAATCAAGGGAAAGCAGCATCATAACGGTATTTTAGAAAAACGCAAGTAGAAAGTAGGTCGGCCAATCGGAGACGCTCCAAACTTAAAAAACACAACGGCAGAATTCAAAAACAACCAGTAGGAATTGCGAAAGTTCGTAAGCAGAGAAAGTTGGTAGTAATCGACAAATCAGCGGACAGGGCGCGAAAACCAGTGTTTTAGAGAAGGAACATTAGAAAATAGTTGTTGAAGAGAGTCTTACCAGAGTCGCCAAGACGTAAGGACGGTACACAGCAAGTGTACGCTGTGTACAAAAGAATAGTTTTTTTTTACAGCGAGTAAGGGACAAGAAGTCTCTTGATATTGAAAAGTTTTTAATAAGTTTAAAATTAAAGTAAAATCGAAGTAAAGGAAGTTTGAATTAGAATAGGAAGTTAGATTTGGAGTTTGTGGAGTTCTTAATAAAAAGACAGATCATCAAAAGGAGTTTAAATTCACCAGAGGTAAAGGACACCAATCATCGTAGAACAGGCGCTGTAATTTTGGAACGACTACAAGGAAGGAGATACAGATTTTGGAACCGCATCAGGGAAGGAGAGACAGATTAATTACCAACGAAAAGTGTTTAAGCAGTGTGGTGTTTTGTTTTTTGTTTGAATAAAAAAAAGGTAAATTAAAGTCATGTGTAGTGTAAAGTGCTAACCGACCGAGCAAGAAGGACCAGCAGATTTGATAAGTACAAGACCAATTAATTGTTAATTATTATTAAATTCACTTAGAATTGATTTCACTTTCGATTGAGCCATTCAAAAAACCCAAGACCCGAGATAAAGAGATTTTGTTGTTTTTAAATTAATTGTAAAAAACTGAGCTAGCCGAGATTTAATAAAAAGATGATCAATGTTAATAATAATTTAAAGTATTAAATAAAAATTTGTAAAGAAATATAATAAACTAAAAGGAACTGATAATTTAAAGATTTTAACAAGAGTTAAAATAAAGTAAATTTTGTAATTTTAAAAAATTGTCTATGCTAAATAAATTAATCTTAAGGAATGAATGGAGAGTAAATGGTTTTTCTAGATAAGTAAGTTTAAATTTCATGTATATGTTTATTGCTATAGTAATTTTGTTCTTTTAAAAATTAAAAGAAAGAGGTTGTTTTTTATCCAGGTAAACGGTGTTGTTTATGAGTAATAATCATAAGTTGTTCCTTTTTAGTAGTGTTGCAAATAATTCAGTAAATCTAACGTCTTAAATATTAGATTGACACGACAACGTGTGAAATTTTAGAAAAAATTAAATATTAACTTAATAAATTACATATAACAAACTTTTGTATGTTATATTTGGTCGCACAACGTGTGGCAAGATTAAATTAGATTAATCAAAATAAATATATAGCATTTTGTATGTTATATTTGGCGTCCAACCGCGGTGGCTCAATTAAAGTGAAACATTAATTGTTAGTAATTAGATTGTTTGTAGAATAAGTGATATAATATTGTTGCAGGAAAATTTGTGTTAGGTTATATTATAGAATAAAAGTAGAATTGTTTTTTATGCTAACTAGAAGTAGGAAAAGGGTATTGGAAATAAAAATGGCTAATGAAAATGAAATTAATAATCAATTGGGGTTAGAGGCCGAAAATTTTAATCAAGAAGGGAATGAATTAGGAATGTTAGACAACAATAGAGGGCTAGAATTAGAAAATGGCGTAGATTCACGGGCGGGGACAGTAGACAGAAATGTAGGCATAGCAACAACGACGGAAGGACAGTCGGGAGGCGCTAGTATGGCAATTTTGCAGGCGATGATGATGCAAATGATAGAAAACACCGAGCGAATGAGAGAGAGTATCCAGAAAAACGCCGAGAAAAACGCGGAAGAAAACCGGAAAAACACCAAGGAAATACGCGAAGAAATAAAAATTAGCGCGATAGCAGTCGAAGAAAGAATAAGTAAGAAAATCGAGGAGCGTTTTGACGGAATGAACAGTCGCGTCGAGAAAATAGAACAATCGGTCGCGGAAATTCGATCGGGCTTCGACGAAAAGCTGAAGAAAACGGAGGAAGAAATCGGCGTTCGAATAAGTGGATATCGCGCGGAATCGGAGAATCGCGTAAAAGAGATCGAAAACCGTGGAGTGATCGTTAACGCAAGAATGGAAGAACTCGCGGAAAAGGACGTAGAAATCGGGGAGAAATGCGTGAAAAATTTCGAAAGTAGCAACACAAAAATCGACGAAGTTGCGAAGAAGACGGCTGAAGTTGCGCAGAAACTCGTCGATTTAGATAGGAAAATTAAGAATGTACGAAACACAGGTGAAGGCTATATTAACGAACCGGAAGTAAGGAATATCAGTTTTTCAGGGAAGGAGCGTTTTCCAATACAATTTCTTAATATTATGAAAGAAATAAGCGAAAGTATCCTAACAAATAGTATAAATTGGATCGGTAGATACCTTAAAGATGAAGCGTTAATTTGGTGGGAATTACATCGAGGTAGTGTCAGGGAATTCAAGGAATTTGAGGAACAATTTAGGGAAAAGTATTTTAATGAAATAATTCAGGCTAAGATAAGGGACCATCTAGAGTTCGGAAAATTTCACGGGAGAATGGGCGGTGAAGCTATTTCGTATGTAGAGAATTTAATGCTACAGTGTTCGGAGTTAAGCCCACCATTAACAGAAGATCAGCTAGTTTATAAGACAGGGAAACATTTTCACCCTAACGTATTAATAGCTGTAATTACAAGAGGAATTAAAAAGAAGCAGGATTTTATAAAGTTGTTAATGGAATTCGAACATGCAAAAATCGAGCGGTTTCAAGAAAGGGAAAGAACCGATGAAAATAAAAGGGAGTATGACAACAGACAAAACAATTGGGGTAGACCGATGAATGACAGACAGACCCATTGGCGTGAAAACAATGACCGACGACAAGAATGGCGAGGAGCAGGGTACAATGCACGTGTGAGCAATGACCCTAGAAGTCAAGACAGGCGAGTTGTAAAGGAACAAATTCCAAACAGAAAGGAAAAGTGAAATTCACAAGGGGACGTAAGCCATGACCGACAAGGAGATTTACGACATACTAGCATAATGAATACCTTATTTACAGACCTAAAGGATTGTTTAGAAGCCAAGGATAACCCATGTTTATTAGATAAGAATTTAACTAAATGTCCGGAAATAAAAATAGAATTTAATAAATTAAAATTACAAGCATTAGTGGATACAGGTTGCGAGTTTAATTCCTTGTCGGAACGGTATTATTTCGAAAACAAAG
This sequence comes from Aphrophora alni, assembly GCA_963513935.1. Classification (NCBI taxonomy): domain Eukaryota; kingdom Metazoa; phylum Arthropoda; class Insecta; order Hemiptera; family Aphrophoridae; genus Aphrophora; species Aphrophora alni. Next base: position 96,016,256 of record OY740765.1, read on the forward strand.
AAATAATGGAAAAATTTGAAGAATTACCAGTTGCCGGAGTAAAGGTAATAGGGGCTACAGGTTTACGTTCGAAAAATGTGAAAAAACAGATTATTATTAAGACAAAAGTAGGACAGTTCATGATAGACATTCATTTCATCATAGTACCAGAATTAATTAGAAATTGCATATTAGGATTAGACTTTTTAGTGAAAATTAAGGCTGTCGTCGATTTTATTAGTAATAAGTTAGAATTAAATACCATTGCTGAAGATAATTATGGTATAAAGGGAGAAATTATGTTTGAGGACCCGGAAGAAAAATACAATCAAACGCTAATCCAACACATGATTAAGGAAGATTATGAAACCAGCCAGGAAGAAATTTTTAGTAAAATTAATGAGTTAGGGCATATTTCAGAAGAACAAAGGCAGCAATTAAGCAAAATTTTGATTAAGTATAAAAATGTATTTTGTAAAAAACCAGGATTAATAAAAACTTATCAGCATAAATTAAAAGTAACAGACCAAAGCCCATACTGTCAAAGGAGTTGGCCTATTGCGATGAAGTTCAGAGAGAGTGTTGACCTTGAAATAAAAACAATGCTGGAATACGGCATAATTGAAAGGTGCAACAGCCCATATATCAACCCTATAGTTCCAGTCTGTAAAAAGGATGGGAGTGTAAGGATATGTTTGGACGCAAGGATCATAAACGCACGAACTGTTCCGGATTATGAGGGATCGCAGCCAATACAAGAACTTTTAACAATAGAGAAAAGGATTAAATGGATGAGCAGCTTCGACTTAACTAGTAGTTTTTGGCAGATACCACTACATGTAGAAAGTAGAGATTACACCGCTTTCTTACATAAAGGGTTATGCTACCGCTACAAGACCGTGCCGTTTGGGTTGAGTACTAGTTTAGCCAGTCTAACAAGGGGCCTAAATTCAATATTAACCGACGAAGTAAAACAATTTCTTACCTTGTATGTTGATGATTGTTTGTGTCTGGCAGAAAATTGGACGGAACACATAAATCAAATTGAAAAAGTTTTGGAGGTATTTAAAAACGCTAATTTAACGGTGAATATAAATAAATCAAATTTCTGTAGGCAAGAGATAGAATATTTAGGATTTTTATTAACCACCCAAGGGATTAAACCACAGGAAAACAAGATGGCCGCTATAAGAAATTTTCCACGACCAAAGACAGCGAGACAATTAAAAGGTTTTCTAGGACTTACCAACTTTTATCACAAATTTTCAAAAAAATATGCATCTGTAACAGCACCACTACAAGAATTATTAAAGAAAGGAGCGAAGTTCAAATGGACCAGCGAAATAGATGAAAGTTTTAAAAGGGTTAAGAAAGAGTTCGAGGAAGTAGTCACGTTACGCCACCCAGACCATAACAAAATGTTTTATTTACAAACCGACGCAAGTGACATCGCAGCAGGAGGTCAACTATACCAGATTGGGGACGATCAAGAGGTCGCAGTGATAGCATACACCAGCCGGACATTTAAAGGGGCAGAGCGATTTTACAGTACAGCAGAGAAGGAACTGTACAGCATAGTAATCTGTCTAAAGAAATTTAGAACATATGTGTTAGGGAAGCGATTAACGGTAATTACAGATAATAAGGCCGTTACATTCATGAACAATTGTAGACTTTTAAATGCCTGTATGACTAGATGGATTTTACTCATCCAGGAGTACAATATAATCATTAAACATTGTAAAGGAAAGGACAACGTTGTAGCGGACACATTAAGTAGATTCCCAGAAGACAACGCGGAAATACGGGAAACAAGCGATGAAAGATTGATAGAGATACTGATATTAGCGAAAGGATTTAATTTAGAAATAGGAAAAACTTTAAAAAATTTTGAAAAGGTACAGAATGGGGATCAAAATTGCAAAAACATTATAGAAAATTTAAATAAAAATAATCAGAAAATTCAGGAACATTATCAATTATATCAGGGAAAACTATTTAGGAAGGAAAAAGAAATTTGGAAATTAATGATACCTAGTAACTTTGTAAAAATTTTAGCTAAGGAGATACACGAAGTATATGGACATGTAGGGATTAATAAATGTTACCGGATATTTAAGGAAGATTTTACAGGAGACCACATCGCAAAATACATCAGAGATGAGCTGATTAAATGTCCAAGGTGTCAGAAATATAAATTTGACCTTAAGAACCGAAACGCGGAGTTATCACCAATAGTACCAAAAGGTTAGGGGAGTTAGTCTGTGTAGATTATTATGGACCTTTGCCAAAATCAGTTGGAGGATGTAAATATATTTTCGTAATGATAGACGCTTTTACAAAGTACACCAAATTATATAAAGTCCGTAATACAACAACCATAACTACATTAAAGCAAGTGAAGAAATTCATACAGGAAGTACAGGAACCAAAATGCATTTTATCTGACAACGGGACGCAATTTACGTCACCGTAATGGGAAGCCGGGCTAGCCGAACTGGGAATAAGGAAGAAGGTAGTCGCGATACGGAATCCACAAGGAAACATGGCGGAACGAATCATGCGTCAGCTGGGACAGTTTTGCCGAATTCTATTGAAGGACAAACATCAAGACTGGGGAAAAATATTGGAAATCATTGAAGCTTGCATCAACGAATCATACCACGAAACCATCGAAACAACTCCCATAGAAGCACAGTTCAAACGAAAACCGACACGCAGTCGGACAAGATACCTCATAAAACCGGATAATCAAAAGGAACCAATAACCAGCGATGCGGAAATATATCTTAGGATAAAAGAAAAGCGAAAGAAGTATGCGAGGAAGTATAATGAACAACACCCACCCACGGAGTATGAATTAGGAGAACGAGTTTTGGTGAGAGCATGCGTACCATCGAAATTAATCCTAAAGCGATATCATAAGTTTTGTGAACTGTACGAGGGACCATATGTAATTAGGAATAAAATAGGAAATACCACATATAAGTTAGGATACATTAATAGAGATAAGGAAAGAGGAGTATTTAATTGTAGGATGTTAAAAAAATATCATAGTTAGGTAATATTAGGCTAAAGTGTAAATAAATACTGGAGAAAATAACAATAGAAAAATGTAAACAAGGAAGGTGAAAGGATTTATGACCCACAACAAATGGTCAGAAATTCCCTGCAAATAGACAAGAGGGAGTAAGGGTCTATTGTATGGTTATGTGACCAACTGTAATGGACAAAGGCATTGTTAGAAAAGGTTCCTTTACAAAATTGTAGTTCATAAGTGAACGGGCTAAGATAAAAATTTATTTCTTAGTATTCCAAAGGAAATTAATTTTATCTGGGGACACTGTAACGATATCATGATATCAATTAAACTAAACTAAATAAAATCATCAATCATGAAATCTAAAAATAAATTAATTAAAATATAACTTGAATAAAATAATAAATATGGAACCATGTTAAGAAACAAATGAAGAGAAAACGGCAGATGCCGCCTGTAATAAAATTTCTACGTGCTAGGCTACAATAGCACTAAGATTTCAAGAACCTTGAAGCCAACACGTGTGTACACAACGGAATTCTTAGGGTAGCAGAGTTTTTACTAGAAAAAAAAGAGAAATCAAGGGAAAGCAGCATCATAACGGTATTTTAGAAAAACGCAAGTAGAAAGTAGGTCGGCCAATCGGAGACGCTCCAAACTTAAAAAACACAACGGCAGAATTCAAAAACAACCAGTAGGAATTGCGAAAGTTCGTAAGCAGAGAAAGTTGGTAGTAATCGACAAATCAGCGGACAGGGCGCGAAAACCAGTGTTTTAGAGAAGGAACATTAGAAAATAGTTGTTGAAGAGAGTCTTACCAGAGTCGCCAAGACGTAAGGACGGTACACAGCAAGTGTACGCTGTGTACAAAAGAATAGTTTTTTTTTACAGCGAGTAAGGGACAAGAAGTCTCTTGATATTGAAAAGTTTTTAATAAGTTTAAAATTAAAGTAAAATCGAAGTAAAGGAAGTTTGAATTAGAATAGGAAGTTAGATTTGGAGTTTGTGGAGTTCTTAATAAAAAGACAGATCATCAAAAGGAGTTTAAATTCACCAGAGGTAAAGGACACCAATCATCGTAGAACAGGCGCTGTAATTTTGGAACGACTACAAGGAAGGAGATACAGATTTTGGAACCGCATCAGGGAAGGAGAGACAGATTAATTACCAACGAAAAGTGTTTAAGCAGTGTGGTGTTTTGTTTTTTGTTTGAATAAAAAAAAGGTAAATTAAAGTCATGTGTAGTGTAAAGTGCTAACCGACCGAGCAAGAAGGACCAGCAGATTTGATAAGTACAAGACCAATTAATTGTTAATTATTATTAAATTCACTTAGAATTGATTTCACTTTCGATTGAGCCATTCAAAAAACCCAAGACCCGAGATAAAGAGATTTTGTTGTTTTTAAATTAATTGTAAAAAACTGAGCTAGCCGAGATTTAATAAAAAGATGATCAATGTTAATAATAATTTAAAGTATTAAATAAAAATTTGTAAAGAAATATAATAAACTAAAAGGAACTGATAATTTAAAGATTTTAACAAGAGTTAAAATAAAGTAAATTTTGTAATTTTAAAAAATTGTCTATGCTAAATAAATTAATCTTAAGGAATGAATGGAGAGTAAATGGTTTTTCTAGATAAGTAAGTTTAAATTTCATGTATATGTTTATTGCTATAGTAATTTTGTTCTTTTAAAAATTAAAAGAAAGAGGTTGTTTTTTATCCAGGTAAACGGTGTTGTTTATGAGTAATAATCATAAGTTGTTCCTTTTTAGTAGTGTTGCAAATAATTCAGTAAATATAACGTCTTAAATATTAGATTGACACGAAAATTTAGAAAAAATTAAATATTAACTTAATAAATTACATATAACAAACTTTTGTATGTTATATTTGGTCGCACAACGTGTGGCAAGATTAAATTAGATTAATCAAAATAAATATATAGCATTTTGTATGTTATAACATATGCAACAAAGGAGCGTTCATGGTTGCTGTCGAGGAATTTGAAATATATAAAGCTTTTAATACGTTCAGTGCTACGAGCGCTGATCGGCGTCCATGCGTTGTTAGGTTATCTATGCGGCAGACGCCGATAGGCGCTTTGTGTAACAATAGTTTTAGCGAGAAATTACCAGCTGATAGTTTACTTTTGAGGTTATATTATTGTGTAATGACGTTTTTAGGATCTTTGTTGATATTTTAAATGTTTAATGTTCAATTGGGTACAAGTTCCTTTTGGGTGTTATTAATTGTGCAGTATGCTCTTGTTACGTTTATATTTCTAAACTCACAGTCAATAGCAAGTTCACCTTACCACAGTGCGCACTGTACATCCTGTTAAACAAAAGTTAATATCATAAAAATTGAGTTTGTTTGTGTGCTAAATTATCTTAATGTTTGACGACCTCTACGAGTGAGATATTTCTGATAATGGAACACAGTTCGGAAACGCGTCAATCCTATACGAACAAAGTCAGATTACGGATAAAATAAGGTAAATATAAATATTATATATAGTGTGACTTGGATACTAATCAACAATGTTTCAACAAGTTATGTCTCAAGGAGTTTTTATTTCACCACAATGGCAATTTTAAATTTTAATCCTTTGAGTACTAAACATGAAATTGCACAGATAAGCAGCTATCCCTTGGTCCAAGAACCCTGTGGAAAATCATACGATATAGAGCTTGGTGGCAACTAGCATAATGGCAAGTAGCACAACACTGATATTGTACCTTCCTGGGAAAGGAAAGGATTTCTTACATCCGGTATTCTTACAATTTCTTTGCCTACATAAAGAATTTTCATTTTTGTTTTCTTGGTGGTTAAAAGTGGAATACCTCCGATTATTGTTGCCTTATAAAAATGGAAGAAAAGTACATAAACCGAAAACCCCCTAGAACTCGAATACTCTAATAGCGTCAGAGTCGGAAAATATAACAGTTCATCAAGAGAGACCTGATAAGAAAGATGAAAGAGAGGGTTCTAACTCACGAGTACTTGGGAAAATGTGTAGATCCAGCTAGGTCCCTTGGAATTACTAAGCCCGTAGTCACTATAAATGAGGAGTAAAGGCCTAAAGTTGTATATATATAATTTTAGAAACATTAAACAAGTGAGTTTAGAAAACATAAAAACGTTTTGCTTATTGACTTTATTCCATAATTTTGAATACAGATTTATGATAAATTAAGCAACAAATATTTTTTCATTGCTGTAGGTACTTACGTCAAAAACAATCCGTTTTATATAGTTATTGATATTTCGGTATAATATACCATCATCAAACGAACAAAGTAACACAAGACACTGAAGAAACAATTAAACACATTACACAAAAAACACCAAATGGTTTTTGTACTTCAGTAAACGTCAAGATATAATTTCTTAGTTATGTCCAGTTATGTGACCACATCTAACAACATTGCTACGTTAGTTATTAAGCAATGTCTTGAATTTCTTTTCAGTCTTATGTTGGTATGTTCTTAAACAATGGTTCTAACGGTCACAAAAGTTTTACTAATCAAGCGAATGCTTCGACATAAGTAGGCCTACTTACAGTATTTAAATTTGCGCAAGTTACAATCCACTTTACAAATCAATATATATATATATATATATATATATATATATTCTAACAATACTTATTATTTTATAATTTTGGAAATATTATATAAATCAAAATTATTAATTAATTAGTCATACCTTGGATTGTCAACATATAAGGAAAGTTATTAAATGATGAAGTCCAAATATATTTTTTAACATTAGCTCTGAAATATTTAATTTTATTTGAACTTATTTTCCAATTACTTTTGTTTTTTATTTTACACTATTTGCTCAGGGGGAGCTCTTTAATGAACAATTAATACAGTGAGTGAAATTTTTAACAACACAGAGATTTAGTTTCCAATTAAAGTCTATAATTAGTACAATACCAAATCCACTTTTGTTGTATTCCTATGTAAGTAATCCAGTGCTGATAGTTGAGTGAAGAACTTTCAGTTTATTACTTGTTAACGATGTTCACCAAACACTACACTGTACTACGTGATTTATTAATAAAATGATTCACTTCAAATTACCATGAAGATTCACTCAACACTTTGTAGATGTACCTCTTTAGTACGGCAACGAAGATTACTAATGTGTTAAATACTTAACAATTATTACTTTACTATTACTATAACTGGAATTATAACTTATTATAGGAAATACCAATTTCTACATTAAAAAGACTTTTGGCGTTACTTCGCCAACCCTATGCTGTGAGATTCTCTCCAAGACTTCCCTATATAATTTTTACTTTTTCGATGGTAAAAATCCTTACTCCCTCTCTCTTAATTTAATTTAACCAATGAACGTAAGCATCTACTTTTTGTCAGCCAATCAAATTTTAATGTTTCAAAATTGTGACCGTTTAGAAAACTGTTGTTCCGTTACTTTTTATGAGTTTATTGTGTGATTGTCCTTAAGTTTCTAATATTATAGTTATTTATGACTTAATTGCCTACAGTGATTCTGGGTCTAATTTAAGTGTTTTTCTCTTTTTTTTAAAGTTGTGAATGGTGTTCTGACTGATTTATAACATATTTCCCTAACGCTTTACCTTTGTCGGCGATGACTAAACGTTTAACATGTGTCCAACAAACGTATCTATTTCTATATTCTTTTTAAAATATTAGACCATTACTGGAAAGCTTATTGATTTCGTTATAATATATTTATTTACATTATTTTCCTCACCAATAATTCTCTTGGTTTGTTTTTTTCTTTTCTTTTCAAAAAATGTGTAATTAATTTTGTTTTAAATTTTACACTTAAAACTCTTCACACGTCGAACGACCCACAACGTCCCATCCGTTGTTGCAATTCAACATATTTTGCACGTATTTAGCAATTCAACATTTCGCCCACTTAGAATCGTCCTATCGCAATAAATAAAATACCGTTGGAAAGCTAATGTTCCGTAGATACATAATCATGAAAAAAATACTACAAAACGTTATAAATAATATTACAAAAATTGCCGAAGTTCGCATATTTTTGATACGTAACGTCAAATATTTGAACTGTGCTGTTGTAAGTAAAAACGACGTCATTTTTTCTCATATGTTTACAAATCTATTATTCTGTCAAACAGGTCGACGAAAACACTGTTCTGTAGATCACATCTTTCACTTTCTATCTGTGGTGTACAAATTGTTCTGTGTCATAAATCGCGAGATATTTCTACTTGACCAAAGTAGTAACCTAACGGAACTAATTTCACTTGGCATTCGGTGCAGTATACTAAATAAGATAATCGATTATTCAATCGATATTTTGTAACCGATCTTCACAGTATTTTGTAGAGAAGATTTCATTCTACAAGTTGGTATTACTTGATATAGGCTACATTTACTTTGAGGTTCTTGTTTTTAACTCGGAATATAGCCATGTTTGTGACAATTGTGAATAAATTGACATGGAAAGGGGTGGCGCTTATTGTTTTGGGATTATATATTTCTGTTAATCTGAAGGTTTGTGTATATAAATTGTGTATACAAGTTACAATATATGTGTTTTTATTTCTAAAGTTTATTATTTTGAGTGAAGTTCTAGTTTTTGAATGGTTTATATTTGGGCTAACCTAGATAAGTTATGACCTAGGCCTAAAAGCAAATTTTCTTATATGGAGTGTTTTATTTGATTATACAAGTGTATATGTGTGTTATTCTTTGTAGAGTTTATTGCTTTAGTGAAATCTAGTGATTTTGTTTTAGGCCTAGCTTTAGATAGTTACAAGTTAGGCCTAGGTTGTCGAGGTTACAAACCTAACCTAACTTTTGTCGATTTCCACTTTTACGAAAAAACATTTTTATTTTGAAAATTTTAGATTAAGATTTTTTTTGCCAATTGTTATTCACATTTATACTAGAAAACTTTTGTAATACTTGAAAAAAATGTAAAGCAAAATTTTCTATGTTCAATTGGACTTTGAAGTGAAATTTAGCCTTCGATTTTTGTGTGTGTTTTTTTTGTTCTTTGTCATACTGACTCCAAAAATATTTTTCAAACTTTTTTTCTTCATTACACTACTACAATCTATGAACCTATCTGAATATAATGATATATAGAAGTTGGTTTTCCATAAATATTACAATTTGTGGTGAATTTTTGAAAATAAATTCAACAAATTCCTTTTTTTCGTAAAGCAATTTTTGTATTTTTGAAAATGTAACAATTTTTTTCCCTTAAATATATTCACAAATATATTACAAATATTATACAACTATTACTCTAGTAATAGTTGAAAAAATTCCAAAATTTTTTTTTTGTATGTTGTAGGCTACATTACCATTTCTGTGAAATTCTTCCCTCCGTTACAATCCGATTTTTTGCTATTTGACATAATAACTCCAAATTTTTACATCTAACATTTTTTTTTCACTACACAGCTAATATCTATGCACCTTTCTGAATACAATTATATATAGTAGTTGTGTTTTTCATAAATGTAACTATTTTTGGTGAATTTTTGAAAATAAGCCTAACAAAACCCCTTTTTTCGTAAAATATACATATTTTTTGAAAATGTAACAAATTTATTATTTTTGTTTTAAATATATTCACAAATATTACACAAAACTTTTGTATATCTTGGAAAAAGGTGGTAAGCTATTGATTTTGGATGATTCAGGTTTTTCTGAAAAATGTTAACTTCATTTTTTGACATCTAACATACATACTCCAAAACCGTTAAAAAAAATTAAATTATTACATAGATGAATTCTATGTATCTTTCTGAGAAAAATGATGTCTTATATGTTAGGATTTGTATAAAATAATATGTTTTATTAATTTTTAAACAAACGAAGAAAATTAACATTGACAGTGCGAGGGCTGTTAAAGTGTATAATTCAGTTTTTTCATGAAATAACGGATCTGATCATTTAAAGTATGAACTAAAGTCACAATTCCCCCTCCCCCATTATCTAATAAGTTTATGGAGTAGCAAGTTATTTTATAAATATCACTAGTTATAAGTAAAATAAAACCCCAAAACTATAATTCAAGACACAAGAAATTTATGAAAATAAAATATAGTAAAATAATAAAATCAAGCAATAACGTAAAATAAAAATAAATCAAGTAATGAGAAAAGAAACATTAATATCACGTTATAAAAATAACTCTCATTGCTCAATTACCAAGTCATTACAAACTATTACTAGACTGGCATCTAACCCAACCTAACCTAACCTGTCACTCTACCACCTGGTGAGCGGGATAACTCATGCTTCTAAAATGAAATACATTTTGATTGAACATATGGGTATCACACTTTTAACTGACAGAATCCTATTTTTGGGGATATCTAGTTACCTCATAAAATAACGGAATATAGGTATTAGTCGTAACATAGGCATAGACATATTAGTTTAAAACGTTTATTTTTATTTAATTTCGTTTTATAATTTTTTTTTTTTAATAGAGGGAATACAAATTTATTTGATTTGATTGAAATATTTCATAAATTAGTTTTATTTCTTCTTTTTTTTTTACATAGCAACATAAACAACATAACAACAAATAAAACAACTTCAAAAAATCATAAGCACATTTGTTTTTTAATTTCATAAATACCTTAATTTTCATTAAAAACAGGAGTATTTAGCCATTTTGATTCCCACAACAACAATTTAAAATTCATACATACATCCCACGACCTAAACATTTATTATTTTACGACTTATCATCAATAAAAATATCTCTTACCTCAAAAAACTAGTTTATTCTAAAACAACTAATTTTAATTTTTCAAATTTTAATATATAACTCATTCCCTTCTATGCATCAAAACCAGCCGTCATTTAAATAACTTTTAAAATCAATTTCAACTAAAATCGTTATCCCAAAACAAAATATCATAAAATGTACTAACACAGGACATTATAAAAAATGGTAATCAATTGCCTAATTATAAATTCAGTCAATTCAATAAAGCATTTAACTCTTTGTTGTTTAAATACAAAAAAAAAAATCTCGGTTATCATCGTCTTATAAAAAAAAAAGAAAAGAATATAAAATAAACCCTAGCCCAAAAGAAAGAAGTTTCTAATAGTGTCAGGGTTGGGATACAACAAAATTTGGTCATGAATGACCAGATAAAAAGATAAGAGAGATCTAACATAAAACGGGTTCGTTAGGTTCTTTGGTGACTATAATTTACTTAATATAAAATAGAATTTGGTGGTAGTTTGTTTAATTGAAATTGTCCAATAATTTGTACTTATCGACTGTGAAGTTCTATTACAGCTCCAATGTTCCTGGTTCCTTGAACGTGGTTCCCGAGTACTAGTAGACTGCCAGTAGATGGAACCGAGTAAACTTTAGAATGGTTTATTTGACTAGTTGGGGTCCGTGACTGACGTTAGAATCATTTTTCTAGCTGTCAACCCTTTCAACTCTTCACGATTTATGGCCTGCCGAGCACTGACCTTTGGGAGCCCTCTATTTCGTTACATATGTGCCCAAAATTTTAAAAATTTGATACAGCCTTAATTTCCTTTTACAGAGTATTGGTTAATATTCTTAACTAATTTACACATTTTTGTTTTTTAATTTATTTATGTAATCATATTAATTAACTTTACATTTTATTTCCTTACAACACACTTCAATATTTACTAACTACCTTTCAAAAACCACATAACGCCCATTCTATTCTTTGTTCATTACATCATAAACCTTATTGTACCCCTTAACTTAAGTTTTACAACCTTTTCCCTTTTCTAACCCTATGTCAGTAGCTCAAGAATTGACCTACTATTTGACATTTACAACATGGTCAACCTAACAATGCCTTTTATTTTACAATGAGTACCCTTACACAAACATTTCTATTTATACTTTTTATTTGAAACTATCACGCTTTTGGTTTTATTTATTTATTTCGAAATTTTTAAGCTTTATTATTATTTATTTTTAAGTGTTATTCTCTTAATTACCCTACAATTAAATATTCCCCTAATTTTGTTTTTATCCCCATGTCATTGTGAATAGGCTTGTCCTTGTCTGCTTGTCCCTTCACCATTTTGGACTTCTCATTGCCCGTAATACGACGGTTCTTTGTTTTTAAATTTAATTTACCCCGTCCAGTGACACGAATGTCTCCCTTCTTCAATGTCCTTTCTTTCAAACTTTGGTTATTTTTTCCTTTCCCGGTAAATCCCTTTTCTGGTATACCGTTTCTATTGTTTTGGAATTATTGTCTATTGAAAGGTTCCCTAATGTTTGTATACGGCAACGGTACGTTTTTAAACTCCATTATGAGTTTTATTAACTCTGTTTTTGTGGATATGCGCCGTGTAATTACGGCGACAAGTGTTGTAGGGTGAAAGTGTTTTGCTACTTTGTGGACTAACTGTGTTTCTGTCATCTGTGGTTCAAGTGACCCACATTCCAATAAAATCTTCTCTGCATAGCTTACAGTCTGTTCACAAATTAGCCCTCTATATCTGCCGAATTCTAGTCTATCTCTTATCTCCGCTTGTATTATATCATTAAAATATTTCTCTTTAAACAGGTGCTCGAATTCCCTGAAGCTCTTTACTGTTTCCCGATGTAATTGCCACCATTTAAACGCTTCCTCCTTTAAGTATCTATCAATCCAGTTTACATTTTCTTCCCCATAATTTTCCTTTATTTCTTTTAAAACTCTTAAAAATTGCATTTCGAATCTTTCCCTTCCTGTGAAGCTAATGGTTCTCATTATTTCCGGTTCGTGATTAATTATTTCTCCATTTTTAATTTACCTCTGTAATTTTCGTCTCTAGTTTATTTGTTCTTTCGCTACTTTCGCTATTATTGGTTTCTATATCCGTAGTCCTAATTTTTAACTCTACAATTTCTGTATCGGTACTCTGTTTATTTTCTGGTTCAAACGAACTTCTACAGTTTGAATTTACTCCCCAACTTCGTCAATTTTGCTGTCGACGGTTTTTAACTTATTATGGATGATCTTACATTTTCCCTTAATAGATTTTTCCAATTTCTCTTCAACGGTTTTATTTTCTACTTTAATTTCTCCCCTAATTTCTTCAATTTTATTATTAATTGATCCGAATAATTCTGCCTTATTAGTTTCTAGTAATGTTTTTTTATATTTTCTATTGATTCTTTCTTGTCTTTTGCGTTTTGTTCCATCATTTGCTTAAATAATAATCCTAAATCGAAACTAGTCTCTGTCCCCCTACCCTGTCATTTTGATTACCTTAGTTAGTTTTGTCTACCGTTTGCTCATTATTTATAGGGATTGGTTCCCCGTAAATTCCAAATATAATTCCCTATCCAAAACCCCTTCTATACCTAATTCATTACATGTTTCTCCGCTTTCCCCTAATTCAATTTGATTATTAGTTGCCATTTTAAATTGATTATTATTAGATTTATTCCTTAATCTATCACTTCTTCTTAAATTACCTTGACTTATTATTCTGTCTAAACATCAAATTATTTAAATGTCTTTTTCTATACTGTACCACCAAATTATCAATTTAATTAATTAATTTAGATTACTTATAGCCACACCTGTTGGGTCGCCAAATATAACAAATCTTACTTTATTATTTTTTATACGCACTTTTTTCATGCCAATATTAATAAAATAAATATTTTGGAACATTTAACTTTTTCTTTAATTGAAAAATTAAAGTTTAAAAATCATTTACAATAAAAAAACTATTTTCGTTCAAATTTGATGCACTTAATAATTATACAATTAACATCTTAATCTACTACTTATTCTAAGTATATAGTTAACTACAAGTTACTTATTGTACAATGTCTTAATCTAAAATAAAGAATTAAGAGTGCATCAGAATTTTTTACTTTTAAATTTTCACTTTTAATTATTTTGATAAAATGAACCGGCTAACTGAAATTTATTATTTATTAATTTAATTTACTTTCTCTTTACGGGTTCGTTAGGTTCTTTGGTGAGTATAATTTACTTAATATAAAATAGAATTTGGTGGTAGTTTGTTTAATTGAAATTGTCCATTAATTTGTACTTATCGACTGTGAAGTTCTATTACAGCTCCAATGTTCCTGGTTCCTTGAACGTGGTTCCCGCGTAGACTGCCAGTAGATGGATTGATTTGCCTTAATCTTTTCGACGAATCTTCCTTTGTTCATACACTTTTATTTTCACACACTTTTGTACGACAATTAATTTTTTTATTTATTCGATGATTATTCCTGTTCAAACACTTGTAGAACGACGCTATTAGGCTACTCACACGCTTTTATGACGACGACTCTTTTAAACTTATAAACGACGCTTATCTTTTAACTATACTTCGAAGATTATTATTAAATACTTGTACAAAACAACGCAGTTACTATTTAATTTCGACGGTTGATTTCGGCTAAATCTTTCACAACATTTTTCTTTTTGCTACTAAGAAAAACACTTTCTCCGGAACAACCTTCTTCAATAATTTAACAACCAAAAAGACCCCTCGCGCTTCTCTACTACCCTTATTTATAATTTTTATTTTCAAACTGCTTTGTTCCGATCCTCTGCCTTTATTGGCTTATTTTAAATCTTTTACGTTACTTCAAAACTGACGCAATTCCTTTCAAATAATTTCGGTTGACGCATTGAACTTTTGAATGCTTTATTTGCCTCCTTGGGGTCCGTGACTGACGTTAGAATCGTCTTTCTAGCTGTCAACCCTTTTAACTCTTCACAATTTATGGCCTGCCGAGTACTGACCTTTTGGAAGCCCTCTATTTCGTTACAATATATAATTTTTAAAACAAAAAACCTTTATAATCAAAATTTTAGTTTTGAGAGGGGAAATAGAGACAGTCTGTAAATCGAGCTCAAGGAAGGGTGTGGAAAAATCCAAAATTCTAAAATTAAACCAAAATAACCAATAAGTCGAAGTAATAAGAGAAATAGGTAGAGTTATTATAGGAAAATATAATGTAATAGCCGAGGTTACCAGCAAAGCAAGATTGTACGGACAGGAAAGTCAAGGATTTCATGTCACGACTTGCAAAACTCCTTAAGAGCCCATGTTAAATTTTAAAAGTTTGAATTTAGATATGTGAATAATGTCATTTTGTAGAGTAAATAAAGAAAAACAAATAATAATAAGGAACCAAAACCGTAAAATAAATAGTTAAAAAGTTATAAACGGAAGAAAGAGGAGTAAAACGAAAAACTTTTGTAAAACAAAATTAATCTAATAAGTAAATATAAAGTAATGTGGTCAACAGACCAATAAATAATAATAAATAACTAAAAGTAATAACTAATTTTATTATTTTGAGACTTTTGGAATAGGAGGATCAAGAATCCAAAATGAAAATTTAAAAAAATTAAAAATTAAAAAAGATAAGTTTGGAAACTTAAGGAAATTTTGAAATCACCATAACTCCGGAAACGAAACTCGCACAGGTTTAAATAAAGATTGGACAGATCCAGGAAGTAAAGGGCTTCAAAATGAGCTAGCTCAAAAGAAGATTGTGCGAAGTGAACGTGAATTATGGCGATGAAATTGAAAGTCAAAATGCTAATTTTCATGTTCTCGCAAGGAACCAAACGACCGAGCGGGGATGAAAGGTAATGGATGGAGTGGAGGAGGCCTGCCAACAACGGCTGTGCATAATACAGCAAAATTAAAACACTTAAATAAATTAAAATAAAAGGAGAACGTCATCAAAAACAAAAGGGACAACGTCAGAATACTTAGAGAAGCCATAAGGAGTTCATAAAAGCACTAGCTAAATGGCAAAACCAATTAAAATAAAAGAAAAAAAGAAACAGAAAATTATTTAGAAGTTGGCCACCGTAAGGGGCCTAAACTTCAATGACTAATTTGGAAACAGGTTGGATCGTCAGTCTTGTTCTAGCTTCAAGGTTGAAACCACATTTCTCGGAAGACTGAAAACGGAAACTCGTTGGGAAAAATTTGTTAGTGTTCTAGTAATTCTCGGGGTAAATTCGATTACCAAAAGAAGGGTCAGTCTTAGAGAAGACGTCACTAAATCCGAACGCAGCTTGCCGAAGCGAAGTTAGTGCGAACTCCGGCAAATATAAAAATAAATATTTTGTCGTTATCACCGAAAATATAATAAAAGAGGCAATTTGTATTAATCGCCGAGAAAAGTTAAAGAAGAATTTCGTTGTAATCGACGGAAACCGAAAAGAAAAGCATATAGAAAGGACTTCGGAAGATTCACTTGAAGAAAGCATCACTTGGCGAAGTCTTCGAAAACCACAGTCACCCGGAGTCTTAGGGAGAATCGATCTGGTCTACTCAACTAATAAGGTACCACATAAATCAGGAATTTTATAAATAAAAGCTTACAAAATTTTTTAATTAAATTGAATAAAACAGTAAAATCGGGAATTAATAAAATCACAGAGGGAAGTATGCGAAAGAAAAATATTTAATTAAAATAAAGTATTTACAAAAAACTGAAACAAATCAAAAGCTATATAAAGGGCACAAACAGATTGGTCAGCCTTAAAATCAGAATTAAATTAACAGTAAATAAAATTTAAATTAATTTAGAGTATCAAAAGTAGGAGGATAAATATAGAACTATGTACTTGTGTAACAGATTGTGAATAGAAATAAGGTTTATATGTAAGATGTTAGAATAAGTCAACCAAATAAAGTTGTATTGATTTCTTTTTTATAAGATCAAAGTAGTATTCAACGTTAAATTCTAAATTTTGTTTTTTAAATTTAATTACATTTTAAAAATCATTTTGGTTTTTCAATTTATCCTCATACAACCAGTTAATTTCCCTAGAGAAGAAAGAAGTTGAGTGCTCTAAATTAAAACAAAAATTAAAGGCAAACAATTTTTTAATTTTGATGAGATAACAAGAGTTCCAAAAAGAACGTCTTTGAGACAGAGTCTGAGGGAATAAAAAATAAGGTGAGGTAGAAATATAAGTGTAAAATAATTGTTTTTGAAGTGTTAGAATAAGATAGGTTAAGACTTCAAATTATACTTGTATCTTTAAAATAAATTGTGTACGAAACTTAAAGAGAAGAAGGAAAGATGGTTTTGGCTCCGTAATTTTAACCCTCTGCCTTTCTCTCTTTATCTTGCGTCCGGTGGTGTTGTACATACATATAGAGAGATCTATGTATATATTATATTAAGATACGACCCCAAGATAGGATACAGACAAAGTAGGCTTGTAGGGAGGTAGTGATAATTATAAAGAAACGCCAAAAGCATAATTATAGTACTTACTATATATAATAAAAGCTAAATCCGGTATAGGCCGGCGTAGTGTTACGCCCCCCCCCCACACACACACACCTTGCGTTATGTAATTAACGACTTTATTAGGTCGTCAGCTACCTATATATATTAAAGTATTAAAATCGACATCACAATTAGTAGCGTATATAAGTATAGCCACCTGACTTGACCTCGCGGATGTAATTTACGTCCCATTTTGTAACTTGCGCAACTTGGACGCTACTAATTGTGAAGTCGATATTAATACTTTAATATTCCCACTTTATAATAAACTAATGCATTTTCTGACTTTTTATAAGAGTCTTACGAAATTAAAAATGGTCTAATTGTTTTAAAATAAGATTGTTATAACAAATACACTATAGTAATTATATATATATATATATATATATATATATATATATATATATATATATATATATATCATTAATTAGACTTTAACCTAACAGCTGTAATCTCTTGTTTTCTAAGTGTTATTATCAGTGAAGACATGCGTTTTGGGACTTGAAATGTTTATTGCGCCACATAATATGATCTGATCCTTTCATTAGAAGGTAAATACGTTTGGATTTCATGATTTTTTTTTATAGAAAAAGCGAAGGACGATCTAGAACCGTTATTTACCTGTTTAACAATGTAGCCTATCACCTGTACGTTACTAAAATGGTAAACTTTTACAAAATAACAGTAATTCAATAATTTTCATTTTTTTTTCAGAATTCTCACAGTCTTGTGAAGACGATGACGGTGAATGTGGAATGTTAAGAACATCAGCAGTAGATTTTCACCAGGTTCTTCCTTCTCAGTAAGTAATATAAATACACATAATAACGAATTATTCACACTTTAAATACATCTCAGAATAACTTCTTGTTCACACTTCAACAACACAGTTAACAGTTAATTTCACTTTGTTTACAACACACTCTTTTTACTTTAACTTCTTGTTCACATTTCGACAAATCACATTCTTCGCTATATCTTCTTGTTAATATTTCAGCAACTCACACTTCTTACTTTGACTTCTAGTTCAGACATCTGTGACTCCACGTTCCTCCAGTGGCATGATAGGAAAGCGCGAGGTAGCCGCAATCGATGAAAACGGAGGACGTGGAGCAACCACGTGGAGATTGCCACTAAACAATCAATTGACAGTCAGTCAATTTCAGTCAAAAAAGAAAAAAGAAAACACACCTACACTAGTAGAAAAACAAGCAAGTATTTTACTCTAGCGACAAGATTATATATACATTTAAAAAAAAAAATTATTAACAATCAACAAATTAACAATTAAATATCAACAATTTGTTTTACTTTGCTTGTTATATTATGAAACACATATAATTTAATTCAATTAACAATTAAATATCAACAATTTGTTTTACTTTGCTTGTTATATTATGAAACACATATAATTTAATTCTAGTAAAGAAAAGCTTTGGCCAACGAAAACATTACCTCTTATCTTTTAATTAAAAGAAAAGAAATTTAATTTCTAATTTTTTTTTTGGCTGAAAATTTTTTGCATGCTGTCCCTTCCAATTTCAATATACATATACACACACACACACACACACACACACACACACACACACACACACATATATATATATATATATATATATATATATATATTTACTTATATCTAAAACTAACTATACAACTAATAAACATAACAACTTTATACTTTAAAAAAAAGAGTGCATAAATACATAAATAAGGCAAGTGACCATTTTATTGAAAATCATTTATCAATCAATAAAAACTTATGAAACTAATTTCGAACCAATGTTGAAACTTGTACCAAGTAAACACTGTGGACTATGCCACTCCGATGTCTATTAATTGCATAAATATTGCAAATAGCAAAAATAAACTCATATCATTTACAATTTTGAGTTACTCGTTATTATGCATTTACAAAACATGATTTGGAACACTTCTTATATCACTGTCAATCAGGAACAAAATGACTGACTTTTCAAAAAAAACAAACAATCGCCATTTTCTAAACATAACATTAGACTACATGCCTTCATTAAAGTTTTGGTGATCCAACACTTGTATCTTCAAAAATTTTTTTTTCTTTTTAAATATTTTTGAATCTCACACTTGAACCAGCGTGGTTGTTTTAGAAAAAAACAAACAAAGGTATTAATGAAGTGCATTTGAATTGCTTGCACAAGTTGTTATTTTATTTATTTTTATTTAGAAAATTCTTAAGTATAACTAACCTGGTTCAAAGATACGGCTTGGCTTAAAAATGGCTAGACGGGTGGATCCCTGCATGTCAGTCGAATGAGAAAGTAATTTGTACGAAAGAAATCTTGCCACGAGGCACAATTATCTACTTCCCTTATCTCGTATTGAGTTGAGTTTCTATTTACATATTAGGAAGTAGATTTATCAGCAAGATAAGCATCAACCAAAGTAGGGGTTCGGTTTTGTGACCTATGTACGCTACAGCTCTCCCCCCCGCGAAAGACGGAGTTGGGGTAGAACTTCAGAGAAGAGAAAAAAAAATTTCCCCAGACAGATGTTTTAGACCTCAGGATACCTTAAAACTAACATGCATTGCGAGTGTCGCACTATATTTGGGTACACCCTAACCTTTGCGTAGTTCGACAGAACCGGTCAATATACCTCCACCAAGACAAACAACAAAGAAAGAAAATTACCAAACTTAACTATCTAAGAAAATGGACTCACAATGTCCTCGTCCGAAGACGACATTGTGACGAAGAAACAGAAGAGTTCATGACGCTCTCTGCATTCTCGTCGCATCGATTACACCCGCGGAGTGCTCGATGATGGAGGATGTCCCCTTTTGCAAGAGGTTGATTCATCATCCACTTGGATGTGAGACGTGTCAAGTACATGTGGCGGCTTTTGCCGTCAAAGAGAACCTCATAGCTGATCAGACTATGGGTTGTATATGTCAAGTCCAGGAATCAGCGAGATATATCACTAAACAAAGGAAAATCAAAATTCTCCTCCCCTGCCAACATCCATATATCTTGTGGCACGGAGGGGTTCTACGCAGAGCTCAACCCACCAATGCCCAAACATACGGACGTGTATATGGCTTAGAGAAAACACGGCTTGGTTCCGTGTTTTGTTCTGTTTCGTAGTACCAAAGAAGAAGACTACCTGTCAACGATTTTGTGCGGGACAAGAAAGATCAGATGAACAGTGAAGAAGATGGTTATGGAATTTTTAAGTTACGTAGTGCGGTTTGAGTTGTTCGACGTGTGCTTTTTTGATGAAACGGGGCGAGTTGGCAAAGGAAAGCGCAACGGTAACGGGAGTTAGGAAATCAATTATCCTAAAGGGGCCGGACCATCGAGGCATCTATTTAACGGTCCGCTTGTCTATGGCAGAACTTAAAGGATGTGTCTTACACCAGACAAGATCATTAATTTTATACTGATGGGGTTTTCGGAATTTATTATAAGTCTTTTCGACCTTTTGGTGCGCTTTCAAAATGTTATCTTTGGCCTGGCGCCAAATTTGTGAGGGGTTGGTGTTAGGCTTTGGGAGAAGATCATGTATGTTCCAACTGAGACTCAATGGTGTATTAGGGAGAAAATTAAATAGAATTTTAAAAGGAGTTGCTTTAAAAGTCTCATGGTGTGCGAAGTTAAACGCCAGCTGAAGCCAGCAAAGGGAGTCGTCCCAGGATGATTGGTTATGTGAATGAAAGGCGATGAGGGCTGCCTTGAGATTTCTCTTTAGTCGTTCCGCATTATTAGGTTGGGGATGATATGGGGATAAGGTAGCATGTTTAATACCGCGAGAAAAACAAAAATTGCGGAAGACGTGTGTCACGAAGCATTGAGCGTTGTCAGAGATTATGATTTTGGGAAATCCGAAATTTTGAAAAATGATTTGGCTTAGGGCCTTAACGGTGCTATGGGAGGTTGCATCTCTGACAGGGATAAGCCAGGTGAATTTTGAGAACTGGTCCACTGCGAAAGTTGTAGCCCTTCTTTGTTCTGGGAAGCTTACCTACATAATCTATATGTAATTTTTCCATGGGACGATTCGGGACTGTTGAGGCAAGATACCCTAGTCTTGTATTCTGCGCGGGTTTACTGACAGCACAAACCGAACAAGCTCGCACCTTAGAAGTGACATCTTGATTCAGAGTCGGCCAAAAAAATTCTCCTTCACCTTAAACAAAGTCTTAAGTACTCCAATATGACCACCCACAACGGAGTCGTGATGGTAATTTATTACCAGATCGACTAAGGACTGAGGTAGGTAAATTCTGGTGGGCTTTTCCAGATGATTTTTTAAGCAAAGGACAGCTTTTCTCAAACAGTACTTCTCTGAAGAGTTGTTCTCCTCAAGATCAGCGATGATGGGTTTTAAGATGGGGTCGGCCTTTTGATGTCGTGGTATGCTAAAGGAAAATTCGTGAGGAGACTGGTACATGAAAATGCGGCGTTCTCTTCGTTGAAACTTTCTGGTTCAAACATGCGTGAGAGGGAGTCTGCTATGATGTTTTGAGTTCCTCTTATGTGCGCTACCTTAAATTTTAGGGAGGTCAACTTGGCAATCCAACGGCCTAATTTGCCAAGCTGACGAGGACGTGATAAAAGCCATGAAAGTGCTTGGTTGTCAGTCTCTAGTAAAAATTCCCGATGTTCAAGATACTGTCTAAACTTTTCCACTCCAAAAACTACGGCAAGATATTCGGCTTCGTAAGCAGATGAGGCTTTTCTTTCTGCAGGAGTTAAGGTACGTGATGCGTACGCTATGGGTTGTCGCGAACCGTCAATTTCCTGGAGTAGAACTGCTCCTAGGGCCACCGAGCTCGCATCTGTTTGTAAGATGAAAGGTTTGGCGAAATCGGCCATCCGGAGGACCGGTGGCTGTGTTATTGCCTCCCGAAGATGTTTAAAAGCTTTCTCTTGCTCAGCTTGCCAAGAGAATTTCTGGCCCTTTCGTCGGAGCAGATTTAGAGGCGCAGCGTGCTCCGCGAAATTCGTAATGAATTTGGAAAAGAAATTGACCATCCCAATAAATCTGGAAACGGCCTTAGGGTTCTTGGGTTGTGGGAAATTTTTTATGGCTTTTGTTCTTGATGGGTCAATTTGCACGCCGCGCGAAGAAACCAGGTGTCCTAAGAAACTTATCTCATTCACGGCGAAACGAACTTTATCTGGGTTGACAGTCAAGCCAGCCCGCCGCAAACGAGAAAGAACTTCCCGAAGATGTTGCTGATTCTCTTCCCAAGTTTTGGAATAGATGACCAGGTCATCAAGATAATTAAAAATGAATTTGAACTTGATGTCCGAAAAAACTTGATCAAGAAGTCTAGTGAGGACTTGGGCACCGGTACAGAGTCCGAAGGGGACTCGAGTAAATTGATAGAGCATCCAGGGAGTGCAAAAACTGGTGATTTGCTTGGACCTTTGAGACAATGGGATTTGATGGTAAGCTGAGTTTAAATCAAAAACTGTGAAATATTTGGCACCGACAAACCAGTTACAACTTTGGTGTAGATTAGGTAGCGGCACAGCTTCCACGACGATGTGTTGATTGAGTCTCCGATAATCAATCACCATCCTTGTTTTCTTTTCGGGATGTTGAACCAGAAAAACGGGTGAAGCATATGCCGAGAGGCTCGGTTCTACTACTCCTGAGTCTAATAAATCTTTGATGTGTTCACGGAGGTATTCCATTTTTGGGGGAGCCAGTTGGTATGGTGAACATTTGACTGGGGTGTCATCCTTAAGCTGGATGTCATATTTAATCAAATTGGTTAATCCCAACTTCTTGGTGAGTACCTGAGGAAAGTCCCCAATTATTCTCAAGATGGCATTTTTGTTACCCTTCTCAAGATGACCTATAGGGTCAGGAGGAGTGGCCTCCGTGGCTGAAGACATTATTTGTTTATAAGACACATTACTAAAATTACATAAAGGAAAGACAATGGACCTGGCGAATTTAAAATAGAATTTTTTTGCGGAGAGATCGAGTACCAGTCCCGTTCTCGAGATGAAGTCCGATCCAAGAATCAGAGGACACGACAACCTATGTGCCACCAGAAAATTTATATCCCAACTGCAATGTTCCATTTTAAGATGTAGGACGCAAGAAAAGGAAATGGGTAACCTTTCTCCAGAAGCCGTGACACAATCAGCCCTTACCTCGGTCAGAGATTTGAACGCTTTGGTGTTTATTAGTTTATTGAAAAGGTCGTTTGATATTACGCATCTTACTGAACAGGAGTCCAGCAGAGCATTGACCTTAAATTGGCCAAAGGCGACTTCCACCAAAGGCAAAAACTGATCGGTCAGACCCCTAGACTTGAGGGAAATATTTCTATTTTGATACCTGCAGTTGGAAAGCCTCGAGCTGGAATAGGCTTGCCTGCGCCTATTTCTTGATAAGAAGAACTTACAACCCCAGATATAATGACCGGGAGTGTCGCAATAGTAACAACCTGGCGCCAAAATATCTTTGACTTTATTACAATGGATTGTCCTAATTCGATTCGACGATAAATTAAAATTTGGAAAAGAAGGCCTATCACGTACGTGTCGATCAGGTTTATTCTTAGATCCGTTGTGGTTGGTTTTACATTGAAATGCGGGCTTGGACCTACCAACTAAATTCCAAACCTGCCCCCGTTTTTTTGAAATGTGCTGCCCCTTTGAAGGCCGGTTCCGACACTCTGGGCTTCTATGCCCCGGCTGCCCGCAACTGTAACAGACCACTGATGGTCTCGTGGCTCTAAAATCTAAATTTCTAGGTTCGGGTCTCGTTGGTGGAGCCCTTTGTCTGTCTGTGTACATAATGTTATTCACATGTGCACACAAACGATCTAGGTCTGCAAAGTTGACTGGCCTAGTAGCAAAAACTAAACAGTTGCGAACCTCCGGTGACAGTCCCTCCAGAATGACGTCCGTGACCTCCAATTCGGACTTGTTCAATTTTAGAATATCCGCGGACTCTTTAATGTCGTTGACAAAGTTGTGTACGGTTTCATTAGGTCCTTGAGGACGATAATACAATTCTTGGACTAAGGAAATTAACCTCTTAGTCGGGATGACGAGACTTAAGGCCTCTTTATGAAAGCTATCAAAAGTCTGATGTCTTATCAGACACGAATTCAGGGGTCCCTGAGCATAAGGCATCAAGACGTTATTTATGTTTAGAGCTTTATCTGGGTATATTTTAACAATTTTTAAAGATATTTTTATAAAAGATAATAATTTATTGAGGTCGAAACCACCTGTGTGAGGTAAGGTTTTGATAAGTAATTCCGCCGGGTGACTCAACCTTCCATACAAGGAAACGTAAGCACACTTTTGTGAATTGGTCACCGTTTCTGGATGTAAATCAACCTGAGGGGTCTCTAAGGCCGAACTTACTTCAAAAGAGCGCAATGGTTCTCCCGACGTCGCTTTCGAGGGTCCACCAGAGGGTGTTAGCGGGATGCTCACGTTTAGCTTCAAAGGCACTAAGGTTTGCTCGAAAGCTTTATATTTGTCTTTTAGGCAAGTGAAATTACTTTGTAATTCGGAGAGTTCTCGCTGGATGTTACTCTCTACAATTTTCAGCTGCTCAGATTGTACCCGAGCCAAAAACTCCAACCGCCTACCAAAGACATTTATTCGAGCACGAACACTATTCAACTTGACGCCCCTTTCGGAGTCCAGGTTTTCCAAGTCGTCTTGTAAGACGATCAAGGAGTTCCTTGCCAAGACCAATTGTTGCACCAACACTTCCTCGGTAAAAACGCCCATATCAGGCTCGACGGAATTTTGCAGAAACGACCTAAGTGTGATTCTCATTTTTGCAACGGTGTCCTTTGCTCCACCTTTAGCTACAACCTCAAAAGCAAGCTCCGTATTTTTCAGGGCATCCACCAGCCTCAGCAAGTCGACCGCCATTTTGCCTGTTACCCAGTTAAGAAAATGTTTAGAAATCCCAAAGTCTGTTTGAGTGTTATTTAAACGTGTGTAAAAAAAAGAAATATATGTGTATATATATATATATATATATAAATATATTGTAAATGTTTTATGAATGTTAAAAAAAAAGGTGAAAGTTTTAGGAATGTAAAAGGAGTGAAATTGAAATGACCAAACAAAATTAAATAAATAAATTGAGAGGTGTATGTGCTATATATATATATATATATATATATATATATGTGTGTGTGTGTGTGTGTGTGTGTGTGTGTGTGTGTGTGTGTGTGTGTGTGTGTAAGAACCAAAACAAACAAGCAAGATGAATTTTTGAAAATTTTTTGAAAGAGTTTTTTTGTAATATTTTTTTTTTTTTTTTTTTTTTTTTGTGTTTTACTATCCCTTGCTCGTCGGAGTCGGTTCATATATATATATATATTTACTTATATCTAAAACTAACTATACAACTAATAAACATAACAACTTTATACTTAAAAAAAAAAGTGTGCATAAATACATAAATAAGGCAAGTGACCATTTTATTGAAAATCATTTATCAATCAATAAAAACTTATGAAACTAATTTCGAACCAATGTTGAAACTTGTACCAAGTAAACACTGTGGACTATGCCACTCCGATGTCTATTAATTGCATAAAAATTGCAAATAGCAAAAATAAACTCATATCATTTACAATTTTGAGTTACTCGTTATTATGCATTTACAAAACATGATTTGGAACACTTCTTATATCACTGTCAATCAGGAACAAAATGACTGACTTTTCAAAAAAACAAACAATCGCTATTTTCTAAACATAACATTAGACTACATAAAAGCCTTCATTAAAGTTTTGGTGATCCAACACTTGTATCTTCAAAATTTTTTTTTTTCTTTTTAAATATTTTTGAATCTCACACTTGAACCAGCGTGGCTGTTTTAGAAAAAAAACAAAAAAAAACAAAGGTATTAATGAAGTGCATTTGAATTGCTTGCACAAGTTGTTATTTTATTTATTTTTATTTAGAAAATTCTTAAGTATAACCAATGACTACATAAATACTATAAGACACGACATAGGATAGGGAAATAGTCTACGCTTTACGGGTGCTGTTCGTCACAAGTTTGACACACAGCTATCAGAAAGCGCTAGCAGCAGGTGCTTGACTGTACGCATCCCACTTGGTTGAGACTGTACAACTGTTGACCTCTCTCTCACAAACCTTCTCACTTACTTCCGTCAGCATAGTCAGTGTTGTCAGTTCGTGCGCTGAGATAAGCGATTCTCGACCTTCCCTCGCATCTCTGGTCCCATATGTGGCATCAGTGCGTTTTCTCTTACCCGCCTGAAACATTGTTTGACCGTAGAGCCACCTAGCGCCAGTCACATCAACTTCAGATTGGTCACATCAACGCCACCTAGCGGGTATTGGTCAACTCAAGAATAAGCGTAGAATATTTAACATGGCCATGTCGTGTCTTATAGTATTTATGTAGTCATTGGTATAACTAACCTGGTTCAAAGATACGGCTTGGCTTAAAAATGGCTAGACGGGTGGATCCCTGCATGTCAGTCGAATGAGAAAGTGATTTGTACGAAAGAAATCTTGCCACGAGGCACAATTATCTACTTCCCTTATCTAGTATTGAGTTGAGTTTCTATTTACATATTAGGAAGTAGATTTATCAGCAAGATAAGCATCAACCAAAGTAGCGGTCGGTTTTGTGACCTATGTACGCTACACATCAAAAACTCAAACTCTTCTTTTTAGCTTCTTGTTTACATGTCAACCAATCACACTCCTCACTTTAACTTCTAGTTCCTTTAACAACTCAAGATCCTCACTTTAGCTTCTTGTTAACATTTCAACAACTCACACTCCACACTTTTGTTTCCTGTTTACATTTAAACAACTCACAGACCTCATTTTAATTTTTCATTTAACATTTCAATAACACACACTTCTGAGAATAGCTTCTTGTTCAAACTTCGACAACTCACACTCCACACTTTTGACGTAGGCTGTCCTGTGGCGAGAGCTGTTTTAGGTTGCGGGAGAGAAAGGTGTAGAGGGAGGTATGGGTAGATAATATATGTTTAAACACAGGTAATGTGTTTAAATAATATTTATAACCCTGCTATAAAACTCGTAGATTCTACGTATGAAAAGTGTATTTTTATTCATAATTCAATGGTGTCTACTGTTCTATCTGAATCTGCGTGTGTGTTTCTTACTTGTACATCATCATATCATAAACTTACATCGTCAAAATTTCGAGTGTCTAGTATTTGTGTAATGTTACAAACTGTTTATCTTATGGCGTTTTAACATTGACATTTTGTAAATCTAAGTTATGTCGAAAGTAAGTCTATAAAATAACTGTATTATCGTTTCTAACACAGGAAAAATATGTAAAGAGAAGTTCTATCTACAATTACACCTATATATAAAACAAAAAATATATTATTATAACAAACAGGTTGTCATTATATAAATTGCCGTTTCTCTGAAAATAAAACAAATACGATGAAACCTGATGAGATATAATTATACTCGTACTCAGTATTAGAAAATGAAAATACCTTTTTAATTGAACCACTGAAATTTCGTTATTCAAAGTACTGGGTATGTCACGGAAAGTTTTTGTACAATGATGAAAATAATTATTTTAGTTTTCGTTTGTTTTAATGCTATTATATTATTTTACATACCGTATACTGAATATAAACTTTTGCAGTTATATTTTATAGTAGATTTTATTTATTCCAGATATTTATTGAAATATAATCTATTTGTTTCTTAGCTTGTCACATCATATTTTTCCTTTAGTTTTTATTTCATTAAATGAATACATTTTTATATAAAACAATAGTGGATTCGTGTCTGAGTAAGAATGTGGTTCGATGAGGATGTTTCGATAATGTCTTAGTGAGGTTATATTTAAGTGATGTTTGTTTGGTGAGGTTATTTTTGAAGTGATTTTAGGTTTGGTGAGATTATGTTTTAGTGAGGTTATGTTTTATCGAGATTGTATTTTGGTGAGTTTATTTGTTAATGAAGTTATATATTTTATTTAGGATTTTGGGTTTTGGCGAAGTTACGATTTGGTGAAATTATATTCTGGTGAAATTATGTTTTGGTCAGATTATGTACAGATTATGTTTTGGTCAAACTACGTACATCAATAGTTATTAGTTTTGTTAGTCATTTAAAAAAATTAAATAGTTATATTTAGAGTACACAATTTGAATTACATTTCGCATTATATGTCTTGTTGCAGAAAATTGTTACGCATAGCGCTTGTTACAAACATCACTAGTCCATTGATAATAAAGGTTGTGAGCGGAAATTGCACAGTGGAATGCACAGGAGGCATGAATGCCTGTGATACTAATGTTAGCGACCCTATATACTGGACAAATGTAAGAATTACAGCGACTAATATAGTCAATAATACAGTTTGTTTAATATTGAAGCCTTCTTTGTATCATGCTTTTTAACCTACACATTTTCCACCTATTAAAATTAATAATTGTATTATATACTAACCTGCAAACAATCACTTATTTTCAGATACGTCTGACTGCAGTTTCGATATCACACTGTCATTGTCGAAGACAAGAAGTTTTTTTTTTTTTTTTTTTTTTTTTTTTTTTTTTTTTTTTTTTTTTTTTTTTACATTACACAATTAAATCACATTACATTAAAAAAACCACATAACATTTCATGTACAAAACAATAAAATAATCACCATTACTGGGTCGTTAAAATGTATAATCACGTTATCACTCAATACGTCTACTGTCGGCCTGACTCAAACGTGGGGACAGTAGACGTATTGAGTGTAATGTGATTTAATTGTGTAATGTAAAAAAAAAAATTCTTGTCTTCGACAATGACAGTGTGATGTCGAAACTGCAGTCAGATGTATTTGAAAATAAGTGATTGTTTGAAGGTTAGTATATAATACAATTATTAATAATTTAACAATTCAGGAAGTAGGATACAATAAAAACATGAACTAAAATTAAACAAGAATCATTTGGTATTTGTTTAATACATGAAAGTTCTACACAAAAATCCTTGTTATCCATAGGATGCAACATACTATGGAAAGCAGCTAATTTGTGATATTACGGATGATGTGAGGTAGCATGTAATATGTTATCACTAAACGTGGTTTTTCTAAAAATGCTGAAATTATGCCTACCATCACTGATTTTTATTGTAAGATCATGGAAATTTATTTGATTTTACAAACCTATTTTCATAGTAAGTTGTATAGCCCTTAAATAGAATTTTAATAATTTAGAAAACACTCTAGTTGGCAGTCAGTACCTTCAAATAAACATAATACATCATCTAGTATCTATATGCCTACCAATATATAATTATATACTTAAATTGGTTATTACTGTCAAAAATTGTTGATTCAAAAGAATCCATTAAGATCTCAGATAACAATGGAGATAAAGGCGACCACATAGCCAAACCCTCCACATGTGCGAAAAACCTATGCTGAAATTTAAAATAGTTTTGATTGATACATACTTTAATTACATTAATTAATTCAATAGAGATACAGGGGTCAACTTTAGTCCGATCTAACAATGGTTCAATACTAACTAAACAATCTTTGGCAGAAATACTTGTAAATAAACTTTTCACATCGAATGATACAATTTTAGCAATAGGGGGCACTTTAATATCTTTAGTCTTATCTACTAATTCTAATGAATTTTTAAACCAAATTTAGGCTGGAACTTAGAAATATTTTTATAAATGTGTTTGTAAATTTAGCCAGATTATATGAAGGAAACAGTATTTTGAATCAACAATTTTTGACAGTAATAACCAATTTAAGCCTATAATTATATATTGGTATAGATACGTAGATGGTGTATTATGTTTATTTGAAGGTACTGACTGCCAAC
Source organism: Aphrophora alni (assembly GCA_963513935.1). NCBI lineage: Eukaryota > Metazoa > Arthropoda > Insecta > Hemiptera > Aphrophoridae > Aphrophora > Aphrophora alni. Next base: position 96,046,428 of record OY740765.1, read on the forward strand.
TAGAGTGTTTTGTAAATTATTTAAATTCTATTAATGGGGCCTTACAATTTACTATGGAAATAGTTTTGCATAATCAAATAAATTTTCTTGATCTTACAATTAAAATCAGTGATGGTAGGCATAATTTCAGCATTTTTAGGAAAACCACGTTTAGTGATACATTATACATGCTACCTCACAATATCCGTATAATCACAAATTAGCTGCTTTCCATAGTATGTTACATCGCCTTATTAATTTTCCTATGGATTAATAGGATTTTTTTGTAAAGCTTTCATGTATTAAACAAATAGCAAATAATAATGGATTGCTCTAACGTTTTTGAAAAATATATAAACAAAATTAATAAACAAGAATCGTTAAACTTTTATACTTTCGTCCTCGATAAAACATATTTCTATTAGATATACGTCTTTTGAAGGGCCGAAACGAAGTCCATTTGAAAGTTCGTCTATTTGTTTATTACGCAGTTTTACAAATTGTTAAACAATTTAGGAAACCGTTGTTTACAAATACGCCAAAATAGGTACAGGTTTGTAGAAGTTATTTTTATTTTTTATTCAATAGCAGTCGCTTAAGGCATGGGTTCGGGTTATTAGTGCATCGATTAGAAATAAAGTGAACGAGGTATAAAGAAAGAGCAGTTGTGCAAAACAAAACTTCCAATGAAAAAATAAAGTTGATTTGTTTTCTAAACTTCCTCACGGAAAATTTTTACTTGACCATAATTTAAAAAACCTCACCCAATTCTTTTTTGTCGTTATTGTAATTAAACGATTTTCGACCAACAGGTGCTCACACTGACATAGTACCGAGCTGGATCTACACCTTTTTATACGTAGTCTAGGGTTAGATCCTTCTCTTTCATATTTCCTATCAGGTCTCTCTTGACCAACTCGTATTCTCTTACGAACCTGACGCTATAAGGGAATTCATTTTATTGCTAGAGGTATTTATTTTATCTTCTTTTTTTATAAGGGGATGATGACCGACAAGTTTTTCGCATTTAAACAACAAGTAAAATATAACTCAAATCTTTTCGATTTAGTTTTTCTTATTCATAAAAAAAGAAGAAGACAAGAACATGAAATAAATATCCCTACCCCTCGAATACGCAAATATCGTCGAAGTCGAAAGAGTACAAAAGTTGGTCAAGAGAAGACCCGAGAGAAAAGATGAAAAGGAGATACCTAATCCAAAAATTACATAAAAAAGGTTTACATCCAGCTAGAGTCTCTCGGGATTGTCACGTCTGTAGACACCTTCGGAGAACTGCGTAGAAACACATAAACAAACATTAAAAATAATTAAAACAGGACCTCGTTAATTTTTATTTGTTGTAAAAATTCTCGAAACTATAAAACGTAAATAGAATACGATCACGTATTACTAAGTTTTAAAAACATATTCATTATGTGCATATTTTATAAGTAGTATACGAAGTATAGGGTAAATTTTGTAATAGTTAAAAATTTCGCCTTCACTTTCTTGACTCATTTTCACAAGTTGTATATAGTCAGGAAACCGAAATAGTGATGTTCAACGTCGTCTGTCCATCTGTCATCTGTACGACTAGGAACTATAGTGTGCTCATATAGAACCCTATAAAAATTCATAAAAAGTACAATTTGAAATTATAGAACAACAGTCAATTTGAACAGTTTTCCGTTCATATCTCGTGTGTTATTCAACTTATAACACACTAAACTAGATGGAAATTTGCAAATTCAAATCTACATGTAAATGTACCAACTCCCCCTTTCTACGATGACAAATAGCGAAGTTAATGTAAAAAAAAAATGTAATTTCGAAACCCGAAAATGTGATAATCTTATAGGTTCGAGGTCCGCTAGGGCCGAGACACTGATAAGAGCGATGCCAGTGGAATTTATTCTGATATATACATATCTACTTAGGTCGCTTGTGCCTAGGCGACTGCAAGAAAGTTGTGATATACACAATTACGAGGTTCAGAAAACAAGTGTAACAACTGGTTTAAACAAACTTTATTGGATGAGATACCATGATCTACCAATACAATTAAACATTTGCCGCAAAACCCAAGAAACCAAGTTTTATGCATTGCATTGAGAGGATCTGGTTCTATTACATTGTAAGAGAGAGCTGGGTAAGTACCATGATGGCCACCACCAACTAAATTCAAATGTACATTTTCTTAGCAAATTAAAATTTGTATCGTTTCAATCTTGATTGTATTCCTATATTTTATATGTTTAATTATTTCCAAACAATTTATTATTTCACATATAATCTTTTATTTTTGAATTAACAATTTTGCATCTATAAGTCTATAAGTACAGTTTGTGTACTAAGTGTTGTAGTGCAGTTATCTTATAGTAGTCTTATAGTGTAGTGAGTACGGGCTTTAACAATCCCGTGGAGCTGAGCTGGATTTACTTTTTTTCTTGTAGTTTTGGGTTAGATCTTTCCCGTCAGGTCTTGACCAATTCTTGTTCTCATCGGACCATGACGGTATTAGATCATTCGAAGATTAGGGCAGTCTTTATTTTATGTTCATTTCTTCATTTATTTATTAGGTGATGATCGAGAGGGCTATCGCCTTTAAACAACAAGGAAACAAAAGAGTATAGCTACTTGTATGATATAGGATTTGTTCGTAGCTTACATGTGTGATAAATGCGGACAAAACTTTTCCATACTCTTGTAACCTAACAATGTCAAAAATTCTATCCAATTATGCTTGACTAAAATAGGTCTTATGATTATGTTAAATAAAGAAAATCCACTTGTGAATCTAGTGACTCGTATATCAATATAACAAAGTTAATATAACAGTTATGTGGACATAATATTCATGGTTGTGACATTATTTATGATTCAGTTAAAAAAAGAAAATTCGCTTGTGAATCTATTGAATCGTATATCACTATAACAAAGTTGATGTAACAGTTATACGGACATAATATTCCAAGTTGTGACATTATTTATGATTCAGTTAAAAAAAGAAAATCCGCTTTTGAATCTAGTGATTCGTATATCACTATAACAAAGTTGATATAACAATTATATGGACATAATATTCATAGTTGTGACATTATTTATGATATAGTTAAAAAAATAAAATCCGCTTTTGAATCTAGAGATTCATATATCACTATAACAAAGTTGAAATAACAATTATATCGACATAATATTCATAGTTGTGACATTATTTATGATTTTGTTAAAAAATCGATTTGTTGACGTTGTGAAAAATGTAAGAGATAAAAATAATAATAATTATTATATATATAAATATTTTGTTAACGAATAAAATATATATATATTTTTTTTATTCGTTAACAATGCTGAGTGTTGGAAAAACACGATTTAATCAAAACTTTTGCTATATATCAAAACCAAAGAAATAAAAGTTGTTCCTTGAATTGCCCTCGTTTGAGTCTACTTCTGTCAAAAAAAACTTTTAAAATGATTTTGTTTGTTTTATGTTTTAGGTTCGTAATGACTTATACATTGATGTAATGGACACTTCCAAGTACTACTGTATCAGAGCAAGTGTAAGTGCAATTTATTACTATTATTTAGCAAATTCTAGAAGTCTGTGTAGTTATGTTGATATCAAGGTATCGAACAGATACATAAGAAAGCAAAAGGTATAACGAAAGCAGTTGTAAAAAAAAAATTTTTTTGATGATTACACACACGGTTTGAATTTTTACACTAGCATTAGGAGAGAATGTAGAGTATTTAGATCTAGAAAACATTGTGTTGAAACTATTACTGTAAACAAGGTGGCGTTAAGCGCACATGATGATAAACGTATGATTTGCGATGATGGCATTAATACCATTGCGTATTGTCATCATTAACTCATCTCTTCTTTAGGTAAAGAAGAAGAAAAAACCGATTGTCATACTGTATTCAATTATTGGACTATTATTCTGTAATAAAAGTAAATTGTAGAGTTATTATTGTCTTTTTTTTAATTTCTTCCTTACTATGTCTGTTTTTAGATATTTATAATGCCACATAACAGTGTACTACTTTTTAAACAAGTTAAAGACTTTACACCGATCCATCCTGCAGCAGCAGCATCCACAAAAGATTGTTGGAGGAGGAGGAGGAAGAGGAGGAGGACAGTTATATTGTTTTCCTGGACAAATGTTAAATAACTCGGATGAGATTCGAGTTGGTGATTGCATCAGTTATTATGGTTTCAAGTTCATACTATGTGTATGACAGTGACAAATTCGCCTGTCCGATATTCACAGTACCTATTATGGTTGATCAAAGATGTGAATTAAATCGAATTCGAGAGTTAAACTATTGTCTAGAAGCAACTAGATATATAGTTACAAACGAAGGCAATTGTAATCCAAACCAGTACGATCATAATTAATTACTGTCCACACGGATTGCACATTAAATGTCCTGCAGCCACAGAGTATTGGGATAGAAAACATAGGGAAGAAATATATAAATAAAATATTAAAGTGTATATTTATTTTAATTTCTTAAAAAAACCTTTATGTACAGATTAAAATACCTTACGTACAATGCCAGATAGTGTATTCTACAAGTCCATCTTGAAATATGTGACAGAAGCTGCTGTTTTTACAGGAATATTTTCACTTGCTTTAATTTCGAAACGAATGTCCAGTGTTCCAGTTTTTAATAGAAGAAGGATCTCAGGCGCTGCAGAAGTACGAATCCACAGAAAGGATAACCAGGTTTGGGAAATCCGATTTACAATTATTTGTGAGCAAAATTTAAAAAAAATTAAAGTATAACATAAACGTGTTGACCAACTCTTGTTCTCTTCCGCCCCTGATGTTATTACAGTATTTGATGGCGGGGGCCCATATTTTATGTTTTTTCTTCCTTTTTTGTAAGGCGATTTAAACGAGAGGTTTTTCGCCTATAAATAACAAGAAAACAACCTTTTACTCTACCACAAACACTACATCTCGATTTTATCCATGTATGGCAAATTATAGATTAGACAAATAAGACGAACTTTCTCAAAAATATTTAAGGAACATTACGTAAAAGCCACACAATATGAACAAAAAAGCAATTTCTCTAAACACACAATAGACAAATACCATAAATATACCAACATAGATAACCTATGGTTATTTTATGTCAGGAATACCGTTTTATGAACACTTCAGATGAAGTCACTAAATTGAACTAAAATATTGTAGCCTATTGAAAGATAATCTAATGAAATTCGAACGCAAAAATCTCCCTCCAATATATCACAATTATTATTGTTGAAATCAAAGTGAACAAAATATAAAAAAGATCATTAAGTGAAATATATTCACTTCCAACTTAGACTTACGACGTACACAACAGATCCATCAAATTTTACGTTTAATTTTAACGTTTTTCTTTACGGTTATAACAGTGTTTGTGATGTGTGTACACTTTTTATTATCGTTTATATTTAATAGAAATAAATTTTACTTATATACTCGTTCTTAAAAAAAACATTGCGAAAATCAGATGATAACAGTAATCTGTCGAAATCAGTAATCATTTGAAAAATAGACAGGAGATTTCAAATGGACAAATTAAGGTAGTCAGTAACTCTTGATAAACAGCCATTAGATGTGGATGCAGTTTTGCTTTTTTATGGTGGATTTTTGACTAGTGGAAATAATAAATATCAGTTTCTTCCTAAACTCTTCTTAAGAATATTTTTTGGAGATGCTAGAAATTCACATTCTGAACAATTAAATTCTTTGACCGGGCTTATGCTTTTGATCCGATAGATACAAGGTTTGTCTATTTTAATATTCATATGGAAAAAAAAAAAAAAAAATTTATAGACTAATATTTGGGTGGGAGAGATTTATACTAAAAATGTTAAAATAACAATATGCACCATTTAAATCATTTTATAAAAGTTGTGGTTTTTGGAACACTCTTTATAAAAAGACCCCAATTTTGTTACGCCCCTAGGGGGGTCTGTCAATTTCACAAACGTGGTTTATGTGTCGGTCAATATCTTTAGCAATACTTTTGTCCAACCTTATATTTATAGGATAAATTGTTTCACATTAGGCAATAACATTATGAACTTGTTGCTAATAACTAATCACTATTGTTGTTATAGATTGCTGGCTGTTGTTATATTTGTACAAAAACAATCGAACTAAAAGGTAAGAACCATTTTGTTTCACTTATAGTTTCTCATACATACCGTAGTATAAAGTTATGCGATGCGTCAAAATATGGATGTTTTCCTTTAATAGAAATACCCTTTTCGTGATCTCAAAAGTAAAAAAAGAAGGTTTTCGGAAAATGTACTGGTGTTCTCAATAGCTTGAACCATTTGGTAGCTTTCGCCAAAATTTTGGTATATTTTTATCATTTATTTCAGCCTTTTTCTATATTTCTTGTATGACTCAATATTTGAAGGTACCTGCCATTCAATCAAAACCAAGTATTTATGTTTTCTCAAATCTGTTATAACTATATTGTCTATATTGATTAAATTATATAAATGGTGACAAAGAACTTTAAAAAACCCAACGGTTATTGGTTAAACAACCATAAAGTAAATACGGTTGTGGTTAAACTGAACCAAAAATGAATCTTCGATGTCGTCTTAGAATGACGACTGTCTCAAATTCAAGCCAAACTAATGCGAAGACTTACAACCAAACCCCCAATAATAAATTCCAAAGGGGAACTTCTTCTCTATTATAACAGACATCCTACTTTCAACATTTAATAGTGAATGTTATTCATAACCTATATCATAAACATTTCTGGTTTTACCTTTGTGAAATATTTGTGGAGAATTTAAATTATAAAAATTTTCAGATTATTCACGAATTAGTTACAAAATAATGCCAGATTTATTAACAATTACATTTTTTAAACACCATACTAAAATTTGTAGGTCTTATCGAACATTATCATAAAACAATGAAAATCAAAATTTTCATTACAAATTTGTTTTATCGAAAATTTAAAAATTCATGTAAATTTATTTTTATCAAAAACAAGGGAATTTTGAAAAAGTAAAGAATGAAAATTCATAGATATCTAAACCAACAAATATTTTATATTAGCCTAGTTGTACTATACTGAAATATTAAATTAAATGATAATTATTTTTAAAAAAATAATCGAAACTATGTGATTATAATTTTTATGTCCTTATGAGAATATATTCATATACAGTATATAAATGTTTACTTTCTTAATGTATATTTTATCAAGAGAAACAATTGTGAGGGACAAAAATTTATGTTGACATTTCCGTAGATATATTCATTTTGTATATAGCCTACTCTGAATTCCAACACTGATTTGATTTATTAATCTCCATTCTTCACCAAAACTTTGATCGAAATGAGTATGAAATCGACATTTATGTTTTGAAAACGGTTATATCCTTGTACATCTCAAAATCTTTTCCATTACAATACTTTCTCTCTCTATGTTTGTAGTGGAAAAGTTACAATTTTTAATTTATCAGACAACTGTATCATATTTTGTTATAACTGGATTTAATTTGTAGTTAAAGTTTAACAGAAGTAGAGTATTATAACAGTTGTAGTGATTATTTTTAAAACAATGTCTTAATTTATTTGAATATTTTTTGTTTGTTTAAATATATTGCAGGACCAATAGAAGGAGCAACGACAGAAATAAAAGTAATTCCTATGGCGATAGTTTACTTGAGTGCATTTGTCGTGTTCACTGTCTGCACTCTGGCGGCATTAGTATTAACTAGACATCTATGCGGTAAGTACTTTTTCATAAAAGGGGGCTAAGTTTTCATATTATTTTTTATTCTTGAATTTTTTCTTTCAGAATTTTGGCTGTTTCATAAAGGTCGCAACCCGGTTGGTAATTTGGTAATCTCTTAATTTATATATTTTTTATAAGAGATACCCTTTAAGTTCACAACAGATAATGAAACTGACTTCCTGGATACAGGCTCGTACATGATCCATGACATTTGTATCCACTCACCATAATGTTTGTTCACTTATGTTTAAAATTTCTCTTTCAATATTCGTCTTCATTTCTTCGTCGATAAACACCACACCTTTCAGATATCCCGAAGGTAAAAATCGTGAGGAGTGACATCTGGGAATCTCTGGGCTACAGATTTTCAAAATCAAACAATTATACAATACTTTCTGCATGATCATTGTTTTATTGCAGTGTTGGCGCTGGCTTCATCCCGCTGAAACCAACACTGTCTTTCATTAACAACAATAAACTGTTGGAATAAATCACGATAAACTTCGCCAATGACAGTTGTATTGAAAAATAAAAGTCCTCCACACGACTACGGCAAATTCCACACCACACACCACACCACCAATTTAACGTGCATGTAACGCAAAAGTTTAAGGTTTTTACTGCTTCGACTGGTTTGGCTGTTTATATAACCATCAAAGTGAAACCAAGTCTCACTAAAATAACGACCCAACATCTAAATTCCGTTAACTGAAAACAAATCCAAGAAACCAATGATAGAACCTATATTTTTTCACAGTCGAATTGCAACAGTTTGTAACATCCTACCTAATTTAGAGCGGCCGTGAGCTGATACAAACTGGTGGACTAGTCTGAAAACAGCCTCAGGTGATTCGATTGTGGACTTGCCCCGAGGCGATAGCCTTGAGGTAGGCTTTGTTCTAGATATAGCGAGAGTGATCTGAGTTCAGCTTCAATGCACATTGCAACCTTTTCAAAATTATAAAGAGTTCTTAAAAAACTTCACTTCAACATGAGTTCAAAATTTTCTTCTCAAGGCGTGCGAAAACTCATGTTTTCTAAATTCTATAGGCAATCGTGTTAAGTTCCAATGATGTATCTAGTTTATTACAATCAATCTCATCTGAGCCTTACAAGCGTTTGACTCTGCTAGACCAGGTAAACCAAAATGTTCAGTTTAAACTTTATTAAGTTAACCATCTTAAAATATGTATTCTATTTTATAAATATAAAATTTTGAAATCTGTTTTCAATTATAGTTAAACCTTAAGTTGTCTGTAAATTCTTTTTAGAGTATAAATTTATATAATCTTTTGAAAGACTAAAACAAAGCTTTATTTTTAGTAATTATAAAATCAAATCATCAATTAATGAATCATTAAATTTAATTACAACTAATTTTTGAATTGTCTGTAAATTGTACCAGCTTAAATTCAAACAATCTTTAAAAAGAAAAGCTTCCTTTTCGTTTTTATCTTTTATAAAGTAAAGTCATCCAGTAATTTATTTCAATATATATAACATTTTGTCTTTAAAGAAATTGCATTTTTATAAAACTTAATCACAGAGAAATATGTTGCTCATAAATCTGCAACAGAAATGTTTAAACCTGTCTAGAAATGTCTGTTCTTTCTTTAATTGCTACATGTATTTTCTGCAACTATACAGCTGGTTCCAGCATGCTGTAAAAAATTAAGTTCCTGCACTAAATTTCAAGTCCATGCTAAGACCTGAGGACTTTCTTTCTATTCTTTGTTCAAACTAATGAACAACTTAAGCTGTGAACTTAAATTAGTCAGAATAAACTTGAAGTGCATTTGTGAAATAATGTTTTGGATGTTTTTGTTAAACTAAACTTGATTTTTTTTATATATGTATAAAATGCAAATAAAATAAAATATGGATGGGATACGCATGCACCTTTCGACCTTACGACCCCAAAGGGGTTAATTTTCAAAATTCAAAAATTGACGTCAATACATAATCAAAAAAAAATATATCTCCCTTTGTTAATATATACATTTAAAAAGAAATTTTCCTTTTACAGTTGGCCAACTTATATATTTTATCTCATTAATTAACTTATATATTTTATGTGTAATTAATTAATTAAATTTTGTTAACTTTAATATATATATATAATTTTAAAACTAAATTTTGTAACATTACTTACTTTAATGAATTGTCTGTTTCTATTTTTTTTAAAACTTACTTTGTAATTAATTGTATGAGGGGGGGTTGATTAAAAATTATCTAAATCTTTTTGGGGCGTATAAATAATGTAAATTTCGAGATATATATATATATATATATAAAGTGTCAATTGTTACTGCAGATTGTTCTTTTTAATTAATTAAAAAGAAAAGAACTACTAATCTATGTTATATGTTAACTTTATGTAAATGGTTAACTTAAAACCCAGAATCGCAAAATTTAAAAAAGGTTAAATAAATTAGCAGTCAATCAAAATTATCTAGATCTCTTTTTTTAAACATTAACATTCCTGGTTCCAAAAGCATCTATTTGAGGATTTCATCCTTAAGAATGGTAACAAGTTCATGGCCTGATGCAGTATGCATGTAGTTTTATCTTTCTTGTACCCTTGAAAACGGTAACTGTGACGCCCCACATGTCATCGAGAATGTCGGTAGTTAACAATGATGGGCAACCTGGATTCTTGAGATCGTATACAGAACCTGTGTCACGAAATGTATTAATTAAACGAAATATTGCTAATGTGTTAGGAACTGCAAATTGAGGAAAGTAATCACTTACACATTTGTAAGAATTATTGTAATGAAAATAACATTCTATTATAAATATATGTTCATCTCTAAAAAGCGACATTACTGACACAACACAATGGAGACTAGTGTATGACAAGGTCATTTAAAGGGGCCTGTAAACGTTCAAATTCTATGTCAAATATTACGTGTTTGACAAATAATTTGGTCGTATGGAGCTTTGCTTGACGTGTTTGCCAAATAATCTACGTGCTTGATGTGTTTGATGGAAATTTCGATTGACGCCTTGTTTGACAAATTTGAAGGTATGCGGCTGTGTTTGTTAAACAAGATCTCAGTTGTAGCCTTGGCATTATGGAGGACGCGCCGCCCACTGATATCAGCGTGGATGATAATTTGCTTATGGACAAAGAGTTTACTTTACACTTAATCTCTATTTATCGTGACATTTCGATGTTATGGAGAATCAAATCGAAAGATTATATGGACAATAATAAGCGAATCGTGGCAATAAAAAAATAACAAATTTCTTGAAGACGTGTCGTCAGAAAATTACGCAGGAAGAAGTGAAAAAAAAAATAAAATTACGAACAAGTTTCAGGCGAGAAAATAATAAAGTGAAAAGGTTCTGGTACTGATGATCTTTATGTACATCATTATGGTACAACAAAGAATTGGAATATCTGCAAGATCAAATGGAGTGAGAATCAGGAATCAGCACAATAATAGCGTTAACAACAGGTAAATATTTCAGATAATGTTTATTAGTTATTTTCACAAGTGTACAACATAAAATTACTGTAAACATTTGTTTTGTCATGGAATAGCACCCGTAATATTAAAATGTTCACAAAAATCAATTCTCATTTGTTTTGCTAGTGTAGCACTACTTCCAGCTCAAGTACGTACAATACGAAACAACTGGTTTAGCTCATTTCTCCAAGAACCAGATATCACAGTCCCTGTAACACAATCTTCCATGTCGGATCAATTTATTTATTTTTTTTTTTTCACAAGTAAACTGTGTAAATGACAACAAACCATAACTATAATTTTTAATTTTGCAGGAGATAATTTAATTGGTTTTTGGAAAATCTTAAAACGACTTGCAAGAATGTGAAACCCATTTTTAATTATTTGTCGTGTAAGAAATGATCGATAATTGAAAATCCTTCTGTTATCATATAATACTTGTTTATTGTAGGGTTTCATAAAATTTGGAAGTATCTGGAATGCTTCATCGCCTACAAACACAAAGGGTATTTTTTTATTAGTATTCGTTATTTCCTCTAAATCTGGAATCTGCAACTGATTATTCTCAAAGCAGTGCCAAAAGTTTGTATTTTTAATTACTCCTCCATCTGACACTTTGCAATTTGTAACGACATCAATCATAATAAAAATTTATACTTTGCATTGGCTATAACGATAACCACGATGCTGTATGTTCCATATTAATAATAATAATAATAATATGAACCACAATGCTCTGATTTATGTAAAATTATGTGCTTTCCATTTACAGCCCTAATGGAATTATGAAAGTTCCATGTATTTCCAAATTGTCGCGCCTATCTATTCCAATTTTATTGTTTCCTGGATACCTGAAGTAGATAAATATTATTACAATGTTGTTATTGTTTCTAGGAATCATCATCACAATCCTCATTGGATCCGTCAACATCAACACAATCCTCATTGCAAAACTTCAGCATCTACTAATCCAGTGGAATCAAAAAGGAAGAAAAAGGAGGACTTGCAACATGACTTAACCCTTTTAGTGCCAGGAAAAATTCCATAGTACCTCCCAAGAATGCCGTGATTTTCCCCACTAGTACTACGAATAATGCCAGGCCTTTTTTATATATTTTGCAGTGTTTTACTAAAACATTTATAAAAACTGCAAATACTATCATTCTATCATAATTTTTGTTTTGTTTTGTACAAAATTAAATTTCCTACCTAAGAAATATAAAAATTACCCTTTTCGAAATGTATTATATTTTTTATAACTAAAAACACAAAGTTGTACTCACCAAATATATTTATATTTTTTGAGTTTCATAAAATTTAATTCTTGAAAAAGACAAAATTCTTAAAAAATGTTATGTAACTTGATAAAAACACTAAAACTGTACACATACATACAAAATGTAGTTTCCTAGTAAAAAAACTAATAAAGTTATAAATATTTTTGTGTCAACCTTTATTTTTTGCTTTTGTGTTGTTTTTATGTAGGCCTAACTTTATGTACTACTATACAAATTCATAATATAGTTACTGTACTAATATTACTCAAGTGAGTCAAAACACACAAAAATAAAATTACTTTATAGGAAAAACTAATAGGCTAATAATAATATAAAGATTATTATTATTAGTTTATAATAATCTTCCATCAGATTCATCACTTAGAAAACCATCACTCAACTTATCGTCTAGTAACACGTGCTGAACTGTATTCTCACTTAGCGAAGATCGCGACCGCTTCATATTTGATTTTACTTTTATAATTAGAATGAAAAATAATCTTTCTAACCTCAACAAACAATTCACTCACCATCAAAAGAAAACAATTTGCTGCACGAAAACGATCAGCTGATGACATTACTATGACAATTACCATAGAGTTATTTGTCAACAGCTGTATTATGAGTCAACAGCTGTATTATGAGTCAACAGCTGGTTATTAGAAAGATACTACTAAAACAAATATGTTTTTCGTATTATTCAGTTCTTTCTCTTTGTTTCCATAACAACAAAATTGTAATACACAAAAAAATAAGCCCGATAATTTTTTTCCCTGAACGTCCGTATATATGGACGTTGGCATCTTTCGTCAGTTACGGCGAAGTCCGTATATATGGACGTTGGCATTCTTCGGCAGTTTTAAAAACGTCCGTATATACGGACGTTGGCACTAAAAGGGTTAATGACATTAGCCAGGAATCATTTCAAAAACCTGAAAATGAATATCAAGTAATGGCAAGGAATTGGTCCTTTAAACTGGAAAGTATGTCTGCAGAACAAAGAATACTGGCAGAAAATTGTATGAACGAAATACTCTTTGAAGGAGAAGAAGGAAATCTTTATAGATATTCAGTAGTAATTAACCTGTCTGCCATTCCACGCAGTCAGTATTCCATTCTGCCAACTCATCTCCCACTACGCAAACTCTATCCCCCATTCCTAAACTTCATCTCCCATTCCGCACATTCAATTAAACTATTTCAGCATTTCAATAAAACTATTTATTGTTCCCAATAGAACAAGTATTTCTGTCTACAGAGCAGCCTGTGATTATTCATATTCCAGACACGCAAACAAACGAAAATAGTTCAAGTGGAACAGATACAGCAGCAAATTTCATGCAAAGTTTTTATTCATTTTGATTAATATGTTTTGTGATTTTCAAATTAAAACCTTACTTGAATTTTTTTGCTTAGTGTTTCATTTATTGCTTCACAAGTTTTGATGATATTGTCGCTCAATGTACAAGGTCCAATGCAGGCTTGAAATTTTAAGTGTTTAAAATCGGCACCACTAGCCAAGTACCTCAAAGTTATTGATAATCTTTGAGAATCTGGTATAGATTTGCATATAACGGTGTCAATTTTTCAATGCGAGGACGTAGTAATGATAGTAATTCTTCAAAGATTTTATGGCCCATGCACAGGAAGTTGACATAGTCATCTGGTTCTGTGCATAATATGTCCCGTAAAATTTTTTTGTGGATATATTTTTCTCGTAATTTTAACCATTCTCTACTCCATCGCCTACTTTTTTTCTTGACACAAAGTGCTAGAGTCAACGCTAGAAATGCCTTATCTGTATCATTAAAACACTCTCTCACCTCATACCCCAAATTCTCTAAACTTTTGTCATAGTCTAAGTTTATGAAGTATATATTGCACCTAGATTAAGATGGATAAATTTGTATTTTAGATCTTCTCAATACATGTTTTTACTGTAAGATGGGTTGGAGGGCTAAAGAATAGTGATTGCACATTGTCTATTTGTCTTTAATTTTATTAGAGATCTGATGTTTGTTCATCAGAAGGGATCCTAGATAACACTTTGAAATTCTTTATTGTTAATGTTCACTTTTGTGCTATATTACCTCTATCACTTCTTGTCATTACCATGAATTACCATGTATTTGGCTTTAATGTATATAATTAAATTATTATTATTATTTATTATATGTGTATATAAACACATATAAAATGATTTTCAACGATCATTTGTTCAATGATATTAACTTAATGATATTCTTGTTCTGGAAGATCTAAATTATGAAAAAATTATGTCTTAATTTGAACCGTTAAGATAAATACAGTCACCGATCTTGAGGTCTGCACAAGCATTGAGGTGTACACCCTTCTTGGAGAAACTACGCCGAGAAATTAAGTACATGGTTGAGTGTTAGAAGCCTTTAACAAATATATTTACTCAAACCTAGTTTTTGAATGTTATTGTGTGTATTGTGTGTGTGTGTGTTTGTGTGTGTGTGTGTGTGGTGTGTGTGTGTGTGTGTGTGTGTGTGTGTGTGTGTGTGTGTGTGTGTGTATGTGTGTATATGCTCTATTTTGCTTATGCAAGGAAATAAGAAGAACGTTATATATAGTGTTAATAGTGTTTTCAGTTCACACATAACTTAGAATTATACTCAATTTATAGTTTAATAAAAATGTTTTTTTAATAGGTCTTTACTTTTCTTCAAAAGTGTCAGAATTTTCAAGATACTCAAACCTCCCATTCGAGAACTCCAATGAATCTACATCCATGACAAATAGAACAGTAATGCCAGTCCCTTTGATGGTAGTGGGACAAACCAGTGTAGATTTACTTTTGTTGTATTCTAGAGAAAACCAAAGTATTCATTCTGCTATGGAAATTTTCAGATATTTGTTGCAGAATTGTGGATTGAGGGTAAATACCATTGCAATAATGTAGAATAGAGTGTATTAAAATAGATATACAGTAATACACATATTTATATAAAACAAATAAATTAAACTTTAAGCTAATCTATAGTTAAATTAGCCCCAAAAGATCAAAGATCCTACCAATAGCAAAACATAATTTGTCATTTATAAAATAATTTTATATCCTAATCCAGCATAATTGAAATAAGTAAATGATTTTAATAAAACATTGATGTATTAATTTTACTGAAACTCCACATATTTGTAGTCATATAAAAATCTGAAATACCTGGGAAGGGGATAGAATTAATTCGAAACGAAATAAATTTATTAAAAAAATAAACAAAAGAAAAGACACCAGTAACATACAATTATGAATAACATTTAGTGTATCAAGATTAAATCAATAAGTGCAATATTATTTTATGGAACAAAGGTAAAACCCCACGAAAGATTTACTTTGTACGCCAACAAAATACTTAGGGATGCCGCAATGTATTTGTCCTAAAATCATAAATCTTGTCATTCATAATTCTTCTCATGAAGTATAATTGAAAATCATAATCCATTTTGATAATCCTTAATTACATTACTGACCATAATCTATAATCCTGAACCCTGTACCTAATTACCTATATTCGTTAGTATGAAAACCAAATGTTTGTGATTTAACACAGGTAAACACCATTGCTTGAAAATTAGCAATCACTATATATGGGACAGAAGTTCACATACTCTATTGGTAATTATTTTAATTAATACCACCAATTCCAGGAGATTTACATATTTTCAGGGATTCATTTATATTTCTAGTTACAGTGATCAACACTAGGCTTAAAAACACATTTTAGAACTTTTTAAAAATAATCGTAAAGGTCAAGTTTTGAATTTTATCAGCATCCTCAATATTACTTATAATATTGTTAATAATATCTGATACCCAAGACAGAAATATATACTGTTCTTATATCTACTTTACTCTTTAATCATTATTATAACAAAAATGTGATCACAATGTGTAACACATTAATTCAACCCCCCCCTCACTCAGGGGCTTACTTATAACAAAATATAAGCTTTGGTTTTGAAAGCTAAATATAAAAAGCTTTTTTACTTGCTGAACCGATGAATCACCCCATAAAATTCTTATATAGTTCAAGTTCTGATGAACAAGCTCATAATAAGCTATTAAAAATTTTAAGCTATTATTATACCAAGTGTTCTAAAAGTCCCCCCCCCCTATTATTATTTTTATTAATGGAAATAGACGGATTTGCTTTGGGGAATGTTTAGACCACCAAAGGAGGAGTTTTTTGAAGTATCGAAATATTTTATCCCTACCCCCAAAATGGGGTAGTTTGGGGCTAAGTAAAGAATTTTAAATAGCAACCCCTATTGAGTGATACCTTATTTTAAAGCTCTTTTAAAAATATGAATAATGGTGCAAACTAGAGGTCTCTAAATTCATCCTACCCAACATAGCGACCAATGGAATTGTGAATTTTACGATACTAATTACACCGGAAATGTTACGAAATGTACAACAAGCTTTTGAGTCCAGGATCTATTTCTGCCAAGAAGTAAATGGTAGCCATTTCGAGAACATAATTTGAGCTAAAAACAAGGTAAGGCTCTTACCATTATTTTACCAACATAGAGCAGTTTGTAATGTAATAAAAACAACCGGAGTTTGTAGGTTAACATTCACAATTCGATTGGTCGCTATGAGTAGGATAAACTTAGAGACCTCTAGTTTGCGCCATTATTTTTATTTTTAAAAGACATTTAAAATGAAGTATCACTCAATAGGGGTTGCTATTAAAATTCTTGACTTACCCCCAAACTACCCCATTTTGGGGGTAAGGGTTGAAAATTTTGATACGTCAAAAAACTCCTCCTTTGGTTGTCTAAACATTCCCCAAAGCAAATCCGTCTATTTCCATTAATAAAAAATAATAATAGGGGGGGGACTTTTAGGACACTTGGTATAATACTGAAGTCCCACAATAAATTAGTTTACATATTATGTAATCAACATGATATATCCAAGATAGTTTACACTCAGGGGTTTACTATAGTGAGTACAATAATTGTGACAATTTTAAGGTATCCTAACAGGATTTCCATCTTTCTTTATTTACACCTTTATCCCTCTCTTTCATTTTTCGTATCAGGCATCTCTAGACCAACTCTTCTTCTTTTCCGATTGTAATGGTATTAAAGTATTCGGGGGCTAGAGGCCTTTAATTTATGGTCGTTTTTCCTTTACTTATAAGGCGTTGATTCAGAGGGATTATTGCCTTCAAAAACAATATAAACAAAATTCAAAACCCTGGTATTTTCATTAATTAGAGAGGAAAAAATTCAAGCCGATTACTGGTCATAATATCTTATAGTCACTTACTACTATGCTTGTGCTCAAAATATCAATATTATTATCCCAAATTAAAATCAGTTTATTTCTGATTATGTTGTGAAAATTATGCTCATATATATTTTTAGTTTCAGTAAAAAATTTCTTTTTTACTCACATGATGTCTACAATATATGAAATAATTGAAAATTGATATAACCACGCCTACTGTTGAAAAGATTAAAACCACAGTTTCACAATCTATTGAGTCACGTACATACATTAAACCGCACCCATTCTATATTGTTGTTGCTATTAGACAATTTTACAAATTTCGGAATTTTATGAAGAATCAGGTTCTTCTTGATTTTAACACTGAAAGTCTGATCATCGTCCAAGCTATTTAACAGCTGTTGTATCATAGTGTCAACATCGATGGGCACATTGCAAGAAGACATGGAATATTGGTTTTGTGGTTGTTTTGGGTAGTCTGGGTGGTTTGAGGGGTTAGGCTTGGATGAATGTGAGTGTGAATGTATAAATTTAGGTGTTATATTTCAATTTGTATATAAATAATATTTTTTTAAACGTTTTATTCAGTTTAAAAACAAAAAAATTACTGTAATTTTGTTTCATAGTAGACTATGTATTTAGAATCAATTTTTTTTTAAACTTGTTTGATGTATTGAATGTTTTTTTTTAAGTTTTTTAAAATATAAAATTTGAAATGTCCTATTTAATAATCATAGATAAAACTTGAATAGTAGTTCAAACGTACGCTATCAGACCACAGCACCTAGTAGTGGTTCTTATTCTTATAATTGTATTTTTATAAACTTTAGCGATAGGGAAAAAATATTAGATTTATTTAGATACTTGCCAAGGTAATAAATATAAACAATACCTATATTGTTAATTAATTTAAATAAATTAAAATTAATTTTAAAAAATATACATAAGAAAAGGAAAAACAAAAAAACAAAAAACGCATTGTATAAAATATTTAAGTAAAAAAGTTGTAATATTCGTACAGATAAATATATGTCACTTGTAACTATGACAAATGATAACTAAACACGTTTTGCCTTGAATTCTCACGAAACTAATGTGCTAACCTTTGTTTGTGAAACTGTGTAACTGCTTGACAAATATATAGCTTACTTGCATCTTGCAGTTTTTTTGGAGCAGTTGGTAAGTCTATATATGTACATAAGAATTATTGTTCTATTGGCGTTCTTTTTTACACACCTGTAAACACCTACACAGAAACATCTCCAAATACACTCGTAAACACCTACACAAAAACATTTCCAAACACATTTGTAAACACCTACACAGAAACATCTCTAAATACAGTCGTAAACACCTACATAAAAACATTTCCAAACACATTTGTAATCACCTACACAGAAACATCTCCAAATACACTCGTAAACACCTACACAAAAACATATCAAAACACACTCATAAACCCTATGCAGATATCTCTCCAAACACACTCGTAAACACCTACACAGAAACTTCTCCAAACACATTCGTAAACACTTCACAAAAACATCTCCAAAAACACTCATAAACAACTTCACAAAAACATCTCCAAATACACTTGTAAATTGTTATTTGATTTAGTCGAGGCAGTACAAGAAAATTTAACGTGTCTAAAAGAAAATGTTTTTGTCAATACAAAAAAATTGATTTAAGTTTATGGATATTTTAGAGTTAATTTTTTTTTTTATTGAAGTTTGAATTTTTAATCAGAATATGGTAGAAGGTTTCATAGTTGAAAGGATAATACCTTTCATATTAGAAGAGTTATTAGAATATGTAATTTTGTTTAAATTAAGTAGAAAATATTAAAATTTTTGTTTCCTAACCATTTCATGTAAAATTTCAGTAGATAAATGAATATTCTTGTATTGAAATTTTAGTGTGTAATATATATGTATATAATATATATGAAATTTAGGTTTTTTCTAACCTTGAATTAAGGTAATGCTTTTAACTTGGGGGCTCCACCAAACCCTTGTGGGTCAAATTTTGCTTAGCCTGAAGGTTGATTCAAAAAGAGACCAGGTAAGATATAATGCAAGAACTGACTTGTAATAAATCGTAGGATCTACTATTACAGTATATAAATTTTATTTTTCTAGTTTAATCAACTGGTTTTTCTGAGTAAAATAATATATTCCAACATATGGTTTAATTAAATGTTATATTTTATATGATTTTTTTAAATATTGATAAACACCTGAAATGGGCTTGTCACTTAAGATTGTTGCAACAGCCAAGATTGTTGTAGGGATAAATGAAAGAGATTGGAGTATACTACTCTGAGAAAGTATATTACTCTTACAATTCGGGGAAAAAATCTTGTTACAAAATCTTGTTAAAATAATAACCACCACCTATTCTATTCCAACATAATATAACAAATACCGGTATGATGTTACACTATCAAGGGCTTTACCACTTATCTTATTATAATATAGTTTATTTAAAAGAAGTGATTGGTCTATACAGTCAAAAGCTTTAGACAAAACAAAGATAATACTTAATTTAGCTTTCCGTTTAAGAGGTTAAGAAAATACTTTTAACCTTGTAGTGTATTAAGGAGCATACATGAGGTTCGGTGTAAATATAATGTAGTTTAGGGTAACATACACCTTTCGTCAGTCTACCCTTCACCCTCCCCCCTCCAAATCATAGAATTGTTAACAAAATGTTTGATGTAAACATGATTGAATTCCATTTAATTTGCTTATTAAAAACAAAAACGGAAAAATCATTTCTATCAAAGCGTTTTGTCATTAAAATGACATCTCACTTGATTTCTCTCTACAATCAATTTTTTTACAGATTACTTTCTCCAAAAGTTTAATTCAGAGAATTTGAGATATGAAGTAAAACTGTGAATGTTTTTATATTATCTTTGACTTTTTGACTTGGAGATATTTCCTCAAATCATGTTCATTCGGCTTTATTCTTTAAAAAATGAAGGTTTTACACTATAAGTCAAGGAAATTTAGAGATAGTGTTAAAAATGTATTACAATATTTATATGAAAGTATATTCTTTTTGGGAAGTTCAACAATTAGTCTTATAACTTTCTGATCAGTTCTAAGAATATGTTAAAAGTTGTAATAATATTTATTTTAATTTAAAGGTTTGGGATCCTTTTGATCGTGATGAAATAGAAAATGTGAGATCTGGTAGAGAAAGCTGGCTGGAAAACATAATGCAGATGACAGATTTACGAGTTGTACTGGTGGAAACTGAATTAGCAGTCAAGAGGCAGAAACCATTACTTGATGATAACTGGGATTTTAATTTTCATGAACCACATGAACTGGACAGTATTTTCATATATGGACTATCTCGCCTACAAAACAGTGTGGATATGTGTAATAATTACAAACGGCTGTTCATTGTCAGGTAGTTTTAAGTTATATTAGGCTTGTATTAACAAGGATATTTTTATTTATACTTCAAACTCAACTCTGAAAAACATCATAAAAATTATTGTCATCTTCATTTGAAAATTTTTACCAAAGGCTAGTTTTATAGTATAAGTATCTTTATTAAAAAAAACCACTATAGAGTTGCATAAACCACATATTGTTGTATAAAAGTGGCATTGTGAGATAATTATAGGACTTGTGGGAAAAGAATATTAAGAAAAAAATTTTAGATTAGTCTAACTCAATGATGTTTTTTAGTAGTTATCAATTCAATAAAATTCAACAAAAAAAATTGATTTGGCATCAATTAAAAGTAGACTGATAAGGCAGATAGATAGTTAATATAGGCAGATAACTAACAGTATATTCTATAAATTGGAATAGTTCTCATGTTCACCAGTAATTTCATATTAAAACTTAAAAAAAACGATTTTATTAACTATTTCTTGTTTAATAACAACACAATAAAATACTCTTATCACACATTCACATTAAACCTAACAGATTAAGAGCTCACAGCAACAGCAATAAAATCACTGTGAAATGGTTAGTTTATTAGCATTGCTAGGAACTGAGGATCAGTAAGTAACCATAAAACCTTTAAGTAATCTTCACATTTAAACAGTGTGATGTTTGCTTTAACCCTTTTCTTCTTTGGACGATATTCACAAAAGAAGATTGTAAATGGGAAATTGAATTTAATGCTATACAATTTCAATAAACCCTTAATTTTATTTAAGTCCCACCTTTGGGGAACTGCTTGATAAATTATTTATTAACGTCCTTATTCTGCCAAATACCACAATGCCTCAAGAATAAAATACTGTCTTTAGTATTTATTCTTATATATTAGGAATCACTTTAATATTTCTTTATTACTTATATTGTTCAATAAAAACTAGCTCTTTTTTCTTTTATTACTTTAATTTTAAAACTCACTCTCAAGGAGTGTCATTTGAAAGAGTTATTTTGAAAAATCTATTTAAAATTGTGAAATTTATGAGAGCACAAATTATTTTAAAAAACACCCTTAATTTTAAGCTGAAAACAACATAGGGTTATTTTAAAATCCACACAACAAAATGTTATCCAGAAATAAAATTTATATTTTAATTAAAAATTCCTTCTTTAATTCTTCCATCAGTCTGTTTGCAATGTAGGCACACACACTACACTTTTCTAAGATATGTTCCATAAATAAACTGTCACATAACCTTGGCTACAGTACTAAGATGGGCTTTATTAAATAAGTTTTCCAGCAGTCTTGCTACTAGCTTTGTTGTTAAGTAGGTACATATCATACACTTCTCTGAGATGTGCCTGATATATTGTCATTAATTTCATTACATAGTAATTACACACTACACTTCTTTGAGGTTTTCAATAATTAAAGTGTGTCACAAACCTATTGCTGGAGAAGTACATTGGTTTTTTTATTAGAAGAAACCAACAGTTGTGTCCATAGCTTAATTACCTGGTAATTACACACATCACACTTCCTCCTGTAAATAAACTGCCTACTGTTAGGGATAGGTTTTTCCTATAACAAAGTTCAAGGGTCCAAAATGGATAATTTAAATAAATAACAAGGTCGGAGGTTCAAACAATAATGAATATTTATAATTAAACAAGTCTAACATTATATCCCTTTTTACAAATTATTTTAAAATTAACTTCTCTGACTCTGATATAATATAACAGTTTCTTTACAAACAACACATTTACCTAATATTCTTAACAAACCCTTTCAAAATGATTAAATAATAAATTATATCATTATAGATGGTATGTTATACAGTCAGACTTTTAAATATTCAATCCAGAACAATGACAATACTTGGGAATCTAATAGCTTACATTTCAAAACATATAAGTCTGCTTATCTTCTTAATGGATCGTGAAGTTCTATCTGCTAGTCAAATTTTTCTCTATTGAAATGTCTCTAGCCCATGTCTCTAGGTTAGCCGGCAGCGCATCCTTGTATTTCAAATGTCTCTCATCCAACTGACCCTGTTTCTAGGTTACCAGAGGTTTATATAGAACTTCACTATCCATGTTGTATAAATAGGCTGCAGCCTTGCAGTTTCAACTTTGTTTCCTTTCTTTCCCAATGATTATATTAACACTGATGCCTTTGAAGACGTAGTCTCGACGTCTAATGTCGAGTAGGCCTATATCTTATAATTGTGGGTTGTGTTTTGCTATCACATGGGAACTAGTTTTTTATTATGATGCTGATATCTTTATTTAAAGACCAGTGGCAGGTAAGGTTATCTTCATTGTTCTTGGTATATCTTGTGGTATAGTGCTATTCGTAAGAGGTTTGTCGCATATCATATGGGTTTGATGGTGGGATATATTATGGTGAATTTGTCACCTGTGATCTCAATTATTGAAAGTCCTCCATTGTTCAGATCACAGTAGAATGTACAGTGCTGTGCTATCCAAATACTTGCTATTGCGGTGACTATAATGAAGCATGTGTCTATTAATGATAAATTCATATAAGCAATTGTTGAAAAATTTCCTTAACAATTGTTGTTTAATATATACTTTAAAAGTTGATGGCCATGTTGCCATGTATCGAACCCCACTTTGTAAGGCCACTTGCCACGTATCCCCTTTTCTTTTCGATCCCTCGTTGGGAGTTCGAGTCAGTTCGATCGTGAATATTATTTCTTTGCTCACTGAATTTACTTTTATTACTTTTACACACACTCTCTCTCTGGAGAAGTGCCTTTTGGAAGAAATCGGCTCCTGAATTCTGACAATAATTTATATTTTATATTATACCAGAGCACATTATAATAATAACTTTTTTAATCTATAATTATTTAAAAAGGATATGTTTAAAACCAGTATGGTGAATAAAAAGAATTAACACTTGAGCATATAATTTTTATATACTCTTAACCATTAAACAATTTATCTTTTATCGAACAACAAACATAATATTTTTACACAATTAATAGGACACAAAATTCTTATTCATTAATACAAAATTTAAAAATGCTAGACTATTCCAGCTAGGACTACAAATAGTTTTTCCTGGACTGAAATAGTCGTATTTACGTTTGAACACTTATACTAGACCAAAGCAGAGTTTACTTGAATCTAAAGAAGTTAATATATTTAAAATTTCCCCAATGAATTTTCAATTTAAATGAGTTTACTTTTTACGAATTATTCTATAGATTTAGTGTACCTTCACACTTAACATGAAGGTCTTGAAGTTGTGAAGTTCTTTGCTGTAGATGGTTAACGGTGTCTTCAAATTATCTCCTCTCCAACTCCTGGTTATGTTATAGTTGTGGACTGCTGGTAGTAATTACGATTCCTTGATGACTAGTCTTCCATGTAGATTGATCTTCTTATTTCTTGATTTTCAAAAATAGTTAAGTTTTATAAGTTACTTTTTACTACATAAAATACTTGGCTATAAAATACATTGAAGTTAATTTAGAAAATTTTGTAGAGTGACTAAAATAACGTCCTTCCTCGTCGGCGAATGACATTAGAGTTTCTAAGTTGAATTTAGAAAAAAATTGTAGAGTGACTAAAGTAACGTCTTCACTGCTCGGCGACTGAAACTAGAGTATCGGTCTTACGACCAATAATTTTGGCTCTCCCTTCTTGTGGGAATGTTTCCCGCAAAAGGTAGCCACTTTTTCTCCCTTTCGCGAAGAAATGTCTTTTCTGTTGATTTCTAAGTTTTCGGTTGAATTACTACATAACTATTCTGCTAAAAGCTGTCCAAGGCTTAGTTTTCTTCTATTGTATTACTTTTATAAATTATTTTCCATTAAAAACCCTTTTAATTGATATTTTAATCTTTCTATTATTTCGGTTTTCTTGTGTTAACGGTTGGCTATTGGAGGTGAGCTGCTAATCCGTGACTTCACACTACCTGAGCCGAGATTTCCTGTTCAATCTTGAAAACTTTGATTATGAACACTTTTTCGTTCTTTTTGCTGTAACTTTTGAGAGGTTGGTCCGATCTTCAGTTTCTTTTCGGATTCCTCTTCTACATATTCTTGAGGGTCTGGACAAACTTGATTCGACGTTTTCGGCCGCGTATTTCTCGAGTTACCGCACTTTTTTCGAATGTCTATTTTTTCACAACCTAACTTTTTACATAAGTCTTTTTTCAAAATTATTTTGCACTAAAGTTTTTCTCCTGGTTCTATAACGGAAATAACTTTTTAGTTTTTTGTCGTAGCTCGCTTGGTTCGTGAGTTATTGATACTTGAAGTCGTGACTTTTTGATCGTTGTATTTTTCGTATATAAAATCCCACATTATTCTTTTTCAACTCTGCTCTGTTATTTTACATTCATATACCTTTATTATATATAACCCATTACTTTTTTATCCCCTTTAAACTTTAATTTAACCGCTTTTGGGCTTAACTTTTTAGTTTTTGTTATTATTATTATTTCTCCCCCCTTTTAACTTTAATTCTTTTTCTGACCACATATTATTATTCCCTACGATTGTCTTTTCATTTTCTATTATTAGGTTTATTTAGTTTATTCCCCTTTCACCTTTAAAATCTCAAAAAACTCTCCAAGAATGACTTTTCAAGTCCTTTTCCCCCTTATTATTATTATAATTACTTAATTTTTATTGTTGATTATTATTATGTCCCCTATGGTTTATGACTCTATTGCTTTTGATTTTTGATTTTCCCCTTTTTGCAAATTTTAGGTTTTTTAGCCCATCTAATTTCCTTAATAACTTTTTTGTTTTAAGTTCAATTACATTTATTTGTTGATATTATTAATCGTCTGATTCTACTGTATCAATATTTATTTTCATATTTTAGTTTTTTAATAAAATTGGAATCGCTATAACTGTTTCATCCTGCACAGACCTGCAAATTTTTGCCTAGTCTCGCGTGACGTCATCGCCTCTACCGCATTCCAACTTTACAAAGTTTCAGCGCGGCAATTTAAATGTTTTAAATTAGCCTTGAGACGACTGACTTTTCCAAGCTGTCTCAATTTGTATACAAACATTTTATGATGAGTCAGTTGCTTATGTTGAAATGTTGCTATGTGATAGATCAGCATGTCTCTGTGTTACACTCATTCACAGAGTGAAAGAAGGCTTACTATTCGATAGTTATTGATGTATAAATTTTGAGTACTCAATTCGCCAAATTTAAGACATAGATTACCTTTACCAAATTTTGAATGCCATAACCAGGAAATTTCGTGTTTTGGAGGAGAGAAGAAGCAATAAAAAAATCTCAACTACAGAATTTTTCTTAAATGAAGTAAAGTGTATATTGCTTGTTGAAATTAAAGTTTTAAAATGTATCAAGTTCGTAATTAATAATCGTTGATACATGTAATAACACAAATTTAAATGAGACAAATTACCATTTCATATTTAGTATAACACTATTCTTATTTTAAAAATAAATGTTCAGCATCAATATTCGCAAAGTAAAATGTTAACATACATTATTAATAATTCAATTTAAAATGAAAAGAACATTCAGTAGTACATAATAATCTATGATATAATCACATATTTCTTTATTAATTCAGGTTTTCTTTTAAGTAAAAATTAAAATTCTCACATCTTTAGCGGCGATTCACCATTTTTTAGGAATAGGTTTTTCCTACACCTAAGTTCTACTGGTTCAAAATGGATAATTAAAATAAATAATAAGCTAGGTGGTTCAAGATAAGTAATGATAATTTATAATTGAACAAGTCTAACATTGATTCCCTTTTTACAAATTATCTTTTAACTGAACTTATCTGACTCTGATATCATATAACGGTTTCTTTACAAACAATACCATTACCTAGTATTCTTAACAAACTATAGACTCATTTAACATTGAATAACTGTTTGAAAAAGATTAAATATTAAATTCTATCATTATACATGATATGTTAGTCAGACTTTTAAATCTTCCATCCTGAACAATGATGATACTTGGGATTTTAATATCTTATATTTCAAAACATATGAGTCTGCTCATCTGCTTAGTGGACTGTGAAGTTATATCTGCTAGTCAAGTCTTTCTCTGTTGAAATGTCTCTAGCACACATCTCTAGGTTGGCCGGTAGTGTTTCTTCGTCCTTCAAAAGTCTCTTACCCAACTGATCACGTTTCTAGGTTGCCAGAGGTTGATATAGAACTTTACTATCCATGTTGTGTAAATAGGCTAAAAAGCCATGCGGTTTTAACACTATTTGCTTTCTTTCTCAATGATTGCCAGAAGTCTGGTGTTGAAGATTTAACTGGTGTTAATACTACTCTATTGCATTTTACAAATAGTAAATAAATTTTAATAATATAATAATAATATTTTTATCCTAAATTCTAACTCTTTGATCCTAACACTCCTAAAACCATGGCTCCAATACTAAGATATATTTTATTATTAGAATATGCTAGCAGTCTTGTAACTAGCTTGATTTTCTGGTAATTATTATTTACACCCATTACATTTCAACTACAAATAAACTGTGTCACAACACCATGGCTCAAATAATAAGATGGGTTTTATATTAGAATACGCCAACATTGTAGTCCCTAGCTTGATTACCTGTAATTTTACACGTATTACACTTCTCTGAGGTGTTCAATAAAAAAATTAAAAAACTGTGTTACAATACAATGGATAAGAATAAGAATAATTTATTGCTGTTTTTTTTTATTACAAACATGGCACCGTTATATAACATTATTACAATTTTATATATATATATATATATATATATATATATATATATATATATACCTATTATATTTATTGGAATACTAATCAATACTAATTTACAATTATACAGCCTGTGTTTATAAATCTATTATATAATTAACATTTAAAATATTCATTTAAAAATAAAAATCATCAATCTAATAAGCCTTATCTAGGAAAAAAATATTAATATTATTTTTGAAGCATAATGGTAGCATAATTATACAATTTTGTTTCATTATGAAAAACATTTTAACAATGCCATTTTAGTTCTATGAGATTGAACAAAAATATTCTTCTTATTTCTAGTATTGTGTGTCATAAGTTTCCGGAAACTAGCATTTTATGCTAGTATGTATATATTAGTGTTATGTATAAAATGATTAATGTTTTTAACTAAAACATTAAATAAGATAATATAAGATAAGGTTTTATTATTGGAATATGCAAACAGTCCTGTCACTAGCATGGTTTCCTAGTAATTACACTCACTACACTTCTCGTAACTTTTGAAAAGAACTGTGTCACAAAACCATGGTTCCAATAAAAGATGGGTTTTATTATTAGAATATGCCAACAGTTTTGTGGATAGCTTCTATTCCTGGTAAATTACAAATACTACACTACTCTGAGATGTTCAATAAATAAACTGTATCACAAAACTATGCCTCCAATACTAACATGGGTTTTATTAAAAGAAAATGATAGGAGTCTTATCGATACACACTACACTTTTGTAAGCTGTTCAATAAATACACAGTATTGTAAAACCATATCTCCAATACTAAGATGGGTTTTATTATTAGAATACTCCAACAGTCTAGCGGTCTTGTCACTAGCTTGATTCCTGGTATTTGCACACACTATATTTCTCTGAGGTGTTCAATAAACTGTCACAAAACCATGGCTCTAGTACTAAGATGAGTTTAATTAGTACAATACTCCAGTGGTGTTTTCACTAACTTGAATTCTTCTTAATTACACACACTACATTTCATTGAAGTGTTCAATAAAAAAACTGTTTCACAAACCATGACTTCAATACTGAAGTGGGGTGTAATATTACAATATTCCAACAATATTGTTACTATGTTGAATTTCTTGTAGTTACACACAATACATTTCTCTGAGGTATTCAATATATAAACTGTTTCACAAAACTATGGCTACAATAATAATAAGGGTTTTATTATTTGAATAAGCCAGCAATATTGCCACTAGCTTCATTTGGTCGAAATTACATTTACTGCAATTTTCAATGGTTATCACAAAACCATGGCTCCAAAAGTAAAATGGTGTTTATTATTCAAATAAGTTAGGTGTCTTGTCACTAACTAGATTTCCTCATATTTACTCACACTCCACTTCTTTGGGTGGTTATTAAATAATCTCTATCTCCAAGCTATTGCTCCAATATTAAGATGGGCTTTGTTATCAGAATATTTCAGTAGTTTTGTCACTAGTTTGATTTCTTGGTAATTACTCAAACTACTCTTCTATGAGTTGTTCAATAAATAAACTGTGTCACAAAACTGTTGCTCCTATACTAAGATGGGTTCTATTATTAGATGTGCCAGCAGTCTTATCGATAGTATGGTTTTCTGATAATTACACACACTACATTTCTCTAAAGTGTTCAATAAATAAACTGTGTTACAAAACCATGACTCCAATACTAAGGTGGGGTTTGGAATACCTTATCATAGAATACTCTAGCATTATTGTTACTAGGTTGAATTCCTAGGATTTACACACTACTTCTTTGAGGTATTCAATAAATAAACTGACACAAAACCATAGCTCCAATAGTAAGATACGTTCTATTTTCAGAATACGCCAGCCGTCTTGTCGCCAGGACATATTTATTGATTTTTTTTTAGAGCAGTTTACTTAAGTGTTTAATAGGTATTTGCTATAGTTCAGTAAAGAAATAAAAAAAATTTATTGACTGATTTTGTTTTAAAAAATGTGTTCTTACACATGTATTTCTGTTATGTTTTATCTTTTAAGAGAATAATGTGTTATTATTTGATTGTTTGAAAAATGTGTCACTTTAAAAAGGTACTTATAGTATTTATTTTGTTCATTTTGTTAGGAAGAATAACATTTAACTAAGAAGAGTATTGCTTTTGGACTCCCAGCAAATAAAGAATGATGTGAATCATACACATCATATAAGAGAGGTATAAGGTCACAACCTGAACAATCAAATATACAGGACTTCTGCAAGGAACTTTCAATAAACACTTATAAGTTTATTAGTCCATGTCATGTGTGTAAAATGGTAGCTCGAGATTGCTGGCATACATTTGAAGTCAATGGCGAGAATAGGTAATCCTTGTATCTGGAAACAATGGATTGTTAGTATATATAAGTAGTATAGGCAATGCCGGTTCTGGCGTAGTTTTAACATGGGACAGATAGGGCAATAGAAAAAGTATTTCTTAAAGTACATTATCTAGCTACAGGATTTCCCGTGAACTTGTGATGTCACAGCGCTGTGATGTTTGGGAAAAGTTTGTTGCAGTACTTTATATAAAGAGTACTATATATAAACAGTTTTAAGTGAAAAAAAAAATTGTACAATATGATAGAATATATTAGATATTTATGAGATATAATAATAATAATAATAATATGTACATGGTTATAAGAACAACCGTTTTGTTTCTTAAACTTCTTAATTGAATTGTTTATAATATCATACAATATTTTTCCATGGGATTCAATTACAACATTAACCACCATATCAACTTCGGTTGGTTTAGAAAAGTCAACTTGAAACATAATATTATTTCTCCATCCTGAAATGTTGGTGTTCTGTAACAATATTCATAATAAAGTGATAATGGTGTTTTCATGATATCCAAGTCATCAGAATAAACACATTTGAAATCTTTGTACATATTGTACACAATTGCATAACTAACATTCTCAATATCTAAATTAATTGACTCATCAGGGTCATTTTCCTTGTTAATTTAAATACGAATAGTTTTCATAAAGGTTAATTTTTTCACCAATATAATTTTATATTCTGATTTTAATTCTGACAATGGTGCTCACATATAGAATTCTGTTATCATAACTTTACTTTCTTTTGGTAGCGTAGTATCATCATATGATCCATCCGCTTTGGTATCTTTCCAATGACACAGCACATTATCATCACTAGATCAAATAAACGTAATTGTAAATCATCCTTTATTGATCGGTGTTTTCACACCATCGAAAAATCCCAAACCGCAATGTGTCAAGTCTCCAACAAGATAGATTCTATTTTTACCTCCCTCAAAATCGAATATGTACCCACAGTTTTGTAGTGAATTCAATTCTGACCTCTTGTGCGACACGAGGGCTCTAACAGTACTAGTAATTCCGAGTTGATCGACTTCCTTTATCAAGTGATTATGTTTCTTTACTCTAACTTTGAAAATAGGTGTGGAACAAAATTATCAACAAGTTTAATATTAGAGCCCGTGCCATCAGATTTTTTAAAACATGATCCGGTAATGAAAAACCGATATCTCGACATTGAAACAAAAAAACAAAAAAAATAATAAATCATAAAGTACATCTAATGCTATTACTACAACTACATATAATATAGGCCTACATACTTATAATTATCTACTACATATAATTTGATTTAACAAACCACCACCTGTGAGAGAATTTTATATGAACATGCTACTCGAAAATTCCTTTCGACTTTGTTATTATACTACCAAACAAAAGCTTTTGAGATAATAAATACAATACAACTAAACATAGATGACCGCTTATCAGAGGATCATTGTATTCTTGTATTCTGTCATATTTGTAGAAGAAATTATTTTTACCTAGATATTTTACAAGTTATAAGTAGAGAAGATTTCATCACCATACAAATCGAAATAATATTTTTTAACTTTATCCTTTACGTTTAATTTTCATAGCAGCAGCTGTAGTTCGACTTCAAAACCTTTAATTCAAATCACCATCTTTAGATATCAAACATTCCCAAGCTTTATCTTCCAACACTTTATCTCCATTATGCCAATCTTTGGTTTTCAGATGATTTTAGCAGCTTCATCTAGTTTGTTTATACCCTTATTATTTCGCTCTAACCCTTCTTCCAAATGAGTCCCCGGTCAAAGATAATTGTATCCGGGAGCATGCAGTTCTATCGAGATCCTTTTTAAAATCTAATTGAATATCCCCTAATCAATAAGTTTTCCTTTCTATAATTTTGGAGGCCAACTTGATACGAATTTAATCAGATATTCAGATCCTTTTGGGGAATCTATTACTTTTTCGAATTCTATATGAAAGAAATTTACTAAACTCATTTTCTCGTTGTGAAAATTGTTATTTCTAGCTTTTACTTATGCATACATATAGTGGAGACGGTTAATATATCATTCAAATTAGTAACATATTTATATTCAATATCACTTTAATTGTATTCATTCAATCCTCATCCTTTAGTTATAGTTTTATTAATCGAATTTCGTTTAACCAAATTCGTCTATTTCCATCCTATGCTAGATTTGGTCTTTTAAATGAACGATCTTTACTTTGAAACTTTGAATCGGTTGTCGACAAAATATCTAAATGATTTAAATAACAGGTAGTATTAACAGGTCATTAATAGCCTACTCTCATAGGTCTAATTTTAATTTTTTTTATTGTAATCATAAACGTTAAATAACAACGAAGATTAATCAAATCATTGTATTTATTCTAAAACGATCTTTTCTCAAACTCTCCAATATCACGCAATTTCATAATATACTCAAACCCTAGACAGATACTATTGGCTACATTATCCGTATATTTGGTAACCCATTCAGGATCATTGCCTGGAGTATTTAGAACGTAGCAAACTGAGTAAACAAAACATAGAGTATCCAAATTTTAAATATTATTGCACGCTTTATTTAGTTTTATTACCTTCGGTAAATAGATATATGAATTTCACAATATATGATCAAATATGTTCATTTTTAGTAGTAAGTGTTTGCATATATGTTATGACCAACCTGATCCTCTAGATGGTTGATATTGTATTTCTTTATTTTTTAAATCCAAGAAATGGCTTAACCCATTGGCCTAGACATACGGAACTGTTCCGTATAGTCCCCGAGAGGCCCACTAATAGACATACGGAACTTCTCCGTGTCTCGGAAAACAACGTTCTTTATTAAGCGTAGGTTTGACTAGTTTGACGTAGTTACGAATAAATGTGTTAGATGACAGCAGCATCCAATGAGAATGGTTTCTTTGCATTTTATTGTGAAAATTAGGATTAAAATGTAATTAAATTGCAGTGAAACCTTACGACGCGTGTGATATTAGCTAGATTTATTCAGTTTATAATACGATATCGTTATTATACTTTTAGAATATTTAGATTACTTGATGTTGGCAACACTTGTAAGCAACGTATCAACTAAACAGATGACTTCTGTGTTCTGATTAGGTTATAAACATTTGTTTTGTTTACTGTTTCAGTGAATACTTACGTTGTGCTGTGTTTCGTAAATAAAAAATATAGAAAATCGTTATTGTACGTAACTTATATTTGTTATAGAGAGAATTTAATTTAGACTAAAATGGTGAAAACAGAACTAAAACCACAATTACGAATCAAAAGTTATTTATATTTTTCTAATAATGTACAAAATCAGCCATTTTAATTGCTAGTTTAGGGTCAAGCAAAGTTTCCGGAAAAGGCTAGGCCAATGGGTTAATTCAGAGCTATTATTTGCTTTAAATAGCTCCATGGCTTTTGTATTGAAAGCCATAGGACAAAATTGTTGCTGCTCGTTTATTCTCTGCCCCATGTAACCACATTCCATTTGTACTTTACAAGACAGTTTCTCATGATTGAACGTTACTATATGTTTGTACACATGTCATGTTCTGTAATAGATTCAAGAAATGGTGATACATCTTTAATGGTATATATATTGTTCAGTGTTATAGTTTTGAAATTTCCTGACTGTGATATAACTTGTTCTATTGGTAGAGCTGTACCACTTGTATTATAATATGGTTTGGAAGCCAAGGTAATTTTCATTTTTCACTGCAACTTTACATTCTTTACAATACCACAATTTCCATTATTGTACATTGCAGTAGTGAGCTCACTTCTTGTTTTAGAATCACTACCCTGTTATATACGTAATTTTCAGCTAAGTCTCTGATATATCATCGATCGGTTGTAGAGTGTTTTTGAGTTTTTATGAACCAATTCAATATATTTAATTAATTATTTTTTCTATCAAGAGAATTCCAATGACATATATGTAGATACTAGCAATATCCTTCAGCTTTCCCAAAAGGAAGAGAACATCTAGCTTTCATACATTCCAAAAGGAAGTTGATTTATTTGCATTCGATTTTCGATTTGTTGTAAAAGACTATCGAATTCTTGTTGTTGTTTTTTCAAATTCATGATTAATTTTTTTCAATTCCAGTATCACAATTTGGTTCGATTTCATTGTTACAATGTTTGTTCGATTTCATTGTCATAATTTGGTTCGATTTTATTGTTTAATGTTGGAGAAGAAGGTGATTTGGTAAGTTCTGGAATAATCAGTTCGATATCATCTTTGAGTGTAGGATAAAGCTTTTGTAGCACTCTCTTCCAACGATTTACTGTTTTTATATGAGATTTCCAATCCTATTTAGTATTCATAGATTCATTTTCTTTACAAAGCCCGCAATAGTGTTCTTTAGTATGAAGCCATTGTAGGACTAATTTTTTATGTATATCTGAATCCATATTCTCTGTTTGAAGTTATTTGTTAATGATGGAAGTTCAATTTTATTATTATACTTTTTTCGGACATTTGCCATCATTTGTATGTTAAAAATCAAAACACGGCGTTTCGGGAATAAGAATCAATTCCCGTTATCGAGTGACTAAAAATTAAAGAAACATGAAACTAGAAACTAAGCCTATGTAAGAAGTAAAATTAAATAAGAATACCACCAACCTTAATATCTAAGCATGCATCTCAGAGCTAAAACCGAGAAGTCAAAAAATACAATCACGGTAACACACAACTAACGTCAAATACGTGTTGTTGTATCAAAGATATAATTTTACTTCTTACATAGGCTTAGTTTCTAGTTTCATGTTTCTTTAATTTTTAGTCACTTGATAACGGGAATTGATTCAAATTCCCGTAACGTCGTGTTTTGATTTTTAACACACAAATGATGGCAAATGTCCGAAAATAGTAGTCATAGATACACCTTCCTTACAAAGTCTGCAATAACATTATTTAGGAAGAAGCGGTTGTAGAACTCTCTTTGTATCCCAATTATTTCTTGCCATCTCCATTTTAGTAGATAGATATTTCATGCAAAATCTGCAATAACGTTGTTTCTTTTTCTTTACTTTTTTCTTGTTTACTTCATTATCAGATACTTCTGGACCTGCATTATTAATGATAGACATATCCTCTTTCAAATGAGGTTTAATTAACCAATTAGGTCTAATTTGATTCCAGGGGTTAATGACTTTTTGATTAGGACTAAATTGTGGTGTTGGTAGTTCACAAGGGTGTTTAAATACGGTGAATGGATGTGTAGATTTCCTAGTCATAAATTTAGTAATATCATTATCAACTACAACTTTAGCAGGTTTCTGGATTGGTGCTCCAATAACTTTGGGGTACAGTTTCACTAGATTTTTCAGATGCTCTTTACTATATTTGTCTTCATTTTGAGAAGTTTTATCATACACAGTAATTTTCTTATTAACAATATGTTTAGCACTTAATGGAAACTTTTCTAAACTGGAATGATCTGGAGATCGTTTCACTCTTTTCATATTTAAAATGTCTTCAGAGTGTTTATGATCAACATGTCTAGCCTATTTGGAACGGTATACGTCAATATAACATATATTGCAGAAACGTGATTTCTTAATTTCCTTTTTCGTGTTTACGTCAGAAGCATCTACACTAACTACGTCTACATTGGAAGTAGACATACTCATATCATTAGTGTTAGACGTCCATAAACTAGCTTAACTTATATGCTTTTTTGTATTCATATATCTTAGCCAGTTTGATTTATTAATACTTTTATTACATACATCAAAATTCACTATTTTAAAAGCTTGTTCCGATGAACTAGCTTTATGTTCATTAGTTAAATCTATCTTAGAATTACCTAAACTAGCTATGTCTGCAATAAAATCACCTAAATTATTTTACCTCTGATAAAATCATCTAAATTACCAAAACTTATGTAATTTTTTGTGTTCAAATGCTTCAACCAGTTAACTTGGAAATATTTCTATTTTACACATCACAAAATCTTACATTACTAATATTATTTACATTTACATCGTTAACATTGTGCATAACAGATTTAAAATGTTTTTTTGTTGTTTTTTTTTTTTTTTTTTTTTTCATTTTCGTGTGTCTAGGCCAGTATGATTTAGTAATACTTTTATTACATACTTCGCTTTATACTGTTTTGGAAGGTTGTTCTGATAATCATACCTCACCTAAACTAGTTTCACCTACAATATTTATGTCTTTATTAGAATTACCTAAACAGTCTAAATTTATATGCTTTTTAGTTTTCGTGTATTTAGTTTAATTTGAATTAGAAATACTTTTATTACATATATTACAAAATGATTCCGAACTACTCGTTTTGAAAAAAACTGTTAAGTTGAGAATAAACATTTGAACTATTCATCTCTTTATACTTACCTGGATTCTCATCTTGGTGCGTAGAACTGCTTGGTCTCTCCATCCCATGCTTATATA
Organism: Aphrophora alni; assembly: GCA_963513935.1. NCBI lineage: Eukaryota > Metazoa > Arthropoda > Insecta > Hemiptera > Aphrophoridae > Aphrophora > Aphrophora alni. The sequence continues at coordinate 96,083,145 of OY740765.1, forward strand.
GCTTTGTATTTTTTCATATTTAGAGGAAATGGCTGAACTAGTATATTCATTTAAAAAAAAACAAACAGTTTCTGGTTATTTGTTCGTTTTGAGAAGAACGGTTTCTGGTTTCATTTTGAGAGAAACAGTTTCTGGTTTCATTTTTAAAATTTTTTAAATGGTTTATTAGAAGTTTGATTCGCATTCATCGTGTATAAAACTGGGTTCTTCAGGATGATACAAGGTACTATGATGATACGAAGTTCTAGGATGAGGCGAGGTACTAGGATGAGAAAACGAAGGATTCGTTTAGTGAAAAACTGTTTCTGGTTTTGTTTTGAGAAAAACGGATTCTGGTTTCATTTTAAAAAAAATAAAAATTTGGTTTATTAGAAGATTGACTCATATTCATCGTGTAAAGAACTGGGTTCTCTTAATGATGATACGAGATACTAGGATGATATGAAGTACTAAGATGAGACGAGGTAAAAGTATGAGAAGAAGAAGGATTTCTTTTGACCAAAAAGGTTTCTGGTTTCGTTTTGAAAAAAAAAAAGTTTGATTTATTAGAAGTTTGATTTATATTCATCATGTATAGAACTGGGTTCTCTTGAGGATGATACGAGGTACTAGGATGATACTAGGTACTAGAATGAGTCACACCACTGTGACAACACAACGCTCTTTAATTCCTTGTGACGTCACACGTTCACAGGGAATCCCTGTAGTTAGATAATGTACTTTTCTATATAATCTACTTCTAGATATACTTTTTCTATTGCCCTATCTCTCCCATGAACCATGCGCCAGAACCGGCATTCCCTATACTACTTATTTATATGAAAAGTAGAAAATCGTTTAGCAAGAAATTCCCTTCAGAGAAGGGATAACAAGTGGAAAGAACACCCTTATAAAAAACAACTTGAAGTAAGGAGAACGCTTGGAATTTGGGTAGAGATCACATTTTTCTCGTAATAGATTATATTGACAGGATTGGATACAAGATGTATCAACACTGACAATTGGAGTTTCCATATACACATAATGAACAAACACACCAAGGGTGAAAAATAAACACTTCCAGATATTATCATTTAAAGATATAAGATATTGTAAGGGGCAATGGAAACTATCAGTGCAAAAGTGACAAGATATACCTGAAGTTTTTGATTCAGAGTTTAGTTGGGATGTAAAATTAAAAAAGTTATATGAACTGAAGAAAACGTACAAAACGAAGATAAATGTAAAATTAAATCACCTGTTTATTTCTGAGTCTGAAGGCAAGGTTAGTGACAACTCTTTGTCAACAATTTGAGGAGGTCTATGGTAAAAGGGCTGATACCATACTTTCGGTAAACAGGCAAACAATAATTGACTTGATTGTACTTTTTTATGTATAAGAGGTATGGCTTCAAACCCTTTATACAAAATAAAGTTCAGAATCTCAACTTTTATGTAACAAAAAGACATATCTTGTTAAATTTGCATTTGAAATATAAATTATTATTTTTAAAAAAGTATGAATACGCCCTTTTTTCTAAGATGGCAGTCAGCCCTGTTTTTTATATGCCCTTTTTAAAAAGAAAAGCCCTTATTCCAAAGATTTACTGCACCAAGTGTAACAAAACTATTTATAATATTAAAAATGCCGTATAACACTATGGGGACTGCATAATACAGGGCTGTATACTTATTAAACCAATGTATAGAGTTTTAAAAAAATTATCACCCACAGTGTTGTGCATCGTCATGGAAAAAGACTTATAAAATGAAAATGCATAGAGATATAAAGATAAAATTTTGCACGGTTGCCAACATAGACATGATAAACCGAAATAGACCATCTCCGGAAAAAGGGCGTATACCCAGATACGCCCTTTTACCATATACCTCCTCGATTGCAAAGTCAGCACATTTTGTTGATAGCCAGTTATGCAAGGACATACAGATATTAAAAATGCACAAGACTTAAAAGTCGGGAAATTGTATTTATTGGAACAAACCGAATAAATACCTTAGTTATTTATATGACATGATATTTGGAGATACAATGTAGAATAAAACCACAATTACATCCACCTTAGATATAGAAGTTTCAACTAATGATGGGGGAAAAAAAATCTATTTAGTGGTTGATTCTAGTTGTAGTATTAACATTATTAATAAGGACTTAATCACAGATAGAGAAATAAACTCAAAAATATCCCTAGGTTTTTTACACCAAATGACAAAGACTGTAAAACTTTTAAGAACTATTGAGTTGATGTTCAAAATACAAGGGTTATTGCATTAAATGTGAAAGATAAACTGAGTGTCATCAGATGATAACAGATGTCATCTGACAGTAGGAAATGTTTGTTCTTATTTTAATAATAAATACAATTTTTAATGTTTTTTTCAACAATGAAATGTTTTATAATAAACATTTTGGAAGATGCTATTTGAAGCTCTATGTTAAATGCACCATATCCTTGCCAACTTGGAAGTTACATCACGGCCTTACATTTAACAACTCAACTACAGAGACTTCTATAAGAAAGCATTTTGTATCACTTTCTTTTTAACCAGGGTAATGTAAGGATATAAATATTTAGAGGATATGAAAAGACATTTAAATTAGTTGGTATATAGTTAGGAATACACATCTTAAAATCATTTTTTCCAGAAGCTAACTGTTATAAAATGTAACATTAGTGAAAAACTTGGGTAAACAGACTAGAGTGAACACTGTTAAATAGACTTCGTTCATGTGAAATATTTAACAAATCGGAAGTGTTGGAAAACAAGAACCAATGAAAAATTATGAACATAGAACTTTTGCTTTTATCATATCACTTTTTGTTTCAATTTTATCTTTCTCAGTCTGACATATATTACAATTCCTACTTAACCCTTTGCGATCGGAAGGCCAGTAGGAGTGGCCACAACGCAGTCAGCAGCCACTCGGAATTCTTTCCGCATAAATTGGTTCCGGCGGTCAGATGGCCAGTTGTACTGGCCACGCTCCACTCTGCGTCAACTCGGCATTCATAATGTCGGCTTTCTCCCGGCAGCTCGGAATTGTTTTCACTGAAAACCTGCAATGTTAGCATAGGGGATTTAAATTGTATAAATCAATGATTGTAATTTTATACTGCTGTTTTATTGAATCTCGAAAACAAATAAGATATTGAATTATGACATACATTTGTTTGAAAATTGAAAGTAATATTAATTATTTATTTACTAAACGTGTAAAACGTAGGCTACATCTATTTGTCACTCATACAAACGATAAGTAATTATTGTGTTTTAATCTTCTTTTATTTTTTTCGCTGAGTGGTATTTTTCAAAACATTCACCCATAAGAAGTCCAGGATTGTTTGAACTAGTTTTATAAAAACCCTTTCTTCTTTTCCTTGTCTCCTATCGCTACACACTGCGCAGTAGCCTACTTTGTTTTACCACATTTTTTATGATATAATGTTGCAAACCTGCTGATCATTTAGTTCAATAATTCCTCACAAGTTTGCAGCACTCTACAGACATCATACCATAGTTTGAATATTACAAACGATAACATACATTGTTGGCCAGTCCTGCTGGACGCCCGAGCATTCGTTGGATTTCATGTTGGCCGCGCGATCGCTGAGGAATAGCGTCAAATATCCATTCCGATCGCAAAGGGTTAAACTTATTTATTTTTGTTGATGTGATTTTTTGGTATATCTGTGTGTGTATTTATGATTTTTTGTACAGTATAGCTGAATATATGTGCTAATAAGTACTGTATAGGAATTGGTGTATGTACATGTTTGGGTATGCATGTATGTATGAAAAATATGTAGTGTGTTATTAAAGTTAATCCACCTTAATTTTTTTTAAACATAAATAGAGCCAAACCCTTTTGGCACTGTTAAATAGGTCATTTGTAGTTTCTTGTATAAAAGCTTGATATTTTCACCTCTCCATAAAATGGAGAACTTTGGAGTACTAAACATCTTCAAATTGGAACCCTCATCTTGTGACATGTCAAAATGAAGTATATAAATATTAAAAAATTAATGATGCTCATGAAATATTTTTTTGGATGACCATACCAAAATGTGACACAAAGTGTATTTGAGATATTTTAATAATTAAATTGCTATTTCCTTAAAAAAAAAACTTAAAAAGCTCAATCAAATATATGTGAAATTAAAATACTAAACCGTTTTTAAAATGTTTGATAGACTAAACAGAGAGAACCATTCAATGTCCAACTAAATTTTACCTCTCCCACAAAAGTGTGCTATTTTTGAGTACATTCCAAACATAAAAAAGAACCAAGTCATAGCTGGTGGATTTTTCTGAATCTTCAACAATTTCTGCTATGATTTAAAATTGTTTTTTTTTCTCATCGAGTAGTGGTCTTCCAGAATGAGTAGTATCTGAAAACTAAGCTTTTGGACAAGCTCAAGGACATAAAATTCCCTTTCAGCCTCATAAAAATTTAGATTTACAGCCCCAACTATAAAAATAAAATTCAATTTTGTTTTTGTTTTTCTCCAAGGCATTCTTTTGATCATTTTGTACAAGTACAACTCAGTATCACTGTTAAGCCTGGTGGAGCAGGTTTGATGATTACTAGACTCATAAGTTGAGCTATGCAACTTTATATTTACCTAGGATGGGTAATCTCATGGCAGATTTTGCTTTTATAATTTCCTTATATGAGCCGAAATAATAAACCGGAAATGAAACAGATACACTATATAATATTCTCTGGTTTGCAAAAGGATAACAATTTTCAGGCGTCTAGATAGAAATTGATCATTGATTGGGAGTTATGATTTTGTCAATACTTTTAAAAATACATTTGATATTTTATACTAATACAAATCTGAAATACATTTTGTGAACCACCATCTTGGTTAGGGTCATCCAAAAGATATTTTGAGAGCACATTTAATTTTGTCTTTTTATCCCCTTTAATTTGATATATCACAACATGCGAGTTTCCATTTCAAAATTTTGAGTACCCCTAAAATTCCCCATTTTATGAAGAGAGAAAAGAAACTTCAGGTGACATAGTTAACAGCCCCAAAAAGGTTTGGTTCAACAAAAGTTAAGGGGGGTGGAAGACCTATATTAACACACTGTATATTCAGCTTCATTTTGCATATATATTTGATACAATGCATGTCCATACCCATGCTTACGCCAATCTGGGCATAATTTCCTATACAGTGAAGTCATGGTAATCTGAATATTTGTTTACTTGATCTGTTCAGGTTATCAAATTATACATATTATTAAGGGAAATTTAAAAAAATAAAAAATTCAGCAAAAATGTAAATTTAATACATCAAATGTACACTCACAAACTAAGTTGAACACAAACAATAAAGCATGTAGTGAGCGACACACTATTTCCTTGCACAGTAGACAGTACTCTTAACTCAGAACGGACCTAGTAAGTCAGAGCCCAAAGATATTAAATTGACAAGTTACAACATAGAAATTTCATAACATCATGAAGGACTAGAGCGGAGTTCCTGCTACCATGGGTTCAGATTAACGCAACCTCACTGTTTTAAAATTAGTATTCTATCTTTAGGTAAATTATTAGAAAACATATGTTTTGACTGTAGATCTGTAGCTTGGTTAGATATTTGCATCAAGATTAAATCTAGCACAATTTGAAAAATAAAATAAAATAAAATAAAAAATGTGAGAGTACATCTATATACTTTACTCATGGAATAGCTCTAAGAACTACCCTTCCGGACAGTTTGATGAATGTGGTCCTCATACATTGCCTTGACCTTTATGATCTTCCTGGAAGCATCATATTTTGTAATCACTATATATTCCTCCGATCAATGGTGTCAAATACTTTTACCAATCAATGAACGTAAAATACAATTTTGCTCGGTCTTCACTAAACTGCTCTATTATGATGTATAAGCTATTGATTTGGCCAGTACATGACCTACCCAGTCTAAATCCACTGTCTAAATTTTTCAGTTTTGCATTGATCTTGTACAGAATATTGTGGAATAGCAATATGTTATGGACGACATGAGCGTAATACCTCTTCAATTTTCAAAGTGGTCGATGGGATTTTCATTAAGAAATTTTTCCTCCAGTGTAATGAAACATATTCTTGATGACAAACCTGCATCATAAGAGGGTAAAGGCAATGATATCTGGGTCATCGCTTAAAGAATTTAGCTGGTATGTTGTCTGCACCAAGGATTGTTGTTTTTCATTTGTCTTATAGGATGAACTATTGGAGGAATATTCGATTATTGAATTTTTGATCTTGAACCTTAAACAAACCTTCAAAACAATTGGTAAATTTACCTTTTGTGCTTATAAAAAACTCAAAGATATACAGGAATTATAAGAAATAAGTTTTTTGTTTTTGTATATTTTGAAAAACTTAATATTTTTCATGATTACTAAAAAGCCTGCTGCAAATAATGTTTATTAATTTTAACTCTCTTGTTTTTTAGTTGCTTTTTACTTTAAATAGAACCATAAATAATTTCAAATTATACTCTTGTCTTGTTTTTGTTTGTGTATATGTATATGTGACCATTTTAATAAACAATTCAATTATTGTAATAACACACTAAGAAGTTTTTAATTGATTTTGATTTATTTAGGTTCAATGGTGATGATATCCGTTTTCAAAATTTGGTACCTCTTACACGATACAATTTACCCAGTCAGTGGAAAAACCTTGTGTCAAGTATATATGGGTAAGGCTTTTCTTTCTGACAACATATTTAAGTACCTAAATTAATGAAATAATTAATTTTTAAAGTAAACTAAGTTCACTATGCTGATGGGTTAGATTTGTGTAGAGCAAGCATACAATTGGTGTTTTGGTATAAAACTCCCTTCCTTCAATGTTTTGCGACCTTGTGCACAAAATATTCTGAAGTTCATAACAGTGAACTAAAATACAAAATTTAACATGCACGAGATCAGCCTTTTTTCTTCAAAACAAAAATAAATACAGATAAACGTCTGGAAATATATATACAAGCAGAAATTTAATTGATGGTTTCTTAGACCATTGTATTGGTTGACAACATGACATGGAATTCTGATTGAATAAAATGTAATTTACTTCTTGAAAAAGGAAAAATGTGTATAGACAAAATTATTTAATACCTGGATATATTATTTTAAAATATTGTATTATACTACATATTATATTCATCCTGAATAAATTTTAAATTATTATTTTACTTTCTCACATAGGCCTACAGTAATGACGGATTATGCAAATTAGCAATTACCATAGTTGTTTAAATAATTCCTAGTGGTTTGTTGTTTTTCAGCCCATTGGTCGCATATCCCTTTTTACATCCTGTCACAAATAAGTCTACTACACTACAATAAGGCACTGTTCTAGGAAAATTTAAAAAAAACTCTAATAAATTAAAAATTGTCAAAAATTAAAAATCCCAATTTTATAAAAGTTGATAATGTGTAATGAATTTTTATAAAAAAGTAATGGTTTTAGAGACTAAAAAATGGCGGAAATATGTCTGTAAAAATTCTGATTTTAATATATGAACCAAAAACTTATATTAAACCCTAGAACGGATGAGCTGGGTCTGTGAGGCCCAGACTTTTTATATAAGGTTAGATTCAAGGTCATAAGTGTTGCAGACCGTCATTTTTCTGAGAACCTCCCTAAAAAAGTCCACAAATGCGCTGGTGTCGTATATTTGTCAACTCAACTCTCAGTCATTAGTTATCACGCGTTTGAATATCTTGTGGGCCTGTCAGACCCGGCCCGTCCGCTCACGTAACTTTTTTTGACATAGCTGTATTTGTGTTCTAGGGCGGTTTTTTTATTTTTGCTTGTTCTCATTTTAATACTATTGACAATTTTAAACAAGTATAATTTAGGGCCGTGCTTTTAACTATATCTTATTTATCAATATGGGTAGCAGAAAAGTGGAAAGTGCTAGTGAAATTGATCGTATTTTATGTGAAAGTGAAGTTGATGATTCGGACGCTTACCCCGATTTTCAATTGCATAGTGATCATGACACGTGACACAGAAGTGATATTGAACAAGAAGAAAAAGATGAACGTGATATCAATTCGGTTACTGATGTGATAGAATCCAGTGAAGAACGTGATAACGAACCCATTCCCGATGCTTCTGACTCTGGAACGCCACCATCAACGCCATCAGCAGCTAGAGAACCTTATTTCCTTGGAAAAGATTAAAAAAAAAACAAATGGAGAAAAAATGCACCCATACGAAATGTTAGAACCCAGTCTCATAATATAATAACTCATTTACCTGAAACATAAGAGAGGCTAAAAATGTTCAAACCCCACTAGAGACCTGGTCGCTATTTTTTAATGAGCCTCTTCTTGAATTGGTTGTTGAGTCTACAAATATTTTCATAAATTCTATAATGAAAAACTATACTGCTGACCCAAATTTAGCAAGACCAACTTCGATCGTAGAAGTAAAAGCCTATTTAGGACTTATATACATGGCAGGGGTTTTACATGGTGGACAGATGAATATTAGTGAATTTTGGGACACAGATGGGACTGGGGTTGAAATTTTTAGGGCTGGAATGTCTTTGAGGCGGTTTAGATTCCTTCTTCACATACTCGTCTTGAACTGTAAGAAATACATTTCTATTTCTGAAAGTGCAACATTTGATGAGTAGCTTGTGCCGTTCCGAGGGAGTTGTTAATTTAGAATGTATATACCTTATAAGCCTGCAAAGTATGGCATTAAGGTATTTATATTGGCTTGCTCAAAGACATATTATGTAAAGAACTTTGAAGTGTATTGTGGTGCACAGCCCAACGGTCTTTACGAGATAAGTAACAAGGCCGATGATGTTATCTTCCAGTTGGTCAAGCCTATCAAAGGCAGCGATCGTAACGTTACTCTTGACAACTGGTTTACATCGTACAACGCTGCCAGAACTCTTATGAAAGAATACAAATTAACACTTGTGGGTACTTTGAGGAAGACCAAGCATCAAATACCTCCAAGCTTTCTTCCAGAATCAACAAGGTAACGACATTCAAGCATTTTTGGTTTTCAAGAAGATTTGACAATAGTATCTTATGTACCCAAGAGAAACAAAAGTGTTATTTTGCTGTCATCCATGCACAATGACAGTGAAATTGTCCCTTCTACTGGTGAAAAGAAGAAGCCCAGAATAATAACATATTACAGTTCAACTAAGGGAGGTGTCGACGTAGCCGATGCTATGTGTGCTGAATACAGCGTCGCAAGAGGAACAAGATGTTGGCCATTAACTTTGTTTTTTGCTGCAATGAATATTGCTGCTCTAAATGCATTCATTGTGTTCAAGACAAATGAACAGTCCATCAGTAGGCGTGATTTTCTCAAGGACTTGTCAAAACAGATGCTGAAACTTTACTTGACCGTGCGAGCTCAGCAAAACAACCTAACACAAGAGATTCGTCAGTTAGCAACTAAGTTTTCTGGATATTGAAGCTCAACCTAAAGACGACCCTGCTCCAGGAAAACGTGGAAGATGTTCCCAGTGTAAAGACAGCAAAACAAAGTACTTTTGCAGAGAGTGTAAAATTTGTTTATGTCTATACCACAGGAAATGTTGTGTAGCGATTGCTGTAAAAATTAAGTTATTTGACATCTTGAAAAACATTTTTTAACTAATTCTTAATATTTTTCTGTTAACAACATTCTTGTATATAAAGAAGTATGTAAAATCAAACCCAATCAAAATTTAAAAAATTATAGCATATTCATGTAATTTTAAAGAAATCAATATAATTTTTTGATTCAAATTTCAAGACTATTTAAATCATTTATACCATTGTTTGTGAGCAATATTATTTTGCTTAAATAGTGTTATACTACTGAAAACATTCCTAGGTTTGATAGGAAAACCTGTTTGAATCAATAAAAATAATTTGAATTTTTTTAAAGATATTTTTATTTTTGTCTGTTTGGCCCAGCCCGTTCACTTACGTGACTTTTTTTGCCCGTCCGTTCTAGGGTTAATAACCATTTTAGTGTAAGTCATTAGAAAAATCCTGAAAATATGATAAAATTGAATCATCTTGTAATATATTTTAAAATCTAAATATGTGATTTAGTATAGGCCTAAGACAATTAATTAGGAAATTTGTAACACGTATCGTAATTATCGTAATATGTAATTATACATATTTGTATTATCGTAATGATTTAATATCATAATTGTGGCTCCATGTAATTTTAATGGCAAAAACAACCATTAATTTCATATGAATTATTGGACTGAAAATGTTGTGTGGTATCTTGGAAAATGATGTCCGAGGTTGTTAAGAATATGACTTTTGACAGTGAAATAAGCACTGAAATGTTGAAAAGATTGATGTCAACTAACTTTAAGACACTCTGCACATGGGAAGACTGAAATCCAACTAAAGTTGAGCAACTGGTTTGTGATTTGAATATGGTTGTAGTTGCATTGTTAACATCCACCATGTGCGACTAACATTGAATGGAGTTGAAAAGGAGTTGGAGTGAAGTTAACATTTTTGTTCATGAAATTTCATGTATTATATTTGAAATAATCTCATACAATTTAAAATACTATGGATAGCAGTAGTGACGAAGAAGCAGTTATGGTTTATAGGAGATTAAGAAAGCAAAGAGGATGTAAGATGTACTGGGTACACCTTTATATAGAAACTAATGTTCAGTATAGGCTGTTTATAGCTGTTGCTGGGCTACAAGAAACGAACACCAAATTTCAGTTGATGGACAGAATATCAAAAGTTGTTACCAAGAGATATTGCAGTTGGTTCGTCCACACCTGAAAAAGTGCAATACATATATGTACGAGTGTGTGAGCGCCGATGAATGATTGCTGATTACCCTCAGGTAAGATTGCAAAATAAATGTACACTTAATTTTTTTTTTATTAACTACAAACAAATGCATTAAATACATATTGAACATCTGTTATGTAATTATTTACTTGTACAATAGTTATTTTAAAAGATGTAATAACTAAAAATATCTAAATTTTTAAAGAAGTTTGTATTAACTTATTTCTTATCCATCATCTGTCTTGTATTCATTATGGAAGGAGGCTGTAAAGTTGTGTAAGCATTTGTCAGTATTACCATTTTGAAGAAGCATAAATTTTATAGTAGTGAAGCTAATGATGTGGATCTAGATGATGGAGAGAATTGCGTTAGGTTATACTATGCCACTCCACCGGCCGTAGAGGCCCTATTATTGGTAGTGGTTCCGTGATCTCACCAATTACTCCTAACACCTTCCGTTTGAAAGCCCGAACTTGTGAATTACTGAACTAAATCAAATCTAGTAATAAACTCCATAAAAATATTTTTGAAGACTCTAATTTTTTTGTCAATTACTACTGATTCAGTACACTGGGTACAACACTGGGTCTTTTTCCACTTCTTACATGAACTATATATTTGCCAACTGATCACACATTAAAACAATACACTAATCAACTAAACAAAATACGACAACAGTGAACAAGGCAACTGAAGTCGAGATGCGACCAGCATGCTCCGTTGCTAACAACCGGACCGTGACAGGTTTTCAACATGTCACGTCATAGTTGTGCCATGTGCAGTGTCCCACCTGACTACATTGGTCAGGTCACAGATAACTCGGTTACTCAACCTGTTACAACTAGAGTTGAATTTCAGTCTTACCGTGTGCAGAGCGCCAAAATTTTAAAAAATGATTGAGGAATATGGATTTATAATGAACTATAATGACATGTTCTAAGGATTTATGATATCAACAAAGTCGGTAATCTTATTAACATTATCATGCTCAGTTCACTGTCAATGAGCTTATCTGAAGTATTTATCAATAACTGTCAAAACATACAAAAATATAAACATGTTCGACAAAAAATTGATTTTTTTTCTTTCATCAAGGCGAGGCAGTGAAGACATCGATGCAATCCCAATGTCGGAGGAGCTAGAGAGAGCTTTAGAGTCATCCATCACAAGGTTACTCGAATCTTCACCAATAGATTATCATCTAACAAGAGTGAAATAATATCCTATTCAGAAGATTTCGTTCTTCATTTTATTTAATTTAATGTTAATTTTAAAGATAAATAGACTAAGTATAGGAGAGTTGTCTGTATTACTATAATTATTATTGTCTATGTTTGGGCCTTTTTATTATATTGAAACGGTATAATGTTATTATGATTTTAAATTATTAGTGCTTGTAAAGATGCTCAAGCAGAGTTTATTGAGATTTAATAAAATAAGAAAATTTATTGTTAAGATGAGAAAAATAAATAAATAAAAATAACAATTTAAAAAAATAATTAACATGACACATTTTGCGAGAAGTCAGAAATTCACATTAGGGTTGCAATTATAACAAATGATAGATTGTTAGTGGTTAGGTTTGTATTGCTGGCATCATATCTCAGAAATCCCTGATTTCATTACCTCCAAAATTTAAGACAATTTAATACTGTTTCTACATCCTAAGATTATATTAACTGTTTTCATGTTTGAGATATCTTAAGTAAATACTCTTTTCCAAATATACAAACTATACATGGGTAGGTGTGTATTATGGAAATCATAACTCAGAAACCCTGGTTGGTTACACTCAAAGCTTGAGATGATGCAGTAGTGTCTCTATGAAAGATCTTTAAGCCTATCAGCTCTCCCATCCCTCCAAAATACACCTGATTAGGTGTGAAGAAACCAATATTCCGAATACCCCCAAAACTTGAGATGATGTATTGGGGTCTCAATGAGACATCCTTAACCAACCACCTCTCCTGACTTCCAAATTGTACTTAGGTAGTTGTGTATCATAAGCACTACATCTGATAAATAGCTAGTCTGATTATCCCCAAAGTTTGAGAAGATATAATGATATTGCTATGAGAGATTCTTTGTCCATTTGAGAACCCTGGATGTATCCTGTATAGTGGGATGTTACTGTCTAATTATGTCTAATGTAACTAATAATATAATATGGTAATTTAGCATATGAAAATACATTTGCAATATTTTCATACATCATATATTAAGTAAATAAAGGATATATATTTCGTGAAGAAAATCTTGCTTAATATACAAAATGACTAATATTTTATGTTGTTTTTTAATATGAAAGAATATATGTTGTACATTAAGATTATATGTCCAAATAACATGCACACACACACACACACACACACACACACACACACACACACACACACACACACACACACACACACACACACACACACACACATACACACACACACACACACACACACTGCCACGTACCGAACCCCACGGAAAATTGGCTCCTGAATTCCGATAATAATTTTTATTATATATAATACCAGAGCACTTTAATAATAACTTTTTATTTACTTAAATATTTGAGAAGGAAATGTTTAAAAACAGTATGATTATTAACAAGAATTACCACTTGAGCATAAAATTTTTTTGTACTCTAAACCATCAAACAATTTAAAACAATTAATCCTTTATTGAACAACAAACAAAATATTTTTACACACTATTAATAGGACACAAAATTCTTATTTATTTATACAGAATTAAAAAATGCTAGACTATTCCAGCTAGGACTACAAATAGTTTTTCCTGGACTGAAATAGTCGTTTTTACGTTTGAACACTTATTCTAGACCAAAGCAGAGTTTGCTTGAATCTACTGAAGTTAATATATTTAAAATTTCCCCGATGAATTTATTCAATTTAAATGAGTTTACTTTTTACGAATTATTCTATAGATTTAGTGTACCTTCACACTTAACATGAAGGTCTTGAAGTTGTGAAGAACCTTGCTGTAGATGGTTAACAGTGTCTTCAAATTATCTCCTTTCCAACTCCTGGTTATGTGACAGTGTTGTTGACTGCTAGTAGTAATTACGATTCCTAAATATTAGTCTTCCATGTAGATTTATCCTCTTATTTCTTGATTTTCAAAATAGTTAATTTTACTTTACTATTTACTTCTAATTAACTTTAAATAATAAACAACTTTACTACATAAAATACTTGGTTCTAAAATTTATTGATGTTATTGAAAAATTTGTAGAGTGACTAAAACAACGTCTTTCCTCGTCGGCGACTGATATTAGAGTTTCTAAGTTAATTTAGAAACAATTGTAGAGTGACAATAATAACGTCCTTCCTGCTCGGCGACTGTTACTAGAGTATCGGTCTTACAACCAATATTTTTGGCTCTCCCTTCTTGTGGGAATGTTTCCCGCAAAAGGTAACCACTTTTTCTCCCTTTAGCGAAGAAATGTCTCTTCTGTTGATTTCTAAGTTTTCGGCTAATTTACTCCGTAACTTTTCTCCTAAAAGCTGTCCTAGGCTTAGTTTTCTTCTATTGTGTGTGTGTGTGATTTATAACTTATTTTTCATTAAAGACCCTTTTAATTGATATTTTAATCTTTTTACTATTTCAGTTTTCTCCGTTGACGGGTTGGTCATTGGAGTAGGGCTGCTAATCCGTTCTGTCACACTACCTGAGCTCAGATTTCCTGTCAAATCTGGAAAACTTCGAATAAGAACACTTTTTCGTTCTTTTTGCTGTAACTTTTGAACGGTTGGTCCGATCTTCAGTTTCTCTTCGGATTCCTCTTCTTTACATTCTTGAGGGTCTTGACAAACTGGATTGGACGTTTTTGGCCGCATATTTCTCGAGTTACCGCACTTTTTACGATTGTCCATTTTTTCACAAACTAACTTTTTTCTTAAGTCTTTTTTTCAAAATTCTTTTGCACCAAAATTATTCTCCTGGTCCTATAACAGAAATAACTTTTTAGTTTTTTGTCGTAGCTTGCTTGGTTCGTGAGTTATTGATGCTTGAAGTCATGACTATTTGGTCGTCGTATTTTTCGTATTTAAAATTCCTCCCATTATTATTTTTCAACTCTACTCTGTTATTTTACATACATATACATTTCTTATATATAACCTATTACTTTTTTATCCCCTTTAAACTTTAATTTAACCGCTTTTGGGCTTTAACTTTTTATTTTTTGTTATTATTATTTCTCCCCCATTTTACCTTTACTTCTTTTTCTGACCACATATTATTATTCCCTACGATTGTCTTTTCATTATCTATTATTAGTTTTATTTAGTTTATTCCCCTTTCACCTTTAAAATCTCAAAAAACTCTCCAAGAATGACTTTTCAAGTCCTTTTCCCCCTTATTATTATTATTTCATTTTTATTGTTGATTATTATTATGTCCCCTACGGTTTATGACTCTATTGCTTTTGATTTTTAATTTTCCCCTTTTTGCAAATTTTAGGTTTTTTAGCCCATCTAATTTCCTTAATAACTTTTTAGTTTTAAGTTCCATTACATTTATTTTTGATATTATTAATCGTCTGCTTCTACTGTATCATTTTTTAGTTTCATATTTTATTTTTTTAATAAAATTGGAATCACTTTAAGTTGTTCTGTCAATCTCAGGCATGCCAGATTTTGGCTTGCTTTGCGTGACGTTATCGCTTCACCGCATTCCAACTTTACAATGTTTTAGAGCGGCAATTTTAATGTTTTGAATTAGCCTTGAGACGGCTGACTTATTCATTCCGTCTCAACACACACACACACACACACACACCACAACCCCCCCACACACACAGTCATGTCTGCGACAACAAATATTTAACCCTACCACTTACATAAAGTTTTGTTTGAAATGTCAAACTTTCAACCTCTCTTCATATATGCACTTATATCAGGGAGGATAAGAATATTTCAACCTTAATACATTCTTAAGGCTCTATTGGTGATAACAAACTTTCAACTTGACTATATACCTCCGGTTTTGTGGGAGATATCAAACTGTTAACTCCACTGTATATTTAAGATTTTATTTAAGACAACAAACATTCAACTCTACCACAAATATATAAATTTTTGTTTCACGTATAAAATATTCAACCTCACTGCATATTTAAGGTTCTATTAGAGATATCAAACTTTCAATCCTACTAGATACCTAAGGTATTGTTATAGATATCATATTTTCAACTCTACTACATGATTAAGGTTTTATTTAAGCTACTAAACTTTCAACACTACTACATAATTAGGGGTTTATGGAGATATCATACCCTACTACTAACTTAAAGTTTTCTTGTAGATATTAAACTTTCAACCCCACCGTGTACCAGAGTTTTTCTTGGAGATACGACATTCAACCCTATCACATACTAAAGGTTTTATTGGAGATACCATACTTTCAACCCTACAACACAATTAAGGTTTTAAGTTTTATTGGAGATATCACACTTCTACCATATAATAATAATAAGGTATTGTTGTATAAATATCACATTTTCAACTCTACTACATGATTAAGGTTTTATTGAAGCTATTAAACTTTCAACTCTACTACGTAATTAGGGGTTTATGGAGATATCATACTTCTACCATATTACTAACTTAACGTTTTATTGGCGATATTAGTTTCAAGCGCACCATGTACATAAGTTTTTTGTTGGAAATATTATACATTCATCCCTATCACGTAATAAAGGTTTTATTGAAGATACCATACGTTCAAACCTATTACACAATCTAGATTTTATTGGAGATACCATACTTTAATCCTAAGACATACTAAAGATTTTTTTTTAGAGATATATTATTTTCCATCCTACTACATACTTACTATTTTATTGGAGATAGCATATTTTCAACCCTACTCTATGCTCAACATTTAGTTGGTGGTACAACTATTCAACTCATGATTGAATATATTAAACTCTCAATCTTATTACATACTTTAGGTTTTAATAGAGATATCATATTTTCAACCATACTACTGTAGCGTTTATTTAAGCCCGGTACGTATTTTCATTCACAAACATCCATTCAAATGAAAACATGAACCTTGGAACACCACCTAAGGCATTAGCGAGATAACAAGCAACAACTGTTTCGCCCAAGGCACTGCAACGTAGGCTTTCTTGGCTTATCTGATCATTACTATGTTCGCAACACGAGAGTCAGGCATGTGACGTAATGTTAAAAAATAATTAATAGTAAGGAAAATGAGAAATTAAAGGGTATGTAAACCCAAGTAATTTAATTAATTTCAGTTTACGTGTGTGCGTGCATAAAAAAAGGGGTCTTACTATCAATATTAATAAAATTTACATGCAGTGATGTTTTCTTAAATTTCTCAAATTTCATAAACAAGTTCATTCAAATTGTGTCTTAAAGTTATTTAGTGCCGTCAGGGCCTTCAGTCTCAGGAATTACCTCGCTTTGTTCCAGGTAATCAAATTAATGATAAATAAATTTCTGCTTTGAGTTCACTATCATAAATGCTTGTATTTTTGAATTAGGCTGTAAGATTTTATTTAAGTTCTCTTTTCATTGTTTAATAACTAGTTTGGTTCAATTTAAAATTTATATAGAAATATTTTGTTACTTAATCAAAATTTAGTAACGTAAGTTTAATATTTTTGTAAGGTACAATGCCTAATATTAACTTGAATTTCATCTTGAAACATGAAAACTAAGTTTTTCTGCCTTACTAATGTTTGCCTTTGTATTTGTAAATGCAGTTCTAAACTGGTCGAAGAATGAGGCCACATTGTCGTCAGTTACAAGAAGCTAAGTGAAATTTCGTCTTCGCCAAAAAAAACTAACTGTGTGTGAAATGTTCTGAAATAAATGATAAGGCAAATCAGACTCTTTTTATAATTTTTTTTTATTATTCAATTAGGATGGGACATGCTAGCAATTTTTCGGCTACATGACCCCAAAGGGGTTAGTTTTCTAAATTAATAATATTTGACTTCAGAACCTTTTGTAATTTTTTTCTTATTATATAAATTAGTTTTTTTTTTACTGTTGGCCAACTGATTAACTAACACATGTAAACATATATATATATATATATATATATATATATATATATATATATATATATATACTTCTACTTGTATTTATTTTTTTTTTTTACTTGTTATATTTAATGTAAATTTTGTATCAAAAATCATTTTGTGAAAATAAGATATTTTGTAATTTTGAATAAAAGGGGAGAGTTTATTCAATTTTCTTTTCTTTAGGGGTGGGATCTTTTCATTGTTGTTAAATTTTCTTTAAGACGTTTCAATAAATAAATTTTTCATTATTTAAAGGCTTATTAACTTTTTTTTTAAATAAATAAAAAAATACACATATATATATATATATATATATATATAATTTTCTTTTGGATGGATATAAATCGACTTGTTATTTGTTAATCTGCTTTGTTATTTTCTGTAAATAGTGAACTCAGGTGCAAAGGAAGGTTAGCTCAGGAATCGACCTAACTTAGAGGTTCCATCACTGGACATGACCATTCATTTTTTGTTTTCGGAGCTCAGTACGATTTTAATCTTTTTTAAAAATTTCCTTTCCCGAACGGTACATGTTTTCTGGTAGCAGAGCGTGGTTGGTTTTTGTTAGGTTGCTTTGTGTCTTGCCTTGCTAGGCGGCATTTATACAGGAAATAAAGTAGGGTTTGAGTTCACCTCATTTTTTTTTATTATTTAACACTTCCTTACCACAGGTTCTTCTAAGCTTCTATTTACAACACGTTCACGCCAGATAGGTAACTTTCTTCACATAAACCTTTATTTCAAAAACACTTAGACAGACTTTGATGAAATTTTTCTTACTTTATTTTTTTTTACAAGCAAGGTAGTATTAAAAATAGAAAAAATACAAAAATACAAAAAAGATAAAACTTATAGGAAAATTTAAAAAAATTTCAAAAAAAACTTGCTCGTTTGACTTTAGGAGAAAGACCCAGTGTCTGCCCCCATTATTTTAAATCAGGAGCGCTCCACTCCTGAAACATTTTGTGGCAAGCTCAGCCATCCAGCTGAGAAGTTGATATCAACTCTCCCGATAACCGACGGTTTCGATTTGGAGAAATTGATTAAATTTATTAAAATTGCCTTAAGTTTGTGCAGGATTTATCCTGATGTTAGAAGAACATTTTGAGCCTTCTGATGCTCTCGCAAAGGAACCTTTAAGTTCGTGTTTGGCGAAGCACACGACGTATCGTGATTTTCACCGAGAGGCATTAGCAAGTTTTATTCCTGCTAAACGAGCATTTTGGAGCAGGATCTCTTTTTTCGTCCTCAGGGACTTAAGGAGACTCTGCACCATTTTGTTTCAGACATAAAGGAAGCAGCGCAGGTGCTCCTCATAAATAAAACGGAGATGGAGATCACTCAGGTTATCGTTGATGCTCTCTCACCGGAGGTCCGGAATTGTCTGGTGTTTGCCAACAAACCAGTTAGCTTCAATGACTTGGACACCTTCTGTGACCAAGTCAACAACACTTTATATGTTGACAGGGAAAGACTGTCAGCAGAAAAAACTTTCTCCAGGTCGAAACCCAAGTATAGACCCATCAGGTCTCCCATCATTTGCTACAAGTGTGGCCAGAGAGGTCATACTAGCCCACAGTGTAGGGAACAGCCAAGCAATCACAGACAAGACTATCACAACCATTAGCAACATTCAAAAAACAACTCAAGGGGCAGAAAATAGTCAGTTTTTCAGTAAACGCTCCTTTAAACGAAGCCGACTATAGTCACGTAAAATTTTATCAGTCCTTTTTCAAACATAAAGTTGTCATGAAACCAACACTTTCAACTCGTTCTCAATTTAACAATCACACCCACATGAAGTCTAAACCAGAGGCACTACATGACAACACCTTCAATCACAAATCGAACCATACCAGCACCTTTTTAACACCCGGCCAACTTCACAACACTTCTGGTAAGAAACCCAGAATTTGTTCCCCATTTCATCTTAGGGCCACTTGCCTCTCCTGTAAAGCAACTGGTCACTATAACTGTGAGTGACCTTCGTTCAACCAGTGCAGAGACAGAGCTCCTCTGCAAAAATTCACTCACCCGAAAAACTTATAAGTTTTTAAAATCCAAGGGCTTAACCAACAAGATTCTACCCCTTGTGGAAGTTAACTACAAAAATTTTAAAACTAATGCCTTGTTAGACTTAGGCTCAGTCAGAAGCATAATGTGCTGATCTTTTTGAACATTTGAAGTCATTGAACCTAATTAGAAAAGTTCAAGAGGTAAAATCAGAGTGCCTCACCGCTAACGGAGAAAAACTAGCGATCAATCTAGCTGGTAAAGTTCATTTTAAAATAGAACACTGTAGCTGGAATTTCAAAATTTTAGTGGCACCTCAGCTGCCCTGTCCTTTGATTTTGGGGTCCAGTTTTTTCTTAAGAGCCAACTCATTTTAGATATTTCCAAGGCACCTTCACCTTTCGTTTTTATAAGGCAAAACCCTTTAATTTAGTTAATTTTCAAAAAAACGCCTTCTACAGTCACCTTGTCCTCTACTACTCAGGTCTCTGAAAACCCACTGGGTCACCTGGATGATGAAAGTCAAAGGGTGATCTCAAAACTGATAAAGAGTTTCCCTGATGTCTTTACAACTGAATTAGGACTCACCAATCTAATTAAATACCACATAGAACTTAAGGATTATATCCCGGTGAAAAGTCAGCCCTATCAACTGACCCCTCCGAAAATGCAATTTTTGAGATAGCATATCAGAGATCTCGTCGAGAAAGGAGTAGTGGAAAAAAGCATATCAAATTATTCGTCACCAGTTTTTCATGTTCAACATCCTGAAAAGAAACCCAGAATGGTAATCGATTATCGTAAGCTGAATCAGTATATTGTAATTGAAGCCGTACTCCTTCCTAATCTGCACCAGTGTTTCAATTGGTATGTGGGAGCCAAGTACTTCACTGTGTTTGATCTCAACTCCTCCTACCATCAAATTCCACTCACTGAGAGTTGTAAACATATCACCAGTTTTTGTACACCTTGGTCGCTCTACCAGTTCACACGGAGTCCCATTTGGACTCTGTACTGGTGCTCAAGTTTTGACCCGACTTCTAGACCAAGTTTTCTCAGACATCAAATTTCAATACGTCTTTAATTATCTGGATGACTTAGTCATCTATTCAAAAACTTGGGAAGAGCACAACAGACATCTACACGAAGTCCTTTCTAGATTGCAACAAGCGAAGCTTACGGTTAATCCCGATAAGGTTCGTTTTGCTGTAAAAGAGATAAGTTTCCTTGGACACTTAGTTTCTGCTAGAGGCGTGAAAATTGACCCCGAATGAACCAAGGCCATCAGAACCTTCCCTAAGCCTACCAATCCAAAGGCTGTGTCACGCTTTATTGGAATGGTTAATTTTTTTTCTAAGTTCATCCCGAACTTTGCTGAACACGCCGCTCCTCTAAATCTGCTCAGGCGGAAAGAACAAAAGTTCGTTTAGACTAAAGAGCAAGACATTGCTTTTGAATATTTGTGCAATGCCATCGCACAACTTCCTGTCCTTCGTATGGCAGATTTTGACAAACCTTTTGTCCTTCAGACGGACGCAAGTTCGTGCGCTTTAGGAGCAGTCGTACTCCAAGAAATTGACGGTTCACGTCAACCTAATGCATATGCTTCCCGCACCTTAACACCTGCAGAAAGAAAAGCCTCTTCTGCGTATGAGTCAGAATACCTGGCCGTAGTAATTGGAGTAGAGAAATTTAGGCAATATCTTGAGCACCGCGATTTTCTCTTAGAAATAGATAACCAAGCGCTTTCCTGGCTACTTGCCCGTCTCCGACAATTAGGCAAAATGGGGCGAAGATTAGCAAAAATAACTTCCCTAAAATTTCAAGTGGCACATATTAGTGGCACTCAAAATGTGATCGCCGATTCGCTTTCCAGGATGTTTGAGCTAGAGAACCAACCAGAACAAATTTCTCCTTCTGAGAACAATATAGTTTGCAATAGCCTTTTAACCAATTTCCCTTTAGCGATTCAAGACATTGGCGCTTAACAGCGCGCTGAAGACATTTTAAAGCCCATAATTTCCAATTTAGATGCAGGTGCACCTTCTAGCCGTTATTGTCTTAATAAAGGGACCCTTTGTCATAAGAATCACAAAGGTACCCCTATCAAAGTTTATGTACTCCGATCTTTAGTTGATCTGATCATGAGGTCATTTAGGCATTTTCAAGACCAAACTCAAAGCGAGTGAGTTTTTCTTCTGGCCTTCACTTGCAAAAGATGTCACCCGAAAGGTTAGAAGTTGTGAAATATGTGCAGTGAGCAAGCCCGCTCAAAATAGCAAATTAGGCTATTTGTCCCAACCCGACCTATGGAGAAAATCCACATCGACTATGTTGGTACACTACCAAGAACCACTACAGGCAATACCATGATACTGGTCGCAGTGAACCAGTTCTCTAAGTTCACCTGGCTTTGCCCTGTCAGAGAAGCCACATCTTTCAACACCATTAAGGCTTTAAGCCAAAACATCTTCCAACATTTCGGCTTCCCCAAAATAATAATCTCTGACAATGCCATCTGTTTTACATCACACTCATTCCGCAACTACTGTTTCACTTGTGGAATCAAACACGCAACGTTGTCACCTTATCATCCTCAACCAAATAACGCGGATCGTTTGAACAGAAACCTCAAAGCCGCACTTATTGCCTACCATTCTGACAGTCAAACTTCTTGAGACAAGTCACTATCTTGGCTACAGCTAGCTTTTAATTTTGCTACCCACGAGACATTGAGAACATCTCCTTTTAAGATCCTGTTTAACTTCATTCCTAACACCCCGCTTAGCCTAAATTGGAAAATCAACGATCTTCTTCCAAGGGACAACTCCAATCCTCATAAGATCTGTCGTAATACCAAAAACAATATCTTGCGAGCCCATCAAAAGTCTGAGCGCGTCTACAACAAGAACCGTAGACCGTATCAATTCAAGATTGGCGATCTAGTATGGGGTAGTACGCACAATCTGAGTTCTGCAATAGACAAAAGGGCCGCTAAGCTGATGCCCAGGTGGTCAGGGCCCTTTCGCATCATTGACTTTTTAACCCCGGTCACAGTTGCACTATCCTTCCAGCATTCCCGAGACTTCGTAAAAAAGGCACATGTTGAACAACTGAAGCCGCACATAGAGTCAACAGAACCCATCAGCCACTTTTCAGAACGCTTCCCTGTTTTAGCTAACTTCGCTAAATCCATTTACCCCACATGAACTTTCGATTTATATTAAGTTGTGTTTTGTCTGTGCGCAAATTGCACATTATCACTTGTTTATTCAAGTGCACTCGGACTCGACGATTAAACCATGAGGTTGGCCACCTCAAGGGTTATTATATTTCCTTGATATGACATAAATTCTCAGCGCCGGAATAATTTCAAATAAATAGTGTCGTAAGTCATGACATGTCATGCATCTTGTCTATCTCGCAAGATCCGAAGACTGATCACCTTCCGATCCTAGAGACACGACAACAAGTAAACTTGCTTTCGAGCATTTTCTTCTTTGTAAAGCGTGTCCACTTATTTGTTTGGTATTGTGTAATTTGTTTATTAAAGTTTTACATTTTGGTGGAGGTATATTGACCAGTTGGTTAACTAGGTTAAGTTTATGTATTTCCTTTTGAGTATCTTGTGTACCTTCATAAGCAAATTTCTTTCGGTAGCTTGGTAACAAAATTTGTGGCATGCCCCTCTGGCTGCTTTAGAACTCAACCCCAACTCCGTTTTTAGCGGGGGGAGAGCTGTAGCGTTTATTTAAGCCTGGTACGCATTTTCATTCACAAACATCCATTCAAATGAAACCATGAACCTTGAACACCGCCTAAGGCATTAGCGAGATAACAAGCAACAGCTGAGACGCCCGAGGCACTGCGACATAGGCTTTCTTGGCTTGTCTGATCATTACTATGTTCGCAACACAAGAGTCAGGCACGTGACGTAATGTTAAAAAAAATTAATAGTAAGGAAAATGAGAAATTAAAGGGTATGTAAACCCAAGTAATTTAATTAATTTCAGCTTACGTGTGTGGTGCATAAAAAAAAAAAAAAGGTCTTACTATCAGTATTAATAAAATTTACATGCAGTGATGTTTTCTTAAATTTCTCAAATTTCATAAACAAGTTCTTTCAAATTGTGTCTTAAAGTTATTTAGTGCCGTCAGGGCCTTCAGTCTCAGGAATTACCTCGCTTTGTTCCAGGTAATCAAATTAATGATAATTAAATTTCAGCTATGAGTTCACTATCATAAATGCTTGTATTTTTGAATTAGGCTGTAAGATTTTATTTAAGTTCTCTTTTCATTGTTTAATAACTAGTTTGGTTCAATTTAAAATTTATATAGAAATATTTTGTTACTTAATCAAAATTTAGTAACGTAAGTTTAATATTTTTGTAAGGTACAATGCCTAATATGAACTTGAATTTCATCTTGAAACATGAAAACTAAGTTTTTCTGCCTTACTAATGTTTGCCTTTGTATTTGTGAATGCAGTTCTAAACTGGTCGAAGAATGAGGCCACATTGTCGTCAGTTACAAGAAGCTAAGTGAAATTTTGTCTTCGCCAAAAAAAACTAACTGTGTGTGAAATGTTCTGAAATAAATATAAGGCAAATCAGACTCTTTTTTAAATTTTTTTAAATTATTTAATTAGGATGGGACATGCTAGCAATTTTTCGGCTACATGACCCCAAAGGGGTTAGTTTTTTAAATTAATAATATTTGACATCAGAACCTTTTGTAATTTTTTTCTTATTATATAAATTAGTTTTTTTTACTGTTGGCCAACTGATTAACTAACACATGTAAACATATATATATATACTTCTACTTGTATTTATTTATTTTTTTTTACTTGTTATATTTAATGTAAATTTTGTATCAAAAATCATTTTGTGAAAATAAGATATTTTGTAATTTTGAATAAAAGGGGAGGGTTTATTAATTTTTTTTTCTTTTGGGGTGGGATCTTTTCATTGTTGTTAAATTTTCTTTAAGGGTTTCATTAAATAAATTTTTCATTATTTAAGGGCGTATTATCTTTTTTTTAAATATATATCATTTTCTTTTGGAAGGAAATAAATCGACTTGTTGTTTGTTAATCTGCTTTGTTATTTTCTGTAAATGGTGAACTCAGGTACAAAGGAAGGTAAGCTCAGGAACCGACCTAACTTAGAGGTTCCATCACTGGACATGACCGTTCTCTTTTTGTTTTCGGAGCTCAGTACGACTTTCAATCTTTACTAAAAATTTCCTTTCCCGAACGGTACACTACATACTCATGTATTTTCAACCTTAATACATACTAAAGGTTTTGTTGGTGATATATAATTTTCTAGCATATAAATTGGTTTTGTTGTACCCTGACTATATTGTAAATAGTACAACATGTTGTACTATATTGTATATAGTACAACATATATGTACTAAATATAGTACATGAGGTACTATATAACCTCAACATATATTTTAACTTTTTTTATAGACATTTTTTTTCGACTTCATTATATATGTAAAATACTATTGGAGGTCAAAATTTTCAACCTTACTACATATTAGAGTTATATAGGAGATTAAAATTTCTAAAATTATTACATAATAAAGTTCTATTAGAGATAATAATACTCTTTTCAACTTCACTAGGTTTTAAATTTGCTATTGTCGATTCAAACTTTTAGTATCCACTACATATTAAGGTTCTGTTGGAGATTGAAACTTTCAACTTCTCCACATATTACAGTTCTATTGGAGATTGAAACTTTCAACACCACTACAAATTAAGGTTCTATTTACGATAACACATTTTCAACCTCACTGAATATTATGGTTGTATTGGAGAAACAAACTTTCAACATCACTACTTATTAAATATCTATAAGAAATTACAAATTTTCTACCACACTACATACTACAATTAATTCTATTGGTGATTAAAACTTCCAATCTTACTCCAAGATTATGGTTTTATTAGAGATATTACATTTTCAGCGTCATTACATATTACACTTGTATTGAGAAAAAACATTCAACATTGCTAAATAATAAATATTGGTAGATATTTCAAATTTACCAGCACACTACTCACTACAGTTCTATTGTTGATTATAACTTTATATCACACTTCAAGCTTATGGTTCTATTAAAGTGATATTACTTATTACAGTTGTATTTAGAAACAAACATTTAACATTGCTACATATTTAATTTATGTTAGTGATTTTAAAATTCCAAATACACTAATTACTACAATTCTATTGGAGAATAAATAGTTCAATCATATTTCATACTTATGGTTATATTAGAGATAATACATTATCACCCTCCCTACATATTAGAGTTGTATGAAGAAACAAACATTCAATATTCCTACATATTAAATTCCAATAAGAGATAACAAAATTTCAACACACTACTTACTACAACTCTATTCGTGATTAAAACTTTCAATTACACTTCAAGCTTATGGTTCTTTTAGAGATAGTACATTTTCAAACTCATTACTTATTACATTTGTTTGGAGAGAGTAACATTCAACATTGTTACATATTAAATTTATGTTAGAGATTTTAAATTTTTAACCACACTACTTACTACAATTCTATTGGTGAATTCAACTTTCAATCTTACTTCAAGCACATATTTCTATTAGTGATAATATTTTCAATCTCACTACATATTACAGTTGTATGTGCAAACAAACATTCAACATTACTACATATTAAAAATCTGTAAAAGGTTTCAAATTTCCCACCACACTACTTACTACAAATCTATTAGTGAATAAAACTTTCAATCACATTTAAAACTTATGGTTCTATTAGAGATAATACATTTTAAACCTTACTACACACTACAGTTGTATGGTGAAATATACCTTCAACTTTGCTACATATTATCTTTCTGTTATAGATTACACATTTTCAACCACACTAATTACTACAATTATATTGGTGAATAAAACCTTTAATCACACTTCAAACTTATAGTTATATTTCAGAAAATATACTTTATACCTCACTACGTATTACAGTTGTATGGAGAATCAAACATTCAACATTGGTACATATTAAATTTATGCTAGAGAAAACACATTTTCAACCAAACTACAGACTACAATTATTTTGGTTAATAGAACTTACAATCACGCTTCATGATTATGCTTCTATTAGTGATAATATATTTTAAACCTCACTACACACTACAGTTGTATGGAGAAACATACTTTCAACTTTACTACATATTATATTTCTGTTAGAGATTACACATTTTCAATCACACTATATATTGCAATTCTATTGATGAATAAAACTTTCAATCTGACTTCAAGCTTATGGTTCTCTTAGTTATAATATATTTTCAAACTCACTACATTTTACATTTTACAAACTCCATGCATTTGTATGGAAAACAAACCTTCAACAATAAATATACAATCACACTTAAAACTTTCAATCACACTTTAAACTTATGGTTCACTTAGAGAAAATACATTTTCCAACCCACTGCATATTATAGTTAAACGGAAAAACATACCTTCAACTTTACAACTTATTATAATTCTGATAGAGATTACACATTTTCAACCACACTAAAGACTATAGCCTAATTCTATTGGTAATTAAATCTTACAATCACACTTCAAGATTATGGTTCTATTAGAGATAATACATTTTCAACTTCACTACATATTATAGTTGTATGGAAAAACAAAACATCATAATTGCAAAAAATTACATTTATGTTAGAGTTTATACATTTTCAACCACATTACAGACTACAATTTTATTGTTGATTAAAATTTTTAATATCACTTCAAGCTTATGGTTCTTTTAGAGATAGTACATTTTAAAACTAACTACATATTACAGTTGTATGGAGGAAGGTACATTCAACATTGTTAGGGGAAGGTGGGGTAAGTTGGGGATGGCGAACTGTGTGTTTCTCTGATGTAGTCATAGATAGCAGCACCAAACCGTGCTCATTGAAGACCCCTTGTGGATGATTCTTGAAGCTCTCAAGTCAACTTTCTGTTCAGAGAGTGTTGTGTACAAGTGACAAATTGAATGTGTTTTATTTATGTTATTTTGTATATTTTTGACTTTACAAATTAAGAAATTTCTGAAAATTGGTAAGTTATTTTTTATTTTTTATAAAATATTATCAAAGTATACGTCATAAAGTGAAAAATCATGTGTGAAGTAATTTGTTTACTATGAGTTAGGGTACTGATAAACAAGTCTAAAACAATAATGGCGATGTAGAGTAAGATGACGAAGGGTTCGTCATCTTACCCGACATGCTTTTGGTACCTCACATATTTTTCTTAAATAGCTTTCTTAAAATATTATCTTTTATTATTAGAATATTAATATTTGCCTATTTTTTCAGGGTTTAAAATAACATGTCAAGAAATTACAAAAGAAAAAGTGAAAGAGGAAATTGGAAAAAGGTCAAGGAAGCAGCTATTACAGAAGTGAAAAATAAAACTTCAAGTTTAAATGCAGCTGCCAAAAAATTTAATTTACCGGAGGCAACACTTAGAAGATATTTCAAAAAGAGGGTTGATCCTAGCGGTGAAATAAAGTTTCCCAAAAATCTAGAGAGATTTAAAAGCATATTTAATAATTCCCAAACTGAACAGCTATGAAAATATGTGATCGATATAGACAGAAGAGCTTTTGGGCTAACCCATAAACAATTTGGCAAGTTGTGTTATTCATTCGCAGAAAAACTTGGATTAATCCACCGATTTAATGAAAATAAGAATACAGCTGGAAAAGACTTCATAATAAATTTTATGAAGAGCTGCAAATTATCTATGAGAAAACCAGAGGCCACGTCAATAGCTCGACTCATGGCTTTCAATCGAGTGAATGTGGGAAAATTTTTTGACACACTCAAAGAGCTAAGATTAAAATATTCATTCAAGGCCCAAAATATTTACAATATTGACGAAACAGGGTTTTCAACAGTTCCAACAAAAACTCCTAAGGTTATCTCATCCGTTGGTGCTCGCGGTGTAATCAAAATTTCTTCTGCTGAACGAGGAGTAACAGACACAGCTTTATGCGGTGTGAGTGCTATTGGAACCTACATTCCACGTTTTCTGGTCTTCCCTAGGATGAGAATGAACCCTGATTTCTTGATTAGGGCCCCTCCAGGCACAAAAGGAGTGGCTCATGAAACAGGATGGATGACAGCTCAAAACTTCATAAAATGTTTAGAACACTTTACCAGCTTTGCCCACCCGAGCAAGGATAATCCAATCCTCATTATAATGGACAATCACATGTTACCCTCGAATCCATTGACTTTTGTAGGGAGATTGGGATTTGTCTATTAGGATTTCCTGCTCATACGAGCCACAGATTGCAGCCAATCGATGTGTCTTTTTACGATCCCCTGAAGAATGCATACAGCCAAGGATGTGAGGATTTTTTGGTAACTCATCCTGAAGCTGTCATTACAATCCGAGGTGTAGCAGGGATATTTGTTAAAGCTTACCAAAGGATGAGTACTGTCCAGGTTGCTGTGAATGGATTCAGAGCTACTGGCCTTGAGCCTTTCGACAGTAATAATTTTACAGATGAAGATTTTCAAACTTCATACACCACTGATGTTGTTCAAAATAATGAATTGGATACTGCTGTCATTGATATTCAGCAGCACATTTCTCCAGCATTTACCCCTTAGCCTCGCGTTTCTTCAACCCCTTCTCTACAACCCCCCCCCCCCATTTCCTCAACTCTTTCTCTACAACCATCAATATCCTCATCATCTCTTCCTCAACTTCCAATGGACAGCAAGAAAACAACCAGAAACCCAAGAAAGAAACTGCCTTCTTACCACATTTCAGGAACACCAGTAAAACAAGCTCTTGAAGAAATAAGAAAGCAAAAGATTTGCTAGAACTGAAAAAACAGGAGCGGTTGAAAATTAAAGCTGAAAAATTAGCGTCAAAGAAAGTGTCTAAAAAACAAAGGCAAACAAAGCGTTAAGTGAATTTCATTTCATCTGACGAGTCACAAGACGAGGACGAGATTCCTTACATGGAAGAAGATGACTACGATGTTGAAATATTGTTAGAAGAAGAAGAAAAAGACTGCATTATTTGTAGAGAGCAGGGGAAGGACGAAGTATGGTTTCAGTGCTACAATTGTAAATCTTGGGGCCATGCCGAATGTTTCCAGTTGGGATAAAAAGGAAGCTTCAGTTAGACCCTGGAAATATTTTATGACTAATTTTTAATACTTTTATTTTAATGTTTAGTTTTTAAACTTGTTTTACTAGGTAGGTGTTTTAAATAAAGTTTTAGCTCTGACTTGATTTATGTTATTGATTCGTCATCTTACCCACTATGCTTCGTCATATTACCCCACTTATGGGGTAAGATGACGAAAATGGTTTTTCGTAGGAGAACATTTTTTTATCCAACTTCAAGAGAGAATATCAGCATTTCATTTTTTTATTATTGAATTTAAAGGTTATGAAATGTCCTTCTGTAAATATAAGTTTCATAAAGCAAATTAACGCCAGGGAAAATATTTGAAGCTTAAGCTCGTCATCTTACCCCACCTTTCCCTACATATTAAATTTCTGTTAGAGATTTTACATTTTCAACTACAGTACTTATAACAATTCTATGGGTGATTTAATCTTTCAATCACGTTTCATAATCTGCTAACATTAACAACCATTTGTAATAGTTTGTTCAACTAAAATCTCTCCAGACATTTTTGGCTGCCATTTGTTATAGGGTTATCAAATAAATTTTAAGCCCACCATTGTTTTTGTCTATTAAATACCTTTAAATTCTAGGGTAAAAATATGGGGGTTACTATTGAAAGTTTTAAAGTTACCCTCTGCAACCTCTACTTTGATGCGAGGGATGAAACTCTAAATGACGTAAGAAAATACTGTATAATTTGCTAGAAAGATGTGCCAAAGTTTATTGGTTATTTAAAAACAAAAAAATATTAGGTGGGGGTGTGGATTTTTTTGGACACACGGTATACATATTTTTACACTTCTTGATTTAAAAAAAAAGAGGTTCCAGTACTGTGGGATACCGGGTGGTGGTGGAAGGGGTGGGGGTTATAGAATATTGAAATATAGAGTTCTAAAAACGATATTTTTACGCAATTCTGAACACCTTTAAAAATTAATCAGTAGACAAAATAGCAATCAAATTATGATTGCAATTTTTAATTAAATTGATACTGCTGTAGCAAAATTTTTCTTACCATATCCGGTGGCCTATATTAAATTTTAATGTAGGCCAACTAGGCTATCATTCAAACAATGTACATTATTTCAACTTAATTTTTTTACCTAATTTAAAAAATTTAATACTTTTGGTTTAAAATACACACGTGTTCACCAACAATCTTTTATTTCTTGTTTTATAATTTTGACTTTACAGTTTTCTGAAATAATAATTTATTATAAAAGGTACTGTACTTAAAACATGTTTTACTTTACAGTTTATACAATTGTCCAAAGTTTAGAAAAGTTTTCATTGTATGTACCTCCTCTTTCTCTCACCTTGCTCTTAGTATCTGGAGCGGAGTGCCGTCCTCAAAGCAGCCAATATTCCACGTACTTTGAAGGGTCAAAACAAGTGAGTGGTGGGCTACTCAGCTTCAGGTAAAGTATTGAGGAGACAGTTTGTGTTAGCAAAGACTCTCTGTAATCAGTTATGATGAGGTTCATTTGAGAAAAGCCTCTATCACATTCGCTTGAAGACACTGGAATTGTCTTGATTGCAGTTGTCAACAGAAGGAACTTCTTGGGATACTTCGTTTTATTTTTATAATTTCCACCTAAGTGCTCACAATTGTCAAAAACAAATTCACGAAATACTTATTAAAGTTTCTCTCGTTTGTTCAATTGAAAGCGATCGGCTAGTGACTCAATATCTTTAAGTATTGTCTTAAATGTCATTTTTGCCAATAGTTAAGGTCAACTATACAGGCCGAATTAGCAAAAGCTGCGTATTCACCACTCAACATTCTCTTTTTAATTGCTTCTGATAGTTCCTCATAAAAGACAACAGGATCAATGGGCAGTTCATTATTTTTTTCAAAAAGTTCACTTCACATAAATCTTATGTTGTTGACAGATGTCACAGCTTGCTCGTAAAATGTTCCCGAGCTATCTTTCTGAGCAATAAGTGTGTTTGCCAGAATATGTAAACTTTTGTTAGCTCGGAACAAATCTACATCTTGATTCTGCAGTAATTGACTAACTTCTGATAGATTTTGAATTGCATCACACATTAAAGTCAAATCTAGAACAAAAGCAGTAAATGCAAGTTTCCTAAGCAGACATTCATAGTTACATCTGTCCAAACGAAACTGTTCGGAAGCTGGAGGCTACCCAATGTGTGTCCAACACTCTTCCAATTTTCAACAGTTGAACTCCAAGCTCATTTGCAACCAAATGCAACTCTCGGCTGTTTTTTGACGAGGCGTGGTACAGAACGTACAGTTTATCAATGAACATTTTAAAGCGATTGATACTTGCCATTTTCTTCACAACATTACTCACACAAAATTCAAGCCTGTGATTAGAGCAATCCCAGATAATGATTGAGGGAAACTTCTGTCACACTGTTAAGCTCAACCAGGTCCAAAAATAAATTCACAAGGGATTGATTCCATACTTAAATCTTTTAGGCAAACTCTAGGCCTAATGTACAAAATCAGAGTTGATGTTTTGCTCAAAGTTGTTGATTTATTATTGATGATAGCAAACTTATTGGTTGATTTTATTATTTCCTGTACAATGTGCTTTCTCATTTCTGCACTTATGTGGTTTATGATATTCACACAAGCCTTATTTGAATGTAGGATGCGACTCATATTTAATCCATTGATCTCTTGTTCATCGATTTCTGACTCAATGGCGTTAAAAGATTGATTCTGTTTTGCAACCTTATGGGCAGTTCGGAAAATACCTTGCTCTTTTGATACTGTTTTCAAACACACGTTTTCTAATTTCTTTTTGGGACTCTGCAACAATTTTTAAAGCTGGTAAATGTGCAGCACTGTCTTTGTGATCATATATTTCCCCCCCTCAAAGTTGTTTGCTGCTGGGCTCGAGTTTCCCCAAAACTAATAATATCACATCCAGTCCATTGTTTAGACATTTTCATACCAGGTTTTTTTTCTATACCTAGATATCCAACATTCCGGCATACCTCACAACCCACCATTTTGTTGTTTACAATAAGCCAATGTATTTTTAACAAAACTCGTTCTTTTGTTAATAAATACAACAGTCTGGTCACTGTTTATCACCTCCTTTGATGTCGCCATTAGAAGAAGATGAAGTAG
Source organism: Aphrophora alni (assembly GCA_963513935.1). Classification (NCBI taxonomy): domain Eukaryota; kingdom Metazoa; phylum Arthropoda; class Insecta; order Hemiptera; family Aphrophoridae; genus Aphrophora; species Aphrophora alni. The sequence goes on from OY740765.1 coordinate 96,116,373, forward strand.
GCCTGGAGGATGTAGGCTGTGTTGACTCCGGTTGGTTTAATTACATTGAAAGTGTCATGCATTTTTCAGTTTCTTCGTCTAGTTTTGGTTTCTTCGGTTTACTACAATACACACAATTAGCGAAATTTATGCACTTTGATTCCAAAACAATTCACGATTAAACAGAACAAAACGGTAAAACAGTGATAAGCCGTCGAATGTTCTGATTGCACTGACATTGACGGCTAAATGATAGATGAACTGTTGCACGGCAAGTGAGGGGGAGAATGAGTCAGCTAGTACCTTGCGTATGGCTAAAAGTACAGTCCAGTCAAAGACCAAGTTGACCTTGACTTACAACTAACGTTCCACAGTTATGTTATATATATTCGATTCTTCCCCCGATCAGAGGTTTCTGTACGGCGTATAGGGAATGGCGAGAACAGACCATTGTATCTGGAAAATATGGTTTGTTACTATATATATATATATATATATATATATATATATATATATATGTGTGTGTAGGAGGATCCAAGGGTATAGGATCTGTACTCGTATATTCAAACTTTTTCGATTTATGGTAATGAAAAAAATGTTTGTATGATTTAGTATTTAGAAAGTTTTATTTGAACTGGAAGATTTTAACGTAGGTTACAAAGAATATTGATAAAAAGTATTGAAAATAAAAATTACAGTACTGTATTATTAATAAATCGTGTAAGTCTAACCAGTCAAACTTTCTTTTCACTCATTTTGACTGATATTACATAAAATGATCATCGGCAATAAACAAAAACTACTGAAATATTCAAATGTAATACATTTTTGAAATAAATACACTCTCACACTTTCAAATTACTAAATCATAACAAATGATCAAAGTGTTCCCCCTGTGTAGTTTGGTAATGGACCAATGTGTAGCTTATAAAAGCAGGTCCTATTTATCCACAGATTTTTCCAAAGCTTCATTTTCCTATTTCAATCGGATCAAAAATTACGAAACCTATAATCTACTTTTGGAACACGCAGTTTTTTATATTGCGTAATATAAAAACCTGTAAATATATCACTAACATATTACGTTAATATATACCGAGGTTTGTGTAAATATTTTTAAATATTGTTATTATTATTTTACTATTTTATCTTTTTAATAAAAACAAATTTACCTAAGTAATACAGGTTCTACGTGTAGATTAAAATATTTTTATAAAGATTTACTTCCATAATACAAGATATAATAAAACAGAATAGATTTTCCTCTAATTTTGCTAAATTCCCAAAAGTAATTATTTTTGTTTGTAGCCTCACGTTTGTTTTTGTTATATTATTGGTACATTAGCTTTCTGATGTTTTATGTTATATAATACTAATAAAATCATTAATAGTAAAAAAAAAGTTATTATTATGGTTTAATCAAACTTTTGTGTATATAAAAACTAATATACGACGTTTCTTGAGTACTTTCTTTATGAAGTCGGTACCTTAATTATTATCTAACCAACCCAATACTGTCAAGGAAGGAACAGTTAATTCCTTACTTGAGAGATCTGATAATATTTGTTCTAATAGAGAACTAAATCGTATTAGGGATGTATTAGTTACCTTAATACATAATATCTATATTTAAATATATATATATATTTCTAACAAAAGGAAATAGTCGAAAGACAAACCCTAAAAGTAAAAACCCTTATCGAACATGAAGATCAATTATGTGCGGGTATTATCGGAAAGCTTTAGGCGAGTTTGCTACCAAAAATTATAAAATATGTCTTTCAAATCAAAATATAATCAAAAGCAAAATTTAAAATGGACAAAAGAAACTGTATTTGCAACTATTAAATTTGACTGTCATAGGCAATATATTGATGAGACAAAAAGACCTCTAAATATAAAAATGATGGAACATAAACATAACACGTTGTTAGGCCTAATTACCTAATATATTTGTCAAAAAATCATGCATTTCATTGGTAAGAGGTAAAATAAATCACAGGGGGAAAAATTAAATAAATAAAAATTGATAGAAGAGTCATACAAAACCATATGCTATGTTGGTGTTTTTAAATTTTTTATGTTCTAGTTGATAACAGGAGTTAATTTATACCATCGAAACGTCGTGTCTTATTTTTAATATACTCAAATGATGGGAAACGTCCGATTAAACCATATAAATATTACTAATAACTTTACAAAATGTATTTTTAAAAGAGTCGGCTGAATGAAAACTACAGACATCGCAATGAAAATTACATTTTTTTTGTTTGCGCAACAACGTTGTGGTTTCAAATCAGTATAAACAGTATCTACAGTATTTCAATGGTCAATAATTACGAAATGTCATTTACTGGCGTTGATAAATGTATAGACTTTGAATTTACAGATAAATCAAAACGTATTTAGATGACAAATAACGTGGGAAAGCAAAGATCCGGCAAATCGGATAGTGATCTTTATTTAAATATGGGTCTATTGAATTATGCTCTTCAAAGGGTTAAGTTGTAAATGATTCATTTGTTGCACAAACTGGCCCATAGAAATAGTACAGACAATGCTACAGCATGGACTGCTCCACTGAAGTCGAAGATCAATTATTGTACAACCTGAAAGGTAAGCCATAATTTAAGGTTTATGCACAATTTATATTTATCACCCTATTGTATTTTTATTTTTGTATTGCTTTTTATTTTTGAAACTGTATCTTAATCATTTCCGGATATGAATTAAACCTGAGATAAATGGACAGTTTTCACAGAGCACAAGCCTGCTGTTTTTAAAGTTAAGTGCAAAAATAAATTGATTTTATTGCATCTTCATTAGAGCTACTGCACCACATAAATAACTGGACCATTCGATTTATTGATTTGGAACCTTTGCATTAGGTTGTAGACTTTTGCATTACCTTATAAATAGTTGAGTTTTTCTGCCACAAATAAAACCGAAGATATGAAGCAATTTCCATATACTTACTCCATTCTGTAATTATATTCAAACACGTTTCAGGATATACATACTTGACATATGACAAGTGGCAACACTAATTATCTTTGAGAATCGAAAACCCAAACAGATTTTAACTGAGATTAACTTCCTCTGACCTCTTCTAAACCAAAGTTATTATCTGTAAAAAGTATAAGAACGGCATTATAATTTTTGTACCATTCCAGATTAAACAATAAAACTTAGCAAATCAATATTGTATCTTAAAATCTACTATTTGAAGCAACTATAAAGATTTCATCACCACACAGAGAGTAAGAAGAAAATCTTAAATGAGAGCATAAGTTTAATTTTAGATCATATTAAAGTGTTAGGAATATACAACGCCGCCAATCCTACCTCAAAAGGTACAGCCCATACAAAATTTAAAGTTACAATGTTGGGTTTGTTGAATATGGATTAATTTTCTTTCTTTGTATGCGTTACATAAGTAAAACCCCGATAATCCACACAGGATGTAAGGAATAATTTTTCTGGATAGTGGGTGACTTTTCACTTCCAGTGGGAACGGTCTACAAGGAGGACGGAGAATTTTTTTAATTTGATGTGCTAGTTGGTCTAGGCTTACATTAAATATTTTATTCGTCCTCCTCGTAGTACACTCCCACTGGAGGTGAAAAGTCACTTAATAAAATTGTTCCTTATATCCAGGGTGATTATCGAGGTTTTACCTATGTAACTCATACAAAGAAAGAATATTAAGCCATTTTCAACAGGCCCAGGATTGTAACTTTTAACCGCCATTTTGTATAGGGTGGACCTTTTGATGTCGGATTTGCGGCGTTGTATTTTCCTAACAGAGACCTCTAAAATGATGTAAAACTCGACCTATGCTCTGATTTACGATTTTCTTCTCAATACCTGCGGGCCTTTCCCATAAAGTGATGAAAAATTGATAGTTGCTTTTAAAAGTAGATTTTTAGGTATATTATTGATGTCCTAAGTTTTATTGCTTATCTGCAATGGTTCAAAGAATATAACACCGTTCTGATACTTTTTGGACACTCTGTAAAACCTTTTACCTGAAGATTTAGCAAATGGTCTATGACTGTGAAAAAAAAAATATTAAAAAAAAAAATCTCGCTGATATATCTGTTTTGATTCCCACTGAATCCAAAAAAGTGTGTTTGTGTTAACAAAATATCTGTCCATCCGCACCGATTTATCAAAAATAGTTTGTCGGATTTTGTTTAAAACTGTCAAAACTTTAAAACTAACCCTGTACTCAAAATGAAAGATAACCTCTAAAAATCTGTGTAAGTGAAAGCGGTACATCAATAAAAAGTGACATAAAACTAAGTTCCTGCTAATTCTTATTTTATGAGTGGGTAATGAGATTAGTTGAACCAGCAGTTGTTATAGTTACTGCAGTGAAAAGCAAGTTGTCCCTGCTCATTAACAAAGACAAATGGTATCACTCATGGTTACACATAGTTTGTAGAATCGCCGCCGGACTTATACCCACTTCCAAAACGTTGTTACATCTTCTTAAAATGCGTTAAATTTAAAATATATTTTCCTGAGTATATTGCAGGGCCGAATTAACGAAAGGTTCAAAGGGAATAACGATCATTCACGAGTTTCATCGATTTCCTGTCAATACAAACCTTAGAATAGTGTTAGAACAATTTTAGTTAATGAGTGATTTAAAGGAGAATGTTACGCTTTTACGAAGTTTCATTTATTGATGCGGATACAAAAATAAACCGTTTGCTCATAGAGTAGTGACAGAATTGCTAGTTTATCGAGCGGAATAAAGTGTCTTTCCGAAATGCTGTCACTTGCCGCGTATCAAAAACCTGCGCTTGGTCTTCTTTTCGAGCCAGAATCACTTGTTTAAACAACAACAATCACTAAAATATATGATATGTTTAGATTATTGTATACTAATATTAAACATTTATAATGTAAATAACAAGTGAAACATTTTCTATCTGAGTAGGATTCCTAAATTTGAAATTAGACAAACCCATGAAATACTGTTCAGATTGCATTTTATCATATTAATTTCTTGCTTTAGAAGTATCTAAAATAAATTTCAATTGGTAAATTAACAAAGTAAATAATTGTTCAAAATGTAATGATAACTACTGTGTAATGTTCAATGTTATTACATTTAAGGAAAATAAGATCTGAAATATAATTTCGATTATGAAACTTTCTGTAAAAAGCGCTGTCATTGCATAAGACAGTTATAATATTGTGCACGTATATGCAGGGACATAGCCAGTAAAATCGTTCGAGATTGCACCAATCCACCGAAAATGAAAGGTTGCTTCTAAAATTGTTCCTCAATTAAACAATTATGTCTTTACCGAGTGAAGATTATTGTTTAATTAAAAAAAGACACATTATTAGACATGTCTTAAAATGTATGAGTTTCCATATATTGTAGAAATAACTTTCTTTTAAATAAATTCAAGACTGCCAATAAAAATTGTAAAATTTGCTAAGAAAATTTAAAGCTATCAAAAATGATTTCATTGTAACTTTGTAAAATATTAAAAGTAACACACATTTTTGTAAACCTTAGGAAACCGTTATTTTGAAATCTATGAACAATTTATTAAAAATGAAACTGAAATAAAATATTTGCTGTCGAAAAACATGTTATATTTTGGTAAATGAAAATTATCAATTATGAACTGCCGAATATTGTTACATCAAAAACTATTTGTTTATAAATAAAATATAAACAAACTTTATCTATTTGGAAAATGTAACAAGTTTGATGGTCTACAGGTTTCATGTTACAAAACGTAAAATATATCCTTATATTTTCTAAGGTGCATGCCTCAAGTTTATCTCATTTCATAACGTGTTCTGAATCACGGGACTTCTATCCTGGCTACGTATCTGATATATGTTACTGTTTAATCTTACATATTTGTGTATATCTGTATCACAATATCTGTGGAATTTGTAAATGTTATTGTGTGTAACATGTTTCATGTATGTTCATTGTAACGCTTGCAATTATTGTATGCAGGTATATCTATGTTATATTTCAAGTACGGTACCACTTGAATATTCTTCCAACTTAAACTTAAATAATAATAAAAAATAATAAACATGAAAAATGTAGCGCAGTTCATCAACCTTTAACCAAGCCAATCTTTTAATCAATAAAAACCTTACACATACTTACAACCCTTAACCAAATTAATATTCTAACAAATAAAAACATTGCCTACAACTCCAACCCTTAAATAAACCAATCTATCAACCAAATAAAACAGTGCCCACACCTTCTCCAACCCTTAACCAAACCAATATATTAAACAATAAAAACCCTTCCCATACCTCCAAACTTTAACCAAACCAAAATCCATGGTTGACGAAAAACTTAACCAAAAAATATATTAATGAACGAAAACCTTGTCCACACATCCAACCGTTAACTAAACCAATATATTAATTACCAAAAACCTTCCGATACATCCATCTGTTAATCAAATCAGTATATTACCAACTAAAATTTTGTCCACACATCCAAACCTACAATCCATTACTTTAATGAACAAAAAACCTTATCCATGTATCCAACAGTTAAAACACCAATATATTAATTTACAATAAACCTTATCCACTAATCAAACCAATATGTTAACTAACAAAAATCTTGCTCACAATTTGACCTTAACTAAACCCAAAACCAAATCAATCTCTTAATTATGAAAACTTGTACACAAGTAAAACCCTTAACCAATCTAATTTCTTAATTAAGTAATTAGAACATTACCTAATAGTAGAGTGTGCTACACTTTAGAACCAGATTGGCGTGGGGGAAGGTGGGGAGTGTGGTGGGGGATGGAGGGAGGTGCGGTTGTAGATGGTGGGAGGTATGGTGGGGGATGGTGGGGGGTGTGGTGGGGTGTGGTGGGGTGTGGTGGGGTGTGGTGGGGTGTGGTGGGGTGTGGTGGGCGTGGTTGTGGGTGGTGGGAGGTTTGGTGGGAGATAGTGGTGGAATGGTTGTGGGTGGTGGGAGGTGTGGTGGACTGGTGGGAAGTGTGGTTGGGCGTGGTTTGTGGATGGTGGGAGGTATGGTGGGAGATAGTGGGGGTGTGGTGAGAGATGGTAGGAGGTGTTGTGTGAGTGGCTGGGCTGTTGGGGGTATGGTGGATGGTGTGGTGGGAGATAGTTGGGGGGAGATTGTGGAAGGTGTAGTGGGAGTAGTTGCGTCTTGACGTCATATTTACACTTTGATGTCTGTGATGTCAGACCCTTTAGTTTGTTATCCGAAGGCGAACACACTAAGGAGCAATCCTGTACTAGCCGAGTAGTCCCCCTAGAGGACCCCCCCACCAACTGAACAGTAACCAGAGCCCCCCATTATAGGTTTTACCCTGAATGATATGCCTGTACATTTCGTAGAACTTTGGACATGTACCCCTTACTGTAAGACGTACCGAGTTTTTCGCGGTAACCAAGTCACAGTTTTTCTTATGGTAAGGGTTTGAGTCATACCTCTAGGTTAAGGTTACTCTGAGGTTATGTATACAACAAATCAATATTCAAAATACAGAGTAGTGTCCACAGCTGGTATATTTAATGTGTTAATTATGTGGTTCCTCCATCGTCTATCAGACATTTTAATGCTCACCACAGCCTACTTGTGTTTATGTATCATATGCGTGTTACACCTAAAACCTATGACCAAAGATAGTTAACCTAACCTATCTCTAACTTATGTCTATTATAATTTATGAAAAGTTTATGTTCCTACTTTTGCCTAAACATATGCTTACCATTGCCCACATGTGTTTTGTACCTGTCCAATCCTTGACATAATGCCAAGTGATACACGAGACTCTGTGTTTAAGGTGTATGTGTGTGTTAGTCTTATTATGGCCCATGTTTATGCAAACTATTTAACAATCAAAATATATTTTTACCAACCAAAATATACTTTTACCAACCGATTTACCAACCAAAATATACTTTTACCAACCGATTTACCAACAAAAATATACTTTTAGTAACCGATTTACCAACCAAAATATCATGTTAGTAACCGATTTACCAACCAAAATATACTTTCACCAACCGATTTGCCAACCCAAACATCCAATAAGCAACCGATATACCAGTTAGCAACCGATAATCTCTGGAATGGATTTGCCCGCATCCACTAGCAGCCACTTTTGCAAGTACAGACTTGTCTTTGCTTCTCCCTCTCCCACTGCCCTGGGAGAAAATGCAAGAACTAGAGCGCCCCCCCCCACCATAGGTATGAACAGTAACCAGAGTGCAGGACCGTAGGTTTGACCCTGCGTGATATGTTTGCGTTGTAGGGCGTGGTTGGACACATACCCCTCCTATGGGCAAATGTAGTTAACCTAACCCTATGTCTATTATAATGTACGAAAGGTTTATGTTCCTACTTTTGCCTAACCTAACCTAACCTAGCCTAAACCTATACTTACCACAGCCCTCACGTGCTTATGTATTGTGTTACACCTAAACCAAAGATATTTAACCTAACCCTATGTCTATTAAAATGTATGAAAATTTTATGTTCCTACTTTTGCCTAAATTTATGCTTACCACAGCCCACATGAACCTACCCCACAAAATTAACCGTACCTACCCTAAAATAACCGGTGCTTAACTCGTATGGAACCAACCAAGTCACCCGAATGCAGACGCACTACTGACTGAACTATCAGGTGTACTCGTTGAGTAGTTACCGCCGAATGTAACCAGAGTGCACCACCATAGGTTTGACCCTGTGATCCATAAGTTAGGCAATACGCCTGTACATTTCGTAGAAGGACGAGGTTGGACACGTACCCCTTGTGTCCAGAAGCGCGCGCGATAAACTTGGTACGTCTTACGGTAAGGGTCTGGGTCATACCTTTAGGTTAAGGTTCCTTTGAGGTGATTGTATACAACAACAACAACAACAAATCAATATTAAAAATACAGAGGAGCGTCCACAGTTGGTACATTTAATGTGTTAATTGTGATGTTCCTCCGTTGTCTATCGGGTGTAGCATCGGTCAACCACCCAAAGTTATGTGTTATATATTTATATGAAGTTCCTCTGTCGGCTATCAGGGTGTAGCACCGGTCAACCACACAAAGTAATGTGTTATATATTTATAGGAGTTATAGTTCCTCCGTTGGCTACTAGGACGTAGCACCGGTCAATCACTCAAAGTTATAATGTATGACAATGTGACTCACACGGCTAGAGCTACTACAGAATTGCCGTGTAAAGAGCTATGAAGCCAATTTACATTGTTTCCTCCCAAAGTAGGGAGGGGAAAAAATTTCGTACTCTAAGGACTTTAGTTTGAATTCAGTTTAAATTTCATCCACCACCTGAGAATGTCACGGAAATTGATTGGATAAAAAAAGGCTTTGAATGTTTGGTGGACAAGATGAAAAATGGAAAAGCTGATGGTGATCTGTTGGGCTTTACATATACTAGTCTCAATTTTAAAACAAAGACGCCTGCATACGTTGCTTTTCGTAAAGCTTCCGACATCTCTGTCGATCTTTTATGGGCAATTTTCTGCGGATTAATCCAAAGCAACGATGAGGTGGGAACAAGCAGCGACAATTTCGAGGTTACGTGCACCAGAGTATCTCCACGAAACAAATAGTGCCACCAAACCATAAACACACTCATTTACATAATGGATGTAAGGCGAGCCATTGCGGCGGAGCTCCACAAGCCCGCACGAAGAAATTTCAAAACACGAAGTGTGACGCTGAAAGGAGTTAATGACCTTTATCAAGCCGATCTAGTGGAAATGATTCCATATGCTAAAGAAAACCAAGGCTACAAATATATACCGACAATGACAAATTGTCTGACAAAATTTGGGAGTGCAAAACCATTGAAGACAAAATCTGCTCTAGACGTATCTGTAGTGTTAGAACCGATACTGAAAAAACAACCTATGAATAACTTTCAGACCGATGAGGGGAAGGAGTATTTCAATATGCACGTGAAGAGATTAATGAAAAATACAATATAAATCACTATGCCACTTTTTCAGACAAGAAAGCGTCTATGGTGGAGCGTCTGAACCTTACTTTGAAAACCGTACTATAATTATAATGTGGAGTGAATTTACGGCCAAAGGTAGTTACGAGTGGTTGGAGTTGCTGAAAAACGTAGTAAAGACATACAATAACACTGTGCACAGTACTATCGGCATGAAACCCGCTCAAGTGCTGAAATAGCATGAGAAAATGTTACTGGACAAAATAGCACGCAAGAGTACAAAAGCACTGTCGCCATTTAAAGTGGACAACAAAGTTAGAATATCGAAATTTAAAAAGACTTTTGCTAAAGGATATCTACCCAACTAGACAAACGAAGTGTTTACTGTGTACGCTGTTGTACCGACCAATCCTGTAACGTACATTCTACAAGACTCAAAAGGGGACATTCTGAAAGGAGGATTCTATGCCGAAGAATTAAGCAAGTCAAAGATCGGCAACGTATATCTTGTTCAAAAAGTACTACGCAAAAAGGGTAACAAGTACTGGTGCGGTGGTTAGGGTTTGACAAGGAACACGATAGTTGGATTGATAAAACCAAGCTTGTTGTTTAGGCATTCTATTTAATAGGATAGCACTGTTAGTTTTCCACAGTATACAAACGTTGAACAGCGAATGCGTTTAAAAACACAGCGGATAAACTACCTGTAAGAAACTTTGACGTTGTTGCAGGAGGCGGCTCAACAATGCACCATCACAGTTCTTTATTACCAAACACAATTCGATCTATAGTGTGCGGCCCATCAAACAGTGACAAGAATAATGTGCTATTTAATCTGCTCTTCAATCTAAATGGACTGAAATTTGCCAACGTTTACGTATTTTCTAAATCACTCCAGCAGCCAAAGTACAAGTTATTGGAAACTATATATGGAAATACCAAAGAAATCGGTTATTACACATTCACGGACAACGAAAATGTCATCCATCCTAGTGAAGCAGAGCCAAATTCGATAATAATTTTTGACGACATAGATTGTGAGAAAAACGACAATATACGTAACTATTTCACCATGGGACGTCACAATAATATAGATTCCTTCTACTTAAGTCAGACGTACAGCAGTATTCCCAAACAATTGATTCGAGACAATGCTAATTTCTTGGTCCTTTTCAAGCAGGACGATCTCAATTTACTATGATCACGTAAACACTGATATGGTGTTTAGTGATTTTAAAAACATTTGTGCAAACACGTGGAAAGATAAACATGGATTCGTTGTAATAGATAAGGACAGTGAACTGGAGAATGGAAGATTTAGAATTGGTTTTGATCGAATTGTAACAGATAATTGAGGAGGAAAGGTACAAAAGGCGTGATACTTGCAATAAAAGTCATTCTACAAGATGTCTGAGAAGAGAGAGCATCCAACGCTGGAGATAGCCAGATTGCGCAAGGCTATAAAGAAAAAGTGCAGGCAGTTGAGGTACGGAGAGGTGGAAGAGGAACAAATCTATACTAAGAAATACACACCAATAATTAAAGAGTTGCGGAAGAGTGGAGTGTTTTTGCCGAAACAAGAAATTAAATCAGAAGAAGAGTGGGATGGAAAGACGGAAAGAGCGGATGAGTGGAGCAGCGAGAGTGAGGGAGAGAAAAATGAAGAGTGGGCTGTCGGGAAAGTACTGTACCGGCTACTCCCAGGGTTGATTTTATGGATACCGAAATAATTGCAGAGACTCCGGACCAACCGCAGCCCAGTGTAAGGGAAGTATTGTCCACACCTGTAGGACAAAGTGAATCTGAAAAATGGATAAACAGTACTTTCACACATCTGCTGGCACAAAATTATATGCTCAAAATAATGAAAGATTCCGCCAGTAATCGAAATATAGATCACAGTTACGGACCAAAAGTCGGAGCCGAGTCTATGATGATTATTAACAAGACTCTTCAGTTGTCAGACGATGGTGAAATTATAATTGACGGAGTACACTATAAAGGGACGCCCGGATTGTACGAGTTGGTGTTGAAGCGTCTACCCGATGATGAAATATATACCGAGGCCGATTTAAAAGCGTATAAAGATATCTGTTTGAGAACCAGTGCACACAAAAGATTATACAATCCGAAAGAACAAGTTAATCGTAACAGATCTTTAAAATATAAAAACATTACAGAACAGTTATTCCCTTCTAAAACAGTTAGCGGGAGAGGTTATTCATACTGGGACGATCCAAATGAGTTGTGTGACAGACTTAGACATTTGTTGGCATCACATGATGCAGGACATACGGTACATGCAAACAAGATAGCTTCTATTATCGAAGAACTAAAAGAAGCTGGAATTATAAAAGGCGCGGGAAATGCAAAAATTAGAACATTAATACAATGAGTGTCTACAAGTTTGGACGTTATAAGAGTAGCGGCTCCACTAAGAGTGGAAAAATAGGTCCTAAAGGTGTAGGGTTTAACCTTACACCAGATGGAGACTATGATATAGGAGGTAAATTGTTACGTAATGTAGCTATAGCACGATCTGAAACCAATGTGGTCACCCTTAACCAATTAGAAACAAAGTGTTTAATGTTTGATGATAAGAGTAAACGATATGACGCAAGCTGGAGACCTATAGGTCGTTTAACTAAACCTCGAATCGTTAATTCCAGTTAAACTAAATAGTGGCTATGACTTTAAAAATTATCGGCTATAGGATATTGGTAATCCGCTAGACGATGGCGATGGTTTAAACTTGAAATATGTTAGAATGTACTTTATTGGAAAAAACATGCACAATAAATTTGACGCTCAAAAAAGCTATATATGCAACGTAAAAAACCCAATACACATGGAAGACGCGGCCAACAAATACTATGTGGACATCGAAGTAATACCATTGAACAGTAACGGTTGGAACTGTGACGGTAGAAAACTGACCAACGTAAAGGATGGTACTAGCAGCATGGATGCAATCAATTTTCAACAGCTTGAAGAATTGATGTCGTTGATTATAGATCGTGCTCTACTTAGAGATAAAACAAAAAAGCTGCTATGATGCCTCTTCAAAACGTATTTGTAATATTGCCAACGGTGTTACGGATAGTGATGCCGTCACACGAGCCCAATTAGTACAGGCTATTAGAGCAACTGAAGCTGAAACATTAAAAGTCTGCTGTAAGAGAGTGAACACATTAGACACATTCACCCTAATGGGTGAACCATTAGGCGAAAGGAATTGATTGATTTCACACATACGATTAAAAAGCAATATAGTAAAGTCGATACTCCTAAAGAAACATTTAGCCATTGGCGTATGATGTGGAGTGACGGCACTGAACAACCTCAACCATAAATACGTTGCACCCATTAGCATTGATTCAGTATAGAAATGGCAAAGGGGAGAACAACATCAAAAAGAGTCACCACTAGGAAGAATGGCAGAGGTCTCGTTTCTGGAATTTTAAGCGTTGGTGATAAGTTTTTAAACAAGGCTATAGATCTATTGCCTGTAGAACTCCATCTAGACTCTTACAACTATTTTGGTCCGGATACAAAACTAGTCAAGAGGTTAGCTCATGGAGATAAAGGAGTCAATCATTTAGATGAAGCGTGTAAAGAGCACGATATAGTGTACAGCAAATACAGTGATTCAGAGCATCGTAGAGAGGCGGACAAAGTTTTAGCAGAACGGGCTTGGAGTCGAGTCAAATCGGGTAACGCGTCTATGGGTGAACGGGCAGCAGCGTGGGCTGTAACAAAGGCCATGAAAGCTAAAACCAAATTGGGAGGTGGAAAAAAGTCGAAACGTCCCTTGTTGGGTGGGGGTTTGTATCTCAAACTGTATCAAAAAGGCAGCGGTCTGTATCTCAAACCATATGCAAAAGGCACTGACCTGTATCTCAAACCGTATCCAAAAAGCAGTGGTCTGATACCATATCCAAAAGGCAGGGGACTGAAAGGCAGTAGCAGAACCAAGAAGAAGATCAGTAAAAAGAAAGTTTGATTGATTCATTACCAAACAGACCGTTAACAAATATCGAATTAGAGAAATATGACGTGAAACAGAGGATACTGTATTTCAGAGGTATTTATACGAGTAATAATCTGCCCGTACAACCTTTGCTAAATGAGTCGGCCATTGTGAACCGTGACAGTATTTCGGGAGAGGGTACTCACTGAGTGTGTTATAAAAAGCGCGGTGTAAATGTAGAATACTATGACAGTTTCGGAAATCTTAGACCGCCACTCGTGCTGACTAGATATTTTGGTTCCAACACCAATCTTCACTATAATTACAGACGTCATCAGAGTGACACCTCAGTCGTCTGTGGACATTTGTGCTTAAAGTTTCTACTATCATGAGTATTGTTTTACACGAAAATAGTTCTAAACTTTGGTGTGATTTCTTTCCACCGGTTGATCTATCCGATGGAGAGTGGGAAATCGGCCTCGTTGATCTTGCTGTGTACAATTCCATTCCCAATATCGAAGAAGGAATTAATAATAAATTTTATCTCGGTAAAGATCAAAACGATAATTATGAAAAGACCGTTACTATACCGACAGGTTCGTACGAAATTGAGGATATTGAAAAATATATCAAATCACAGCTGCCATCGGAGATTGCATTTTCACTCAAGCCGAACAATAATACTCTTAAAGCGGAACTTAAGTGTTCAAAGACTATACATTTTAAAGACGGATCTATCGGAAAATTACTCAGTTTCAATAATGGGGATTTATCATCCAACCGAAAACACGAATCTGTGCTGCCCGTCAATATTATAAAGATGAATGTTATTAGAGTTGCGTGTAATATTGTGACTGGGTCATTTCAAAATGGAAAAGAGTCCCACAATATACACGAATTTTACCCACAAGTGGCTCCGGGGTACAAGATTGTCGAAATACCTACGACTCTTAATTATATTTACCATTCAACGTGAAAACCATTCATAACATCACCGTAAGCCTTATAGATCAGAACGAAGTACCTATAAATTTCAGAAAAGAATCAGTTTCTGTCCGATTGCATTTACGTAGAAATGGGTCTCGTATTTATTGGACAACGCTATAAAAACAGTATTAGTGTACGTTAAAACTCCACAGAGTTAACAGCTAGAAATATTAGTTTTCTCTCAGCTTTGGGATTTAAAGTGAAAAGTGGATCTACTGGCAATAGATAGTGCAGCAGAATACCATGACGTCATCAGTGGTCTTGAATATCATTCGTACAGACCTTATCCGTCGTCAACGTACGGTAATAACGATGAAATTCGTATTGCTATAAATCAACAGGACGTGATCACAGCACCGTTTGGTAGTATATTGCATATAAAAGGAACAGTGAGCGGCACAAAAGCGGACGGCGGAGCTGCAACAGTGAAAATGGTCAACAATGCCGTAGCCTTTCTATTTTACGATATTAGATACGAATTTGCCGGTAGGGAAGTGGACCGTACAAGAAATAATGTCGGAATTTCCAGTACCATTAAAAATCTATTGTCATTGCGAGAGAGTAAAAAGAATAAATTCAGCAACGCAGGATGGTTGGGGGCCGGTGGGGTGGCCAACAAGTTACGTATGTGTTTCAAACTTTTCCCTCTCTGTACCGTTAAAGCTGTTGATGGGCTTTTTCGAAGACTACCAACGGATTGTAATGAACGTAAAACAGGAACTAGTGCTCTTACGTTCGGCCTCCGATTTGAATGCTGTATACAGTGATGAAGTTGCAAATGTTAAACTGAACATAACTAGTATACACTGGAGAGTACCTTACTAGACGGTTTCAGATTCACTCCGATTGAATCTTTTGAAAATGATCGAAAGAGACGAACCTGTCCATGTTCCATATCGTAGTTGGGAATTGTTCGAGTATCCAATATTGCCACAATCAAATCAGATTTCGTGGACAGTTAAAACAGCTAATCAGCTGGAAAAACCATGCTACGTTATTCTAGCCTTCCAAACAGATTTAAAAAAATCAGATCAAAAAGGATGCCACTCTGACATGTGCGGCCTTTCAAAATTAAAACTCTATCTAAATTCACAGTATTTTCCTTATGATCATATTAACGGCAATATTTCCACAATGTACGAAATGTACCCTAGATTCCAAGAATCGTACTATACGCACGAGTCCTTTCCCAGTCTAGATTTACAATCTTTTACAAAATCTCCTCTCTTCGTAATCGATTGTTCCAAACTATTAAATCTATTAAATAAGGTCCCGTGGATGTCAGACTAGAAATAGAAACTTCTGCTAATATACCTGCAAATACTACAGCCTATTCTCTAATTTTACACGACTCGCATATTGTGTACAATCTCCTTACGGGCACAGTGAAAAAAGTTGTGGAATAGATGCGCACGCGCACACTGTATAGATATAATATTATCGATACACTGAGATCCGATCATTTGCGGACAAGACACCATGTGCTACACATACCCAGGAGTTGTTCACGCTTTCCTCAGGCTTGTGCCTAAGGATAGGTTATCCGATTTAGATGATGTAATTGACGAGGATAATATCTATTCATTCGAATGTTATCTGATTGACGAGATATTGAACCATGCATTCATCGATGACGGTCTGCTCCACAACAAAAGTAAGTTTCAAGTCAATGAGACGCAATTATCGAGACACGTCTATGCAGCATTAAAGAGTCGGTAAAATCGGTGGTTCTGCAGATTCGGTATACGTTTTTTTTAGTGGGTACTGTACGAGTGGTTTTTCGCTCCCAATATTGTGAAGCTTGTGAAGATAACGAGATTGATGACGTGATATACTATCAATTCGATTTCGACGACGAACCACGATTACACGAGTTTCCTCTTGTACAAATCGATCCAGAATTTGACGATGATTTAACTAAAATTAGGCAAACATTTCAACAAAAAATCTTACGTGGTGGGAGTGGAAGTGATAGTAGTGATAGAGCAGTGTGCTCACAGTTCAGTTGAGACCATGGAGCCGAGCAAGATGGACGTGGAGCGAGCACCTACTAAACGTCAGGTACCACCTAACCTTCCTTTGAGAATTTTTCTTAAATCTGTTCATTTCTTAAACAGCAAGTGTATTAAATTCATAGCAACCAGTTTATTCCAGCATACAGGTTTCGGTCTCGGACTTTTAGTACAGAGTGGTAGAAATTTTGTTTTCTTCAATCATCATCTACTTGACGAATTATCGATTCATTTAAAATCTATAACGGCCGTTCTCAGCGATAGGAGAACGTGTAAATTCAATCTGACTATCGGAGACGTAATACTTTCGGTAAACGTTACGTTCAATTGTACGACGGGCAGCATTGTATGACCTTAAACGCTGACGAATAGAGGCTATTCGAGGAGAGTATGCCACTCGTGTTCAGACGTGTCGCGGAATTGTTTTATATCTAGATAGAGTTACGCTCCTACATCATTGAGATCTTGGCCAGCGACAAGTACGTATCTAGCACACTACCCGAAGCGGACAAATTGTACGACGAAGTAAAGTTGTCGACATGTAGGCGGGATCCAAGGTAGTCCTCTAACCGTCCAATCTAAAGTGCCCAACATATGACTAACTCTGTATTTACTACATTTATAGGATTCATATTTACTAGTACACAAAAGATTTCGTGGATTATCAGCGCTTTTTACGAACTCTACTGAAAACTGTTTGCTCCACACAGTTCAAAATAAGGCTGATGTTCCCCAAGAAAACTTTGCAATCACTATATCAGATGGGTCGATGGTGATACACAGTGAGGACACGATACGTACCTTGTGCAAACCTTTTGCAATCATTTTCACTAGAGGATTGTAAAAGGCACTATTTTTGAGACGATTCCATCCTCACGTCATGGAATTGCCTCAATAAATTCATTAACTGTATATTACCCCCAACATAATAGTAACGTGTAGTTAGTAAATGTGCATTAAAAAGTGTTAAAAGTTATTACGATCTACTCCTAGTCTAATTTGAGCCCTCTGGAGCAGTGTAAAAACCCTTAAGGCTGTGTATGTTACCCAGGTCTCCGGCGAGGAGTTAATTCTCTCGTAAACCTGTGTGACATAGGCTTGAAGTAAATTCGTACAAGAAATCGAAAAAAAAATTTTTAATAAAAATCTAAAAGAACTTTGGGGACCACAATTTTGTAATGGAGTGGTGGTCACAGGAAATAGCGATGGATTTGGGGCTATTTCCACAAGGGGTAAAGCCTTCTGCTTACCCCGGCTTGTAGTGTGGGCACGAGGAATGGCTTCACTGTACCATGTGACGGTTCCAACCCCGTGAAAACACAGAGGACAAGTCTATTTTGTTTCAGCCACGAGTTAGAAGCACATGTGAGAAGATGTGGTGGACCGATTGTATAAATTTAGAATATGTATACGATCCACGATACTCGACTTACACGGCACGGCTACAGACCTATTGAAATTGGATATATCCCTTGTCAGCAAGTAAATTGGCCGAAGCAGGATTTTTTTACATCGGTGTTTATGACCGTACATATTGTTTTACCTGTGGCCTGGGTCTTGGAGATTGGGAACCACATGAAGACTTATTGTCGAACATTACAAATGGACGTCGGGTAGATGTAGATATATATGAGCACTGAAAGAAGTTCGTAGCACGTTTATAGCAAATAACAGCAGCAGCGGCCTCGTAAATAACACAATATGCTAGTGTAAGCTATGTAAAATTTGCTACCAATCGGATATAGAAGTCAGTTTGTGGCCTTGTGGTCATTACCTGGCTTGTACCGCTTGTTCACTCCAATTAAAGCATTGTGGTCTATGTAGAGAAAAGATAACTGCCACTGTACGCATTTATTTTACATAATGAAAAACTTTTAGGGTTACCCCTCAACATAACACAGAAAGTTGACGTTGTTTGAGGGCTTTTCAAACTAATGCTGGGTTGTATTTTGTTTACAAACGGGAGTGGAGAAACCATTCTCGGCACTACCGCCCTAACGTTAATGGTGGAATGTTTTTCTCATTGTTTAACATGTATATATCATTGTATATTAACAATTAATTGTATTTTCAAAACTATAAACCTATGACTGTGTTTTTGGAAATTGAATTTTGTATAAAATTGTACTTTTCTCTTTCATGTTTTTCTCATTATTTAACTTAACATGTATAAATCATTGTAAAACTCTAAACCTATGTGTTTTTGGAAATAGAATTTTGTATAAAATTGTACTTTCAAGCTACCAATATAGTTCTTGGATCTGACTAGATTTGTTTTTCTTCCTATCAAAAACTCCTAAACCTAGAGGTACGACTCAGACCCGTACCGTTTTTGCGTGAGCAAAAAACTCGGTACGTTTTATGGTAAGGGGTACGTGTCCAACCTCGTCCTTCTACGAAATGTACAGGCGTATTGCCTAACATATGGATCACTGGGTCAAACAAATGGTGGTGTGCTCTGGTTACGTTCGGCTCCAACTACTCAACGAGTACACCCGATAGTTAAGTCAGTAGTGCGTCTGCATTCGTGTGACTTGGTTGGTTCCATACGAGGTGAGCACCTGTTATTTTGGGGTAGGTACAGTTAATTTTGGGTAGGTACTATGTGAGCAAGTTCATGTGTGCTGTGGTAAGCATAGGTTTATTCTAGGTTATGTGTCCAACCACGCCCTTCAACGCAAACATATCACGCAGGGTCAAACCTACGGTTATGTTCTGGTTACTGTTCATACCTAAGGTGGGGGCGCTCTGGTTCTTGCATTTTCTCTCAGGGCAGTGGGAGAGAGGGAAGCAAAGACAAGTCTGTACTTGTAAAAATGGCTGCAAGTGGATACGGGAAAATCCATTCCGGAGATTATCGGTTGCTAACAGGTATATCGGTTGCTGATTGGATGTTTGAGTTGGCAAATCGGTTGCTAAAAGTATATTTTGGTTGGTAAATCAGTTTCTAACATGGTATTTTGGTTGGTAAATCGGTTACTAAAAGTATATTTTGGTTGGTAAATCGGTTGCTAAAAGTATATTTTGGTTGGTAAAAATATATTTTGGTTATTAAATAGTTTGTAAAAACATAGGCCATATTAAGACTAACACACATACACCTTAAACACAGAGTCTCGTGTAACACTTGGCACTGTGTCAAGGATTGGACAGGTACAAAACACATGTGGGCAGTGGTAAGTATAGGTTTAGGCAAAAGTAGGAGAATAAACTTTTCATACATTATAAAAGACATAAGTTAGAGATATTTTAGGTTAACTATCTTTGGTCATAGGTTTTAGGTGTAACACATATATGATACAAGTAGGCTGTGGTGAGCATAGGTTTAGGCAAAAGTATGAATATAAACTTATCAAACATTATAATAGACATAAGTTAGAGATAGGTTAGGTTAACTACCTTTGGTCATAGGTTTTAGGTGTAACATATATGATACATAAACACAAGTAGGCTGTGGTGAGCATAGATTTGTCTGCGCTCTAGTCGCTCTAGACGTGATTGACCTGTGCTACATCTTGGTAGCCGACGGAGGAACCTCATATAAATATATAACACATAACTTTGGATGTTTGACCGGTGCTACACCCCGATAGACTACGGAGGAACCTCACAATTAACACATTAAATATACCAGGTGGACACTACTCTGTATTTTGAATATTCATTTGTTGTATACATAACCTTAGAGTAACCCTAACCTAGAGGACGACCCAAACCCTTACTGTGTCCAAAGTTCTACGAAATGTACAGGCATATCATTCAGGGTAAAACCTATGGTGGGGGGCTCTGGTTACTGTTCAGGTGGTGGGCGGTCCTCTGGGGGACTACTCAGCTAGTACAGGATTGCTCCTTAGTGTGTTCGCCTTCGGGTAACACACTAAAGGGTCTGACGTCAAAGTGTAAATGTGACGTCAAGACCCAACCACTCCCACTACACCTTCCACAATTTCCCACCACCATCTCCCACCACACCACCCTCCTTACCCCTACAGCCCAGCCACTGCCACAACACATCCTACCATCTCCCACCATACGTCCCACCACCCACAATCACACCCCCATCATTCCCACCATACCCAAACCATCCACAACCACCCCCAACCACACCTTCCACCATCCCCCACCACACTCCCCACCTTCCCCCACTTAAATCTGGTTCTAAAGTGCAGCACACTCTACTCCTATACATCCAACTCTTAGGCAAAACAATCTCTAAGGTAGTAAAAACTGTACCTAAACCTTCAATCCTTAATAAAACCAATTTCACAATTAAAGAAAACCTTGTCCACAAGTCCACTCCCAACCAACCAATTACATAACTAAAAAAGACATTACCTATACATCAAATTATTATCCAAAACATTCTCTTAACTAACAAAAACTGTACCTATACCTCCAACCGTTAGGTAAACTAATTTCTTGATTAACGAAAACCCTAACCGCAAGTCCATCCCTTAACTAAACCAATTTCATAACTAATAAAAATATTACCTACACATCCAACTCTTAACCAAAATAATCTCTAATTAAACTAAATAATCTCCAAACCTTAACTAAACCAATTCCTTAATTAACAAAAACCTTGTCCACAAGTACAACAATAACCAAACCAATATCTAAACTAATAAAATATTACCTACACATCAAACTCTTATCCAAAAAAATCTCTTAACTAACAAAAACTGTACCTAAACCTCCAATCTTTAACTAAAACAATCTCTTAATTAACAAAAACTGTACCTATACCACTTACCGTTAAGTAAACCAATTCTTAATTAACAAAAACCCTGACCACTAGTCCAACTCGTAAACAAACCAATTTGTTACCAAATTAAAATATTACCTACACATCCAACTCTTATTCAAAACAATCTCTTATCTAACAAAAACTGTACCCAAACCTCCAACCCTTAACTAAACTAATTTATACATTAACAAAAACCTTGGCCACTTATCCAACTCCTAAATTAGCAAATTTCTTAACTATTAAAAATAATAAATACACATCCAACTATTACTCAAAACAATTTCTTAACTATCTAAAACTGTAAATTTACTTCCAAACGTTAAGTAAACAAATTTCTTAAATAATAAAACCTTGGCCAAAAATCCAAAACTCCAAAACAAACCAATTTTGTAACTAATAAAAATATTACCTACACATCCAACTATTATTCAAAACAATCTCTTAACTAACAAAAAACTGTACCTATATCTACATCGGTTAAGTAAACCAATTTCTTAATTAACAAAAACCTTGACTACTAGTACAACTCCTAAAAGAACAATTTCTTAACGAATAAAAATATTACCTACACATCAAACTCTTATCCAAAAAAAATCTCTTAACTAACAAAAACTGTACCTAAACCTCCAACCCTTAACTAAACAACTTACTTAATTAACGAATACCTTGACCACGAGTCCAAACCTTAAACAAACCAGCTTCATAACTATTAAAAATATTACCTACACATCCTACTCTCAACCAAAAAAATCTCTTAACTAACAAAAACTCTACCTAATCCTACAATCCTTAACAAACCAATTTCTCAATTAATGAAAACCTTGTACATAAGTCAAACTCCTAATCTAACCAATTTCTTAACTAAAAAATAAAATCAATACGTACACATCCATCTCTTATATAAAACAATCTGTTATCTAACAAAAACTGTACCTAAACCTCCAAATCTTTAAAAAAAACCAATTGCTTAGTAAACGAAAACCTTGTCCACATGTCCGACCCCTAACCAAAGCTTTTTCTTAACTAATAAAAACATTACCAACCAATTTCGTTAGGTAAACCAATTTCCGAATTAACGTAAACCTTAACCGCGAGTCCAACTTTTAAACAAACCAATTTCTTACTAATAAAAATATTAACTACACATCCAACGCTTATCCTAAATAATATCCTAACTAACAAAAACTGTACATATACCTCCAATCGTTAGGTCTTCCGCACACAGGTCGACCCATTTGCAACCAGAGCTTGAAACCAGTTTCAAACGCAACGAGTTTGCAACCAAAATAAAATCTGACTCCACACACTACGCGACTAAATCTGGATCAGTTGTCAATCTCTGTGCGAACAGGCGTACTGCGTAGTAGTAGTGTTATGTTTGCATTCTCATTTATTACTTGATAAGTTATCAAAAATTGAATAGTTATTTCTTTAGTGAGGATGAGGAAGAAATAGTTGCATGTTTTCTATGTTGCCGACAACAAAGAATACGCAGGAAATATTGGTGTCACCCATATATAGAGAAAAATGTAAGGTGCAGACTATTCGTAGCAGCTGAACAATTAAAAGAGACAGACAGCAAGTTTATAGCTTTCTACAGAATGTCCAAAGAGTCATAAGGGGAATTAGTGAAGATGGTTGCTCCTTTCATACATAAGGTGGACACAAATATGAGGGAATGTGTTACTGCTGAAGAAAGAATACTAATAACTCTAAGGTATGATTTTATTGTTACTATTTATTGTAAAAATACAAAAATACAAATCAAATAATTATTATAGGTCTTGCACAAAGTACTCGGTGGCGTCCATGTCCTGTGTAAATTGCGTGCAGTACTTACGTGCGGCTATTGACGGCTCAAAAGCAGTATTATTGGTACATGACAGGTCAGAGACATGTGATATACTGGAATGTGGCGACACTTGTGTGACAACAGATGGGGCTGATATCTCATCAATAAGAGTAAGAACTTTTCGTTTAAATTGTTTTATTTGTCAATCATTTAATTCTTTCAACTCTGGTATCAAGCTAAGAAGGAACATTTACAAAGCCTCCATCTTACCATCACTTGCGCTATTAGTACTTTCAAGTCTTGCTTTTTTTGCCTTAAAATATTCAGCAAAAGATTTATCTGCTTCCACAGCTGCTTTATTCTTCTGCGTTAGGCGTTTTTTACCTAGATTGGGAATGGACGATGGCTGTGACGGAAGATGAGAGCTTTGATGAGGCTGTTTTGTTATGTCTGGGGATGGTCGACAAGTATTTTCCTGTAGTAATGACGGTGATTGCGGTGATGCAGTAATTGAAGGATCTTCTGGAATGGTCGTGTCATTCAATAATTCTGAACCCAATATAGTTTCGTCCGTCGTTATCATGTGGTACCTGTGGTAAATTTCAGGTAGAAGGAGGAGCTGATGTTTTTATAAACGGCAAACAAAACTGCATGGCCTCTGCCAGATAGTATGCCTTCTTCTTTGCGTCAGATCCGGAAGGTGGAGGTTTCATTTTTTGCATGAATACTGTCCGAAGATTTTGCCACTTGTCTTTGCATTCCGCAGCTGAAAAGAAAAAATAGGGATAGCACAACTTGAGTACTAAGAACTAGTGATGGGCGATACAATACGTATCGTATAGAGTACAGACTACCGGATACGGATGACATTACACTTCATTTGTCTTTAAATGAAATACTTACAGTCATTCAGTGGTTAACTTGACTCCTTTTTTGTCATTAGTAAAGAATTTTGAAATACACTCACTGTTGACTTAATTTGTGACGGAAAAACAATACGTATTGTATCGCTTGGCAACTGTAAGTTGTAGTATAAAGTTGAAATACAAATTATTCTACGTGTGGTAAGCACACTAATTATTTATATATCATTTATGATAACCCATTAGTAATTCAGCTGGTTAATATTCACGCGTTTGTTACAGGTATTTGGCTACAGGATGTTCATTTGGCGCTCTTTCTTTATATTTTGCAAGAGGCGAGAGTACAATTGGAGCTATTGTTAAAGATACCACTAAAATCATTTGGAATGTATTACAAGTAACTTACATGCTGGTACCAATAGGTAACCAATGGAAATTAATTGCCGATCGTTTTAAGACATTAGGCCTATGGAACTCACCAAATTGCCTTGGAGCATTGGACGGAAAGCATATCCGTATTGAGAAATTTCCAAATAGTGGTTCAGAAAATTTACTGTAATGTTCATTTCTACTGCAACCTCATGCCAAGCCTTGTCAGTTAAATCCTTTCTTGAGTATCAAGGCAGTTTGTAATTGTACAGCACTTCATGCTTTTCCACCTCTCCAACAAATTTTAAATTAATTTCTTGATCACCCATGTTTCACTTCACAAATACGTTCAAACACTTGAAACTATGCAACTCAACTGTTTGGTGACAAGAAAATACGGTCGCGTGCAACCATTCCGATACTGATTTCAAATTGGTAGTAGTTCAGTCGACGAGTCGACCCGTGTGTTGATCCCCACTCCAGCACACGTCCAAGGTCACCAAACAGTTGCACCTGCAACCGGTTTGAAACTATCATTTCAAACCGGTCGACCCGTGTGCGGAAAGCCTAAGTAAACCATTTTCTTAATTAACGAAAATATAGTCCACAAGTACAACTACTAGTTAAATCTATTTCTTAAGTAATAAAAAAATTACCTACACATCCAACTCTTATCCATACAATCTCTTTACTAACAAAAACTGTACCTATACCTCCAACCGTTAAGTAGGCCTAAACCTATTTTTTAATTAACGAAAATCTTGACCACAAGTCTAACCCTCAACTAAAAATATTTCATAACTAATCAAAATATTACCTAAATATACAATTCTTAATCAAAAGCATATCTTAACTAACAAAAACTATACCTAAACCTCCAACCCTTAACTAAACCAATTAGTTAATTAACGAAAACCTTTAACACAAGTCCAACCCCTAATCAAACCAATTCTAAACTAATAAAAACAATAGCTACACATCCAACTCTTACAAAAAACAATCTGATATCTAACAAAAACTGTACCTAAACCTCCAATCCTTGACTAAACCAATTTCTTAATTAACGAAAACCTTGACTACAAGTCCAACCCCAAACCAAACTAATTTCTTGCCTAATAAAAGTATTACCTACACATCCAACCCTTATCCAAAACAATCTCTTAACTATTATAATCTGTACCTAAACCTCCAACTCTTAACTAAACCAATTTATTATTTAACGAAAACCTTGACCACAAGTCCATCTCCTAATCAAACCAATTTCTTAACTAATAAAAATATTTAGTACACATCCAACTCTTATCCAAAACAATCTCTTAACTAACAAAAACTGTACGTAAACCTCCTTTAACACATAAGATAAATTGTTTTGATTCTTACAACTAGGGGTTTCCACCACACATGAAAGACGAAAAATAATTAGGCTGCTTCATAACTTTCTAAACATTTTAGCTACGAAGATGGGATATAATATGTGAATTTTGTTCACCACACAGGATATATCATGTTTTTCCTAGTCTTAGGTGTATCCACCACACATGAATAACATATAATATTTAGGCTGATATGTAACTTTCTAAACATTTTAAGCTACGAATATGGCATATAATATGTACATTTTGTTCAGCACACCGGATAAATCGTTTTGATTCTTAGTAAAAGGGGTTCACAGTTTTTCGCCACAGATGAAAGACGAAAAATATTTAGGCTGATTCCTAAATATTTTAACATTTTAAGCTACGAATATGGCATATAATATGTATATTTTGTTCAGCACACAGGATAAATCATTTTGATTCTTACTACTAGGGGTTTCCACTACACATGCGAGATGAAAAATATTTAGGCTGATTCGTAACTTTCTAAATGTTTTAAGGTACTCTAATTTCATATAATATCTACATTTTGTTCAGAACAGGATAAATTGTTTTGATTCTTACTAATAGGGGTTTCCACTAAACATGAAACACGAAAAATATTTAGGCTGAATTGTAATTATCTAAACATTTTAAGCTATGAATATATTATATAATATGTACATTTTATTCAGCATACAAGATAATTTTTTTTAATTCTTACTACTAGGGGCTTCCACTACACATGAAAGACAAAAAATAATTGGGCTGGCTCGTAACTTTCTAAACATTTAAAGATACTAAAATGGAATATAATATGTGCATTTTGTTCAGCACATACGATAAACCATTTTAATTCCTAGCATTAGTTGTTTCCACCACACATAAAGACGAAAAATATTTATTCTGATTTGTACATTTCTAAACATTTTAAGCTACGTTGATGGGATATAATGCGTACATTTTGTTTAGCACACAGGATAAATCGTTTTTATTCTTAGTACTAGGAGTTTCCACCACACATGAAAGACAAAAAATATTTAGGCTGATTCGTCACTTTCTAATCATTTTAAGCTACGAATATAGGATATAATATGTACATTTTGGCTAGCACACAGTATAAATCGTTTTGATTTTGACTACTAGGACTCTTCACCACACATGAAAGACAAATAATATTTAAAACATTTAACTATTCATAACATATTAATCAATAGTTGTATGACGAATGTTTTCATTATAAGGGTGTTATTTCTTTTACCAATCTCTGTCCATCTAGGTTTCTACTATAAAGAATTCTTTTCGTATTTTCGTGGTAGGTAAATTTGGAATTCGTTATTTGATTTTACATAGATTAATTTTGATGAGTTTTAGATAATTGCATAGATAACGAATGTCAACTTGGCGGAAACACTATTTATTAATTACTTTCAGTGACTTAATTTTATTTTTGTGTCGTAGGAGTTTATGAGTTGTTTTCAATACAACTGTAATGAATATATTTATACATTATTAAATTATTTACATTTTTTAATTTTATCATTATTAATTTTTTGTTGTAAAACGTTTGTATCGTTCTCTCACATTATGATTCTGATGGTGAAGAAAAATCAATCTTCAGATCCCATCCATGTATTTAATACCTTGACTTGTATATAAAATATCTTTATCTCCATGTCATTCCATGGAGGTTTAACAGGCTTTGTTGAACAATTTACTTTGAATATAACGTGCGCTCCAAAATATGAACTTTAAATGTACTACTATTAATATGGTTTATTAAGGCATTAGCTTTCGCTTGTGTATATATAAAAACTTGTACATGACCGTTTCAAGAGCATATATCAACTCCCGTTATCAAGTATTAAACCTAGAGCATAAAAGATAAAAGCCATATTATTAATATGAACAAAAATGTCTAAAGTTATCATAAGGGCTATCAAGTAACTTAAAATCAGAAGAATTAATCAGAAGAGTAGCCATAATCGAAATAAATATTTTGACACAATTTCCATATTACGCATATATATATTGTTTATGTTAGAATAAAAATAATTTCAAACTAAAACCTAATATCTGGCTCCACCGATTCAATCAAATTTTGGGAAATTAAATCTTGATAACTCTAACTAATACGTAATGAAAATTTCAATTTTATAAAAATTGTCAAATAACTAAAAACGTACCTTGAAACTATCATAAAAAAAACTTCAATGTATTGAAAGGTACCCTTAGGACGATTTATGACACGATTAAAACAAGTAGAGGTTGCAGCGTTCCGGTCTACCAAGTACCTACTAAAGACATTTAAATTGAAACATAAACTGATATGAGGCTCAAGAATGAGTAGTCGATACGAGTCTATTGTATTTTAATGTCAATTTTTCAGTAGTTTATAGGAATCATATATGTCACAATTTTATATTGTAATTTAATTTTAAATTTCTACAAAATTTGTAGTATAAACATAAACGCGTCGAGATACACAATTTCAAACATACTCTGCAGTCAGTACACAGGATACTGAAGCAATATTTTAAGCATATTATATTCATGATGGTGTTAATTTCAATCATACTCTTCAGTCTTCATAGTCTTCACTGGATACTAAAACAATATTTTACGAATAGTGTGTAAATTTCAAACATACTCTTCAGTCTGTACACTGGATACTAAAGGCTCTGACAAACTGAAACCGCACTGTCCGTTGGGGAAATGACCGGAATTCGGTTAAATAGAACTGCAAAAAACTGATAGCGAACCAGTGCGAATTTTTTCTCCATCAAGTAATCATAATGTCCACCAGATCGTCTGACGAAGAATAGAGTTGCTTCTTTTGTTAGCTGTGAGTTTAGCGACAAGACGAAAACGAAAATGGGTACGTCATAGTCATAGTGGCACTTTTTACCGGCATTATGTGATTTTCTATAATGACTTATTTACACATTGACCTAACAGGTACACGAGATAAATGAAAAAAGAAAGGAGTGTGGCGAATTTCACCGACTCTGCAGTGATTTGAGTTCATTGCAACTCTATTCGCCGTCCGCCGCGAACTGAACTAGTCTTCCGCGGTTGGGCGCCTCCTATTTGACTAGGATGATGCAATATCATACTCTTCAGTTGGATACACTGGATACTAAAGCAATCTTTCACGAATAGTATGTTAATTTCAAACATACTTTTCAGTCTGTACACAGGATACTGACGCAAACTTTAACGCACAGGGTGTTAATTTCACACATACTCTTTAGTCTGTACACATAATACAGAAGTAATCTTTTTTCGGAAACCTATTTAGACGACTGATTATAATTTATATGAAACATTGATTTGTTTTTCCAGTCAAAATAATTTTAATGACTCGACAGAATTTCCAAGATAGCCATTTCATATCCGAGCCCAGGACAAACAGGCAAAATAAACAACTTTCAAAGATAAATTACAATCTTGAGAGTAACAAATGAAGACTTTTTACCGAGTATGAAGTTACCAAAATATGTTCTTGAAATGAGATTTCTTTAGGCACGATAGTAACGTTTTTTTCCGTGACATACGTGGGAAAATGATTGGATTCCAACACGGTGTATATAAAGCGAATTTGGGATATTCGCCGAATTTAGCACAATAAAGGATTAAGTAATGTTTTGCTTGTCTATTACTGAAACTTTTTGGTAATATATATACTAAGGCGTGGGAAATAATCCCAATATATTTAATTTTCAATAGTTTTAAGAAAAAAAATTAATTAGTTTTTAAAAATATATTATAGTATTTATAATTTGTTCAAAAATCTAGTCTTTTTTAGTCTGTTAAATAAATATTTTATAAGAATTGTTAGAGTTAAAATTATTATAATAATTGTATTAACTAGGATCTACATAATTATTTTGAGTACAATTTTCTGACAATCTTAGTATTGTCATATTATTTATATATTTCTAAAGTAGGTCTCAAAGCTGGAGTTCCGAAATGCTTCGACAAATATAAATAATAAGACAATTCTAGAATTGGCACAATATTGTACTCGAACTAGTTATTACAGTTTTTAATTAGTTCTTTTTTTTATTTCAATTTTAAGTAAGTAATTTTGAAAGTATTCAGCCTCGCTATACCCCAAAAAATCAATAGCTATTTTTTTTCCAGCTAGATAATATATATATATTTCACATTTCATTTTGGTATCCAAGCCACTTAATAAAATAGTAATTCTAATTCACCCCGAAAACTGAAATAAATTAAATTTTCTAGAAGTAACAATAAGCAATTCGATAAATCCAAATACATAACATATATTCATTTGTGTTTTTAGGCTACACCCATCTTATTTTGAACACAGCGTGTCGTTTGTTCTTCTTGTTTTTGATTGTCAACCACAACACATCGCAGCACACAACAACAACAAAAAAACATATGAAAGTTACCTTAAAACCAGAACAAGAAGGGATACGCTGAAAATAATACTGTACAACCGAATATATATAAATGAGCGTACTATCATGTCATCAACTGCATACTTAGGGGAGAGAGAGAGAGAGAGAGAGAGAGAGAGAGAGAGAGAGAGAGAGAGAGAGAGAGAGAGAGAGAGAGAGAGAGAGAGAGAGAGAGAGAGAGAGAGAGAGAGAGAGAGAGAGAGAGAGAGAGAGAGAGAGAGAGAGAGAGAGAGAGAGAGAGAGAGAGAGAGAGAGAGAGAGAGAGAGAGAGAGTAATTAGGGCTCAAATGACGTAATTGTTTCCAGCCCAGGTGTGGATGATACTACACGTGGCCATGAGCTACATTAACAAATCAAGATATCCAACTCTCATTATACAAATTGCAGGCACGTGTTTATTTAATTACGTAACAAATTTAGGAACACAGCAGTGGTCCTCATACAACACTAGTTGGATGTATCCAGACCGGTAATTATCAGTCTCCTTTATTTCTATAGATCAGTTACAATTATAAAATTCTTAAAAATCTGAGAAGAAAGAGTAGACCTTAACATTACTATTTTTATTTATTTCCACAGCTAACTTTCATTATGTATTAGCCTATAGAGAAAGTTTTGTTAAAAGTAAACAACAAATTAATTAGTTTTAAGAAAGTGTTGTCCATCGGTCTGTCGTTCTTGCAGCAGCCTAAATTGGTGATGATTTTTAATGCAATTGTGTATGTCTTTGTAGACTAGTCTCATGAACGTATCTCGAGGACTCTTCCATTTTGTAAATAACTAAACTTTTGAGGATTCCGACCAAGAGATTAGAATGAAATATTCGATTTTCTCTAATTCCGTTATGAACATTTTTATCAAATTTTAGTGAAATGTGAATGCTTATTACCCAAACCAGCAGCAGCAGATAAAAAAATACTACTCGCGATTAAAAGATATAGGACTATAGGTAACCTATGTCTTATAGATGCCGAGGTGTAGGAAAAAATCTTTATTACTGTGACCTGGTTATATGTAATGTGACAATGTAGCATGAAAATGCAAAATGCTGTTTTAAAGAAGAAACTTCAAAAGCAAAATATAAAGCGCCATCGGATTCATTTAGGTTTATACCAATTTATTTATGAACCACAATTTTCTTTTTTTAATTGTTGCTTTGGATTGAGTCATAAACTTTCACATTTTGCCATCATTGTTTGACATTAAACACCCGATATACAGTTTTGAGAAGTTAGCGACCTATTCTTTCCTTTTTTATGGTTTAATAGTTTTGTTTTGGGGGTGTATGAGCAAAATTTGTGCTTCGTGATAATTCACAACCAGGCAAACTGATATGCAATCATACAGGCAGCTGCAATAAATTTCTTTTAGAGAATTTTTGTTATAACCAATAACAATTCAACATGAGATTAAAAAAATAATAGTTTAAAGATCAAAAAACAAATAAAAGGTTTAATAGTTTAGAAGACAAATACTAAAATAATTTATGTGTATGTGTACTACGTGTTTGTGTAGGTGCTAATATATATATATATATATATGTATATATATATATATATATATATATATTAATATGTACACAATGCTAATGAAGGAACATAATAGCAGCATAGTTTTCGGTCCTTAGGATTTTGTCCTTCCTATTGGTTGTTTTTGAATTTGTCGTTATTTTTGGAAAGTTTCGGTTTCTCCTAGTCTGTTGAACCCTTGTAAAAAGAGAAATCGTAGCGTCGCTTTCCTTTTTCAACCCTAATAATTTTTCCATTCGTTCTGGACATCGCAACACTTGTGCCTCCACTCCTTTCTTAACAATCCTTTGTAAACCTTTTTTATTTTTTTTTATTTTCTATCTCTAATTAAATTTTACAGGTGAAGATATATTTCTTATTCCTAATTTATTTTATTTTATTTGTTTTTCTGATATCACTTTAATCTGGTGTGTGTGTGTGTGTGTGTGTGTTCATTCGAGTGTGATAATATGCGTCGAGTGTGTATTTTTTAATTTGATAATGTTATTAAAATTTTCGTGTTAATTTAATTACGTTAATTATAAACATTGAAATACATATTTATTGTCATGGTTACAGTCAAAATACAAAATGAATAACTTGATAATTGATATGTATACCAGTGAAATGTATATTGTATTTTATACGTCTGGCCTTGTATAAGATATGGCGATCGATGATCGTAAATTCCGCACTCCTCATAAAACTGTCTTTCTGGGATCACAGAGCTAAATAGTTACAGTGTGGTATTGATAAAATAGAATGACGTTTTCACTTACACCATAAAACTGTCTCTCTGGGATCAGAGAGGTAAATAGTAACAGTACAGTATGTGATTTGATAAAATATTATCACGTTTCCGTGTAACCCACAAAACAGTCTCTCTGGTATCAGAGAGTTAAACAGTTATAGTACTGCATGTGATTTGATAAATTAGAATCAGGTTTCCGCGTAGATTGTTAAACTGTCACTGTGGGACCAAAAAGATAAATTGTTAGGTATGGTATGTATTTTGATAAATAGAATCACACTTCCGTGTACCTAATAAAACTGTGTCACTAGTGTAGCTCATATATGAGATCAGGGCTAAAAGAAAATGGTACAGTATGTTTAAACAAATAAAAACTCGGTTTATATATCTCATAAATCCAGGGTGGATTCTATATACTATTTTATTCTTATTTTTGTGAATTATCGATATCGAAGTAGTGTTCAACTTAAATTAATATTTGCGGACAACTAAGAATTTAGCTATAGTGAACCGTCGCGTGGCTGGAAGCGATATATTTATTAATGCAGGAAGATAATATGAAATATGTATTTCGTTTGACACAAATAAGATTATATTTAGTATTAAGTATAAACACAGTTGGTACTTGGTGAAATTCCATGTTAAGGCAAAACTAACTTAAAACAAAGTTCACATAAGACAAACATTATTGGTGACGTCTATTTCATGGTTTCAAGTTGTTTTGTTTTACATCCAGCAGAATTAGATTATTTTACAACATTATCATGTATTAAGTGATCACAAATCAAGTCTTTAGGTTTGATAAAGAAACCCGTGATGAAAAGAAAACAACCATAAAATTAAACTGGATGTTTTGAATGTTTCATAGAAGTTCTATTTTATTTGTATTATTTGTCCAGTTAAAGTTCATGGTCATTCAAAAGTAATTTATAACTTTAATTGTCTGTTTTCTTTAACATAGAACAAATTAAAGTACATATATTTCTTTAGAATCAAACAGGATTTTACCAAAAACTTAAAATTAAGCTAAAATCTTAGTTGTTGTTTATTTATACTGGTGTTCGAAGTGGCTACCATTCTATTCCTACAGAAGCAGTAGTATTCCCTCTATGCTATGCGCGATATTTCCTAATGTGTCGATATTTATCTCAGCTACGTTTTCAATAATTGTTTCTTTTAGTTCTTTCTATTGAAGGTCTTCCTGGCCTCTCCACGGACTAGGTGGATTCAAACTTACACACAAGCTTTTTACACCGAACGGTCCTTTCCTCAAACCATTGCGAGTACAAAACTTCCTTAACCGGGTTGATAAACTCCGTTCACATTCATAACATTGAATCAATGCAATGTGTTTGGAAAAGTAAAATCATGATGGAATAAAAAAATAAATTAATCGTAAATCACTACAGTTTACCATCTACTAGATTCCTGTGTTTTAAATTAGTCGACAATGAGAAAACTCGTTGCTTTAGCAATAAATAAACAGCAATGAAAATAACGGTTCGTGTTGTATTAAATATCAATTACATCTGCATACTATAAAGAGTTTTTCTGGAGGATTGGATAACAAATAACGAAACCACAACCGTTTAAACGTGTAACTTACTTTTGAAAGACCGGTTATATCACCTTGTATATTGTAGGCTACTTTAGTGGGGTTCAGAATTGGATACTGTTTAATCTGTTGGTAAACGACATATAAATTATACAATGTTACCCACAAAGTTAATTTTTTTTAAACTAATTGCACAGGCTATATTAAGGAAAAATCGATTTGTCATTAGTCTCAGCTTATTTACTATTAAAAACACTACTATTTGTAATTTTGTAGTTTTATAAAATTTGTTTTACTCAAATATTAGCAATTCTATTTGTCAAGAATAATTTTCTTCCAACAGAAAGTAACTAACTAAAAAATGTGTAAATCTAGAAGCATATTCAAGACATTTAAAAGAATTTCAGTTTTCTTCCGAAATCAATGTTCAAAAATGTAGTTTGATTATAAAATTATTTGTTCAAATAAACAATCTGTTTAGATTAATATCTAAATTAAAATAATTATTTCGTTTATGTTTTGTGTTGTTTAAAACTCTACAGAATGTGAATGTGTGAGTGTAAATTATTTATTTTTTGGTTTATTTGTATGTTGGTCTTGTATAAATAAAAAAATAATGAATGTGCAGACTAATTGTTCTATCTAATTGGGAGTGTTAATTTTGTTAAACCTAGGTTTCAGTATATAATTAGCAGGTTGATCTTTACCCTTTTAATTTTGATCCTTTCTATAAATCGTAGTAATGTCTCAGTAGGCCTTGATTTTAGGGGTTCTTAATTTATTTCACATTAAATATAGATTAAATTAGTACACTGAACTTCCTTCACAAGGAAGTGCGAAATTGCCTAATAAGCTTCCTTAAAGTATAAAAACTATGCAAAATTATTCAACTTATAATCACAGTCTTAGACAATTTCTATTGTCTTGATCTTTATATTCTCTAGAGGAGATTCTGCACCATTGCTTCATTTTAGTTGACTCTGCTGTATTATCACCCAATTACGTTTTTGATTATTATTATTATTAATTTTGTTGTCAAGCACTTACTGTTTTGAAATGTGTTCTAGGCTGTGTTTTGATGTGCATAATATTCTTTGATATGTTATTATTTATTGTATATTTGTAGTGTGTCTCCTGTATATTTTAGATATCCCCATTATTTTCATTAATTTTATGAGCTTAGAGTATTTGACTAATTCTATGCCATGAATATGGTCTCTTAATATTACAAATAATTGTGTATTGTGATGTCTGTTTAAGTGTTTTTATTTATTGTATTGTTTTTCGTGATATATTTATATACTTTTATTTTATCTTATAATGTTACACGACACATTCTATACCATTTTATTTTGTCAAAGTCAAGAATTTAAAAAAATAAATAAAATAAAATAACAAAATAATCTCAGAGTAGTGACTTTATTTAAGCATGTGTAAGTTAATACCTTTAGATTTTATTATTATAATAATTTGACTTTTTATACAACTATAATATAAATTAATTATATAATTGTGAAATAATTATCATTAAAAAAAAAATCTCTCTCTAGGATCAAGTCTAAATGCAAGCGATAAAAGGGACTCAAGCTTAAAACTGTCTCTATGAGATCAGGGGTAAATAAAATAGTTACAATATATGATTTAATAAAAGATAATCACGTTCTTGTGTATCTCAATACTAATACTCCAAGATCAGGGTAAAATAAAATAATTACAGTACGTTATTTGATAAAAGAGAATCATGTTTTTGAGTACCTGTTAATACTGTGTTTATGGAATCTGGGATGTATAAAATAGCAAAGAATCAAGCTTTTATGTGCCCCACACAACTGTCTCAATTGCATCAAGGTTAAATGAAAAAGCAACAATGTGTTATTTTATCAAACAAAACCATGCTTCCGTTTCTCAAAATCATTAAACTGTCTCTCTGAGATCAGTGATAAACTGTTATAGTTTGTAATTCAATAAAACAATCATGTTCCGTGTACAATTCATTGTACTGCCTTTCTGTGATCAGCGATAAATAGTTAAAGTTGATAATTAATTATTCATTAAAACTGTCTATCTGTGGTCAGTGGTAAATAGTTACAGTTGGTTATTTAATAAAACAAACATGTTCCATCTACACTTCATTAAATTGTGTCTCTGTAATCAGTAGCACTTACCAATCAATAATAAGAGGAAAATACCAGTTTTTAGGAATTGGCAATTGATTCCCGATTGCGTTCTTTTGTTATAATAAATAAGACAATGTTTCATTTTATAACTACTAAATCTACCATTATTCCTCTTATTAAAATTACTTCTTTCACATTTACATTTAAGTGGTGCAGTCAAATATTTCTATTATTATTAAATTATAAATTGTTAATAATCCAACTATAGTGACACTAGACAATCCTGACACTACGTTATTTTATTTTGAATAATTACAAGTTCCTTTACATCAAGCTTGCTCATCTTTACTATATATTCGTGTATTTTTGGTGTCTGGTCTAAATCCCCCGGAATCCCCTCACTAACCAAGTCCGTCTGGCTATTTTATAAATTTGTCAGAAGTCTTATCTTGAATGATTGACCTCGTTTCTTCCCACCCAAGGGTTTTTTTTATACAAATTTCTCAACTTGTGATCTCCGCTTAACTTACATGGCAAGCTATTTAATCAGTTTTCTAGCTCTGTCACAATAGTTCTTATCATTTTGACTTCTTTAAAAGAACTTAAACTTCATCCTAACATTAAACTTATCCTAACTTAATTATGCCCATAATTCTCAATGCAGTACTAAAAACAATGATCCTCATATAACTAACCCACATGAATCTCAATAGTCACTATAGTAGAAACCCAGCGTGATATGCTCGGCTATTCTACTTCATCCCTCAGTAAAGGATAAACTGTCATTCTTAGATCAGTTTTTAATCGTTTTAATTTTTGTTTCTAAAAACATATTCATGTTTTCATTATAGTTTAGTAAAATATGCTATTTTAGGTAACACTTGTTCTCTTTCCAGTAATCAACCACTTGTCAATACATGATACGAGGAAAATCCATTATCAAGATGCATATTAATATATTATGGTATTAGGTAGAGTTTAGCGTGCTACCAACTCGTACGCATCTCAAGGAGTGAGAATACATGAAATCCAGCAAGATATGATCAGTAACACTACTCTTTCCACCCGCAACCAACTTGCAACTCAATAAGTGATAATAGGAGAAACCCAGCGTGCTATGCTCCTCGACCATCCTCCTCTTCCCACCTCTAACCTGGTTAAATCCTAATATGTATTACTAGGAGAAGTCCAACGTCAGCTGCACTGTTCCTCCCACTACAAACCTGATTGTATATTAATAAGATCATCCAAGGGTGCTAAGCTCGGTCTTTTGATTTGTATCTACCCACATCAAATTACGTGATAATAGGAGAAGCCGAAGATGTTAGTCCTTTCACATTGCTCTTACCACCTCTAACCTATCATATCACAGTAGTTGTCCTATTCTTGATCACACTGCTCCACTTACTTCTATCCAATTACATATCAAAACGTGACAATAGGAAGAGTAAAGCGGGCTATTCTCGGTCACACTGCTCTCCTTGAACCTGTAACAATCCACTTGTAACTGCATGATAATAGAAGCCCAGAGTGCTATGCTAGGCTACACTACTCCTTTTATCTTAAACTAATAATGTCTCAACCCACTAAGTATTGCAAGCACTTTCTTTCATCACCGTCAATCAGTATGACCTTTTTAAAATATATCTTTGCCTGCAAAAAGAATACAATTAAGTTTTACTTTTAAAATGTTGTAGTCTTTTCCTGACAATCAGTTGCTCCCCTCCTTCAGTTGCTTGAAATCCTTCAAAACGTATCTTCGGCTACAAAAGGAATAAAATAATTTTTAGTTTAACTTTTGCAATGTTTATAGATGACTTGTATTTCCCTGGTATTATTCGGTACATTAATCTATTTAACTGAACCTCATACTCTTTTCAAATGTATCATCCATCGCCTACAAAAGATATACAATCAAAAACTTAGCCAATGTTTATAGATGAGTTGTCGTCATTGAATGCAATCAGTAGCTTTATTGGTCTTTGTGTACTGAACCTCGTATTATATTTAATGTATATTTTTACCTAAAAAAGGAATAGAATCAAATTTTAGTTTTACATTTGGAATGTGTATAAATGAGTTGTCTTCTATCCCTGGCATTAGGTACTGGTATTATCCCTGGTATGGTCTTTGTGAACTGAATCTCTAATCTGTTTAAATATTTCAGCGCTAACAAAAAGTATACAATCATGTTTAAGTTTTATTTGATCAAACTTTATAGGTGGGTTGACGTCTTCCCTTGACTATTAGGCGCCTCACTGAACATTTTAACTGAACCTCGTAATATTTTTATTAAGTGTACAGGGTTATCATAAAATAATGTTGGAGTTCATTAATTCATACATAAACAGTAGAGAAATTTTGTGGTGTTGTAGTATCGTTGATAGCTATAACTCAAAAGTTTGTTTAACAGCTGTTGTAACCTCAAAATTAGTTCTTGCATTGTTGTAGTAGTGTGTTTTGTGTTTTCTGGAGTGTTCTGTGAGGAGTGTGTTATTATGTTCTCTAATAATTTTACATTCCATATCAATGGGTCTGTTAACAGACACAATGCACGCATATGGGTATCTGAAA
Source organism: Aphrophora alni (assembly GCA_963513935.1). NCBI lineage: Eukaryota > Metazoa > Arthropoda > Insecta > Hemiptera > Aphrophoridae > Aphrophora > Aphrophora alni. The sequence goes on from OY740765.1 coordinate 96,155,349, forward strand.
ACCCACATAAAATGTTTTAAAAAATATGCGACTCGTCTAAAGTTTATGTTTGGTGTGGTGTGATAAAAAATCGTCTGATAGGGCCTTTCTTCTTTGCTGAAAAGACAATTAATGGAATTGTGTATCTCGATATGTTAATCAATTATTGTATTCCTCAGCTGGATGAACTCGAAAACATTCAACAACTTCATTTCCAACAAGATATCCCCGCATTTTAGTGCATTTGCCACAGACACTTTGAATGAAAAGTTTGGACATGGATGGATAGGCAGGCAGGGACCTATACGCTGTCCTCCAAGGAATTCAGACCTGACGCCTAGCGATTTCTACTTGTGGGGGTACATAAAAAACTATGTTTATCGAGAAAAAATTCGTGACCTAAATTATTTTAGGAACGGAATTAATGAAGCAATGACAACCGCGTTAACAAAGACATGTTAAATAACGTTTGGGCAGAACTTGATTATCGATTGGACATTTGCCGAGCGACTAATGGTGCACATTTCGAAATTTATTAGTTATGAAAAAGAACTGTTTCAGACGACGATTTAGATAAATAAACAAAATCAGCTGTAAGTAATTCTCTTTTAATTTAAATCATGTTCAAAAACCCCACCATTCTGTTATGGTAACCCTGTATTATTGTGTAAAATAGGAATAAAATCAGGTTTTAATTAAATTTTTTTAATGTTGTTAAGCGAGTTTTCGCCAGGGAATGACAATCAATATATGTCTTATACCGTATTTCCCTAACAATCAGCCGCTTCATTGGACTTTGTGAACTGAACTTCGTAACATTTTAATATGTGTTCCCTACAAAAGAAATATTAACAAGTCTTATTTCTTCTTTGCCAATGTTTATAGATGAGGTGTCGTCTTTTCCTGGCAATCAATTGCTTCACTGGCCTTTGTGCGCTGAATTTCGTAATGTTTTAAAATTTATCATCCCCTATAAAAGAATTGGAATCAAGTTTGCCATTGTAGTAGCAGTCTATCGCTGGCAATCTTTACTGGTCTTTGTGAACTGAAAATCGTAATTCTTTTAAATATATCATCAGTTACTAATGGAACACACTCAAGTTTTAGTTTGACTTTGATAATGTTCATCTTTTCGTAGTAATCAGTCAGTTCACTGGTTTTGTAACTGAACTTCGTAATCTTTTAAAATGTATCATAGCTTACAAAATAAATACAAAACTGTTTTATTTTTACTTTCTCAATGTTTATGGATGAGTTGTCTTTCAATGGTGCTCAGTCACTTCACTAGTCTTTGTGAACTAAACCTTTAATAATGTATCATTATCTACAAAAGGGAAACGATCAAGTTTTAGTTATATTCTGCCATATTTGTTAGTGAGTTGTCACCTTTCACTGACATTCAGTCACTTCACGCGGCTTTTTAAATGAACCTAGTTATCTATTTAGATGTATACCTGTATAAAGAATACAGCAGAGTTTAAGTAATGATATATTTATTATAAGTTGATATTTGTATAGAGCTTTAAAATTATATATTTGTTATTCTATTTTTGTTTCCTAAAAAAATTCATTATGACTTATGGACGTTGATTTAAACTTTTTTACCACTTTTATTTTATACATTTTACCAGATTCGTCATTTTACTGGTGTAAAAATGATTGTCAAATCATCACTTTTTGGCACTCATTCATTTATAAAAATGTATTTTCGGATTCTAATGATAAGTTTAAACACTTATAAAATTATTGAAAAATGATCTTTATAAATTAAAATCGCCTAAAATATGATCACCATTTATTTTCCAACAGACTAATTTTCCTTCTTGTTTTTGTTTGTTTTTTTCAGGAAGCATGTACGGTATGTAAAAGTGGGAGGGATTTTACAATTCCTAGTTTATTAGCTAATCTTGTTTAATAGACACCATTTGCTATAGAATCAACAGATCTAGAATTTTCTTTTCAGCTTAGAATCTGCTAAAAAGTCGAACTATTCTCCTTTCGGATATAAGACACTAACATATTTTACATGTCCACTGTTGAATGTTTATAATATAAAACATTGTTTTGAGTTGTCGTCTATACATATGTGAGTAATGTACATGAGAATATATTTTTTGCACATTTCATTCACTAAATCATTTTTCTAAGGCATAAATTATTAGACTAAAAGCTTCAAGAAATATTTCACGACTACTCTGTATAATTGTTGAATCCTGGGATTGTCTGTTGTCTAGATTCTTAGAATATACCTTGTTTTAATTAGAGTGTATTCAATGCTGTACTAATATTCTTTATGTACGTATATATATTTTTCTGAAACAAACAATTCTGTGTTGCTAATAGATTATTTGAATATAATTGGAATAATAATTATTATAATAATAAAACTTTTATTTAGTTTCCTAACCCTCACAATAATATGCAATATTACGATATTTATACAGTTTAAACCAAAATTTAATTAAAGAATTTACTGTAAACAAATTAAAATGAAAAGCTGTCAAATAAAAAGTAACAAAAGAATAAAAAATATTTAAGAAAACTATAGGCCCATTTCTGTGCGCAGGTTTCTCCCGTACATTTCCACTTAAGTTTGTCTCTTGCAATGTTCCGCCAACTCAGATATTGTCTACATCTGTGTCTGGTGTTCCAAAGTGGCTGCTATTCTGTCTGCTGGTGATTATGAGAATTTCTATCTACAAATGCAATATCACAGATTGGACGGATAAATGGAATTTTAAGTGCATGTGAAAACGTGACATAAATAATTAGTGACAACACTGAACATAATCTTGTAATTAACTAAGTTTGTCAGAGATTTGTAGCAAGAAACAGCAGATTATCTTAGACTGACTACACTTATCGTGCATTCTAGCTCTGACAAGTGGACTGAGAGATTTCCAGAACTTTGTATATAAGGAACAACTGGTATTCTTATACTGACTACACTCCTATTGGATTCCTAGTTCTGACAAGTAATTTGAGAGTTGACCAGACCTTTGTATAGAAGAAACAAAAGATATTCTTAGACTTATCTTGAATTCTAGCTTTGACAAGTGTACTGAGATTTTGCCAGAGCTTTGTAAAAAAAAACAACATCTATTATTAGACTGGCTGCATTCTTCTTGAATTTAATCTCTGACAATTGCACTGAGAGATTTCCAGTACTTTGTATACAATGAACAACTGATACTCTTATACTCTTCTTGAATTATAGCTCTGATAAGTACACTGATAGTATGCCAGAGCTTTGTAACAAGAAACAACAGTTATTCTTAGACTGACTACACTTCCATTGAATTCTATCTTCGACTATAACTTTAGATTGACTATACTTATTTAAATGATCAATATAACAGAGCTAAAAAGACCAGGGTTCATTATGGAGTTTTAATTTTCTTTTTATGGACCAATTGATTTGTGTATTAAATTTTAAAGCTTATTCAAATTTTTATTGAAAGCTATTATATATACCTATTGACCTCTTGCAACAGCTTCATTCGTTCATTTCATTTTGACAGATACCCTAACCAGAATGTTTTGGTAAAATCCAAATGTTTAGCTGACTTAGATAAAATTCAATGTTTGTGTTTTAGTCTTTCGGCTGGCACGTAATTGTTTTGAATTAGCCAAAAAAAGTTTTTAAATTGTCTGCAATAATGAAGAAAGTGTTATTAAGTTATTACAATACAAATAATTATAATTATTGATAGGTTCAATTGTTTTCGTTAAAGCGCAGTGAACAGACCTACGACAATGACAGACATCGTGGTAAATTCCAATTCTTTTTTTAGTAGAAACTGGAAAGCCAACTTATTCGCAAAAACCGTTTTTTGAAATCATAATGCTTTCTATATAATTTGTATAAAAATAATACTTGAGCTAAAAAAAAAAAATACTTTGAGAAAAACTACCAATAAAACGAAGCGTCACTAAGCTTATAAAAGTAACAGTTAAGATGTTGATAAATCTGACAATTGTTATTTAGAGCTCATTTTGTCAAGATTTACAAGTAATAGATGTCAAATTCAGTAAATAGTTAAAATTTACGTAAAACAAATTAAAATATGAATAATATTTATCCTTTTGATGCTCGACTCGTGGACATAATTTTGTTTCTAAAGAGAGAATTAAAACTTTTGGGAGAAAGTTTGTACAAAATTATCTAGATTTATTTTTGTCTAAATTGACTGTAGTACATTAAGAGAATGACGCATCGTACCGTGCTATTGCGTGACGTTTTCTCTTAAGCTTAAGCTTGTTATGCAACACCATTTTGTGATAATGTAACCACTCCCTGATACACAACCAAGAGTTATAATATCTTCGTAGAAAACATCATATTCCAAACTATCGTTAAAGAAAAATTTATTCTGAAGACGGAGGTCAATGATAGTTCAAACTAAAAATTCAAACAATTCCAAAGATAATATAAATCTATTGCCGATATACATGAAGAATAATAACGACGCCCTAGTCATGTAAATGGGACGTGATTTACACATTTGTTGTTCTATACGATACGTGTTAGTAACACGTACTCTGAATCCAACCCCTAAGAACACAACACTTTCAAACAGAACTTTTTTTTTTTCAAATATGATCAACTGTTGTTTTTTCTTTTTGTTTAAAGGCAGAAAACCTCTCTGTCATCATAGTCATTCGAAAAGAAGAAGAAAAAAGTATAAAATAAATACCTCTTGTCCTCGAATAGCGCCAGATTCGGAAGAGAAGAAGAGTTCGTCAAGAGAGATCTGATAGGAAAAATGAAAGAGATGTATCTAACAAGACGGTATGAGGAAAGGCGTAGAATCGGAAATCCTCGGATTTGCCACACCCATACTCACTATGAGTTAGCCACTCAGAGAAAACTGGATCTTTCTTTAACACCCGACATCATTCATGAAGCAGGATTCCGACGTCTCAGTTATGTACTAAATAAGTTAATACTTCTAGTATTATTCTGTCGTTATAAGAGATATCAATCCATGCCTGGTTGATATATAAAATCCCTTCTTTGCATTACCACTAAAACATGCAACATCAAGAGTTTAACAAACTACTCATTTCCTAATTATGAGATTTTAATATAGACCCTCTTACATCCCCCTTTTGATCAGAGCAGCTGTGTTCAAACTCCGTGTGAATTGAAAAAGCGTTTTGGTTTTGGTTAAGTCAATAATAATTGCTGAGGAGCTGGAAAGATCTATGTCAGTGAGCTTTGGGTTATTAATACCAGAGTCATTTGTATTACTTTCTATTTAGGAAGATACCCCTTACCAGGGTTTAATTAGTAATACAATATTTTGTTCATGTATTATCACTGCATATCTCGTTGGGCGGCGAGGTATCCACCTTGGTTTCAACTCCTGTACATAGACCGGAGTGTAACCTAATGCTTGTGTGAGGTGTTTGTGTATTAGAGTGTATGTATATATGAGTAAGTGTTGTGCTATGAGAAATTCCGTTAAGACCGCCTCTACAACGGTTGCACTTATTATAATCTTCAGTGACGGAAGATTTGGAAGCATTCATGAAGATGTAACTAAATTATATTTTTTCAGGTTTTTCTGATTAGAATAGATAAGAGAAAAAGACCTGGGGGGAATAACCTCTGATGGAAAGACATAGACGCTCAAAGCTGTAGTAGAGGTTTAAAAAAGAAGAACCGAGACTAAACTAAGAACTGAGACCTAAGAATAAAACTGCACTGAAGAGATAAACTGGGGTACTCTTCAAAATGCTAGAAGGAAATTGATATTTGTGAAATATAATAAGTAAAATGTTTGTTTAAAAACTTATAAATTCAAACAAACAAGTTATTTATCAAATTTTGTAATAACGGAATTTCATTTTTTTTCTTTCAATTACTCGTTAACCGTAATTTTATTTTATATTGCATTGGCACTCTCTTGGAGATTATAATTTTTATTTTTCATCAAAATCTGTACAGGCGATTTTATAAATTAGGCCTTTATACCAACTCAATAAGTAACCTTTTTGTTTTTACCGATAATTTCTGAACCGACAGTTTTGTGGAGATCGCCACTGATATATTTTGTTTGGGACATTCTAATTTATATACTTGAGTATTTTTATATAAATATCAGCCTTTATGTGTATATGTGTTTGGTATGGCGTGCACTCTTAAATCCAGAGTTAAGGAGATTATATTTAATGTCCAAAGAAACCGAAAATCATTGGATTTTAATTTTTAATTGTATTTAAGTATGTGTTTCTTAAAAATTACATACAGATTAATTGACATTTTGTATAAAACTTTTTTTGGGGATTAGTGAAGCCCAAAAGTAATATATTCATTGAATATATAAAAATGTCAGTTTCAATTTTTCCTGAACCACAATACCTTTTCTCTCTACGAATATATGGAGAGATAAAGTATGAATTTACTTAAGGTTGTAATAAATATAATTAACTTCTAATTTTTTTCGTCGGTTATGTCAGAAAGTTCGTGTTTAATATTTTTATTTTTGAATTATAATATTAAGATATATTACAAACATACGCGTAAACATAAAACGTTGGGATTCATACTTGTCATGATAGGACATCCATTCTGTATTCTCGAAGAAAAAGAAAACTGCACTTTAATCGGCGACCTTTAATACTTTAATAAATTGAACACTTGGATTCAGGCAAATATAAGTTCAAAGCAAAGAAAAGCTTTACTAGTATACGGATTTAAAAATTGTATGCTCTTCTTTAAATAAGACTAATAATCTTCTTACCAAGTTTCCACGTGCGTTTACTTTATCTTGTTATGATATTGTAAGAGTATCAAATTGCGAAGTTCAATTGATGCTAAGCTCCAGAAAATAAGATATGAAATACGAGTTTGGGTTTTATTATTATATAAAGAGATATTCTTCAAATAATTTCTTTTATATTTGTACAATATCAAAGTATAGTTTTTAAAATAGCTGGTAAAAAAATTTAACAAAAGGCGTCGAGTATTTTTATACTCAGAGGTCAAATGTTAAAACATCAATCAACATCTGGTATCCTTGGTGCTACAACCCTTGAGATCGCCAGTTTTCTCTATTCTGCGCAGTCGCTCTGCAGTTGTAAATGCCCACGGAAAAGTGTATTCACTACTGCTAACGCTTTAGAGCCTACTAAATTGTTCGTTCTCTGACCATTATTATTGGTTTCATTGTAAATGCTGTGTAAACCCTATGTTGGGTGTGAAACATTTATAATTGATATCTCCAATTATAATCATCCAGTTTTCCTAAACAACATCTTTATCCATTTATTCTAAAGGCGCAATTGGCGTATGTATACCATAAAGCTCTAAGTGTGGATTTTGCCTTTAACACGAAGATTCTCGGATTAATGGTTTTAATGCCTATTACTGTTTGTGTCATGTTTTTTCTAACTATATAGCCTCTGCCGAATGAATGTATGACATTTATCCCAGCTACAATAGACTGTTTAGTGTTTATTTTTAAACGTTCCCTTTCAAGTCCATCTTATTTATTGAGTTACAGTTATTTTATACGCATCAAGTTGAGTTAAGAATTAGAGGTCTGTATAAAGATAAAACAAAAAAAAATGGCCTGACATCAAATTCCATTGAACGTGCTGTGAGTCAATCCAGCTTTTCTTTGTTCTGAATTCACTCCCCTTAAACCTGGAAGACTGGGCAATTCTTAGTCAAGATTTACTTCCTCTAGTCTTTGTAGATAGACTACGACTATAGGCAATAGCTTCTCCCACATTATCTTCAGATTTGATTTCCCCTTCCGGGACTTTTGCCGTACTACGGCACTAATATTCAGCTGAAAAATAGTGTTGAAATTTTCACCCGTAACCCTGGCTGGGCATAAGGTTTGGTCAACGTGAGATATTTCATTACCCTCCTATCATCTACTTTTTGGAAACATTCCTCTATCCGCCACGTAGGGGTTACAGGCTTCGCCGAGTGGTAACGTTAGGTAAGTTCTGAAAATAGTCTTCAGGAAGAATAAGTGATACAATTAAAGAACTGAAAATTCAGAGTGCATACAGTTAGAAATAAAATGAAAACAACATTTTAAAAACAATAGGCTTTATATATATACATATATATATATATATATATATATATATATATATATATATATATATCTTTGAAAATATTGTAGAGGTAGGTTCTATAGGTTTCTACCATATTGTAAAGATTTTAATATCAAATTATGTCTAAAAACTATTAACAATTTCTGAGCGTATTGTTATGGATTATCTAATGTTACAATCCAACGTAAATTATTAACGAAAGAAAAACTTAAGTTTCAAAGATATATGCGATTGCCAATTTTATTGAACATTATAACGATCTCAAACGATCACAATGGATAAATAATTAATTAGGCCTAATATCAAATACTAAAATAATAATAATCAATCAAAAGTTAACATTAATAAATAATTGTGTAAATGTGTAAATTGAAACAGAACACATGTGGACAAGCAAATCTTACCGAAAGAGCAGCTGCAAGGTTAAGTTTCGAAAATAACTGTACAAATTGACAAACGTGACAAGGACAAGGGAAAGAAGACATTCTGTTTTACTTAAGAGAAGAAAGTTCGCCGACACAAATAAAAATTTAGTAGAAAACATAACGGAGTTTTGCTATTCAACGCAGCTGCGTGTTGTAAAAAATGGGAACCAAGAAAAAATGAGAAAGCGAATTCCTAACGGTATCTCCGAGGGTGAAGCCAGCGCGTGTAAGAAAAAACCAACGATTTTTAGAAAGTTAGAGGTCCAATCAGGAGAGGCCTGAGTTTTAAAAAAATGAGATTTAACCAATAAGCGAAGAGGACGCTACACTTGAATTTCGGGAGAGGTGAAATCCAGAGTAAGGAGAGTCAGTCTAGAACTGGGGTTAAGAGCGTGTAGGTCTTGGCTTACAGCTAGGAATCAGAGTAGGAGGTGTTAAGTGTTAAGAATTAACCTGAGGGTTTAATTCTAAGTCATTGGTTAATTTAAAGGCAGAGCGCCACAAAATTTAGTAGTTTCTTTTGAAGTTTGTTAGAATCATAAATTAAATAGAGTCAAAGAGTTTAAATTTCATAAAAGAAGAGGAGAGATCATCGCGTCGGAGTCCATAGTAGTCGAGAACGAGTAAAGAGACTAAACAGAGTTAGCGGAGTATCACCAGAGATTCACCACCAGTCAATGAACCAGTGTTAGCAGCATCCGACTTCCCAGATAAAGGATACGTTGTGTTGTTGTGTATCGTTAGTGATTTGTGTTGTGTAAAAGTGCCAAAATTATAGCGGACGAGGAGAATTGCTGATAAGTACAAAATTTCAGAATAAATAATCATTAGAGTTAGTATTTCACTTTAATTGAGTCATTAAAAGTTCCCATGCCCGAGATAAGAGTCAAGTTTTTTTGTATAATTAATTTAAAAGTAAAGTAATTGAGCTAGCCGGCAAAAATAAAAAAAATTGGAAAAATAAGTTAATTAAGATAATTGTTTTGTTTTTTGTAATAAAATTGAGATAAATTTAATAAGAACATTTTGGACAAGATTTGTTGAACATTTTGTAGAGTTTTGATTTTATGTAAATTGAATAATCAATTGTAGATTTTAAATTTGTAATCAATAATATTGTGTATTAGAGTAAATTAGTTTTTAAAGAATGCAAGTGTGAGAGAATGAAGTAGCCTTAAGATGTTTCAATGAATAGATAAATTGAATTGATATTGGTTGTTATAAATAATTGTTTTGCTAATAAATCCTGAAGTTAGTTAAAGGATAAAAACTTGTTTGTTGAACTAATTTACTTAAACCATCATAGTTTCAAGATAATATTTTAAAATCAATTAAAATTAGATTAAATAATCAAAATAAAAAAAAAAAATATTATATAACAAACGTTCTGTTATGTTATATTTGGTCGCACAACGTGTGGCATTTGTTTAAAATAAATTGGCAAGATAAAAAATAAATATAACAAGATTGTTATGTTATATTTGGCGCTCCACCGCGTGGCTCATTAAAGTGAAATTTAAATTGCTAGTTATAGAGTTGTTAGAGGATAAGAATATTAACATTGTTACAGGAAATATTGTGTGGTAGATAATAGGTTAGAATAGTATTGTTTATGTTAACCAGAAGTAAAAAGAGGGAATTAGAACTTAAGATGGCAAATGAAAGTGAAATATATAATCAATTGGGATTAAATAGTGGGAGTTTAAATTTTAGTCAAGAAGGGGAACAATTAGAGTCAATTAATCAAAATGGGGAATTAGAAGTAGAGAGTAACGTAAATTCACGGGCGGGGACAGAAGTAGACAATCCAACAACATCGGCGGCAGTACAGTTAGGAAACGCGGGTATGACAATGATACAGGAAATGTTAGAGCGGATGGCGGAAAAGATGGCAGAGGAGAACCGGAGAATCGCGGAAAAGGCCGAGAAAAACGCGGAAAAGCTGGCGGAAGAGAACCGGAAGTGTTTTGAAAAATTTGAAAAAACTATTGAAGAGAAATTTGGGGAAGTTAAGGGTAGTCTAACCGCATTAGAAGAAAAATTTAACAGGAGGATAAATGAGCGTTTTGACGGAGTCAGCAGTCGAGTAGAGATGGTCGAAACACAAGTCGCGGAAATTCGTACGAGCGTCGAAGAGAGGTTGAAGAAGACGGAAGAAGAATTAGGCGATCGAGTCAAGGGATATCGCGCGGAAACGGAGGGTCGCGTGCAAGAACTCGAAAACCGTGGCGTAGTCGTCAACAATCGGTTGGAAGAACTCGCGGCGAAAGACGAAGAAATCGGGGAAATATGCACGAAAAATAATGAAACTAACATCGCGAAAATTGAGGAGAATGCGAAGAAGACGGAAGAGGTCGCTAAAAAATTAATTGAATTAGATAGGAGATTAAAAACGGTCAGAAATTTAGGGGAAGGATATTGTCACGAGCCAGAAGTAAGAAATATTAGTTTCTCGGGAAAAGAGAGGTTTCCCATACAATTTCTAAATGTAATGGAAGAGATAAGCGAGCAGGTAATTGGAAACGGCATGCACTGGATTGACCGATATTTAAAAGACGAGGCTTATATATGGTGGCAGCTACATAGGAGAAGTGTTAAAAATTTTAAAGAATTTGAGGAATTGTTTAGGGAGAAGTATTTCAATGAGATAATACAAGCGAAAATTAGGGACCATTTAGAGTTTGGGAAATTTAGAGGCAGAATGAATGACGAGGCAATTGCATATGTAGAAATGTTGATGCTACAATGTTCCGAGTTAAGTCCACCGTTAGCAGAGGAACAATTAGTTTATAAGGCGGGAAAACATTTCCATCCAAATATCTTGATTGCAATAATTACAAGGGGGATTAAAAAGAAAACAGAATTTATAAAACTGCTCATGGAATTTGAACATGCTAGGATAGAGGAAGTCAATGAAAGGGAAAGGGTAAACAATAATAGAGGAAATTTTAGGGAACAAGTAAATAACAACAAACCGAATAATTGGGGTAGACGACCGAGTGACCATATGACTCCATGGCGAGAACAAGGTCATAAACCAGTTGAGTGGAGAAGACAGGGAAACAATGAAGGAACGAGCAATGACCCGAGAGTTCCGGACAGGCGGTTTGTTAGAGAACCAACCCCTAATAGAAAGGAAAAGTGAAGGTTAGCCGAGGGCGTAAGCAACCGACAAGGGGCAATACAAAACAATAGCGTTATGAACACCTTATTTACTGATTTAAAAGATTATTTAGAAGCACAGGATAACTCAGATTTAATATGTAAAAATTTAACAAAATGTCCAGAAATAACAATAGGTTTTAATAGAATAAATGTACAGGCTTTAGTGGATACAGGGTGTGAATTCAATTCCTTGTCGGAACGGTTTTATTTAGAGAATAAGGAAATAATGGGACCATACGAAGAATTACCAGTAGCAGGAGTTAAGGTAATTGGAGCAACCGGCTTACGCTCGAAGAATATTAAAAAACAAATAATAATTGGAGCAAATGTGGGAGATATTGTAATGAATATTCATTTTATCATTGTACCAGACTTAATAAGAAACTGCATTTTAGGGTTAGATTTTTTGGTTAAAAATAAGGCTGTCGTAGATTTTATCAGCAATAAATTAGAATTAGGTATAAATAATGAAGATAATTGTGAAGTAAGGAAGGAGATCATGTTTGAGGACCCGGAAGAACATTATAAACATAAATTAATACAACATATGGAAATAGAAAGTTACGAAACTGATCAGAAAGAAATTATGCAAAAAATAAATGAATTAGGGCACATTTCGGAAATTCAAAAAGAACAATTAAGTGAAATTTTAATAAAATATAAAGGGGTATTTAGTAAAAAGCCAGGGTTAATTAGTACATACCAGCATAAATTGAAAATAACGGATAAAAGTCCATACTGTCAGAGAAGTTGGCCGATTGCGATGAAGTATAGGGAAAGCGTGGATCTGGAAATCAAAAAAGATGCTAGATTATGGAATTATTGAAAGATGCAACAGCCCATATATTAATCCTATTGTTCCAGTGTGTAAAAAAGATGGAAGTGTCAGAATATGCCTGGACGCTAGAATAATAAATGCGCGAACAGTTCCAGATTATGAGGGGTCGCAACCGATTCAAGAGTTATTAACAATAGAACAGAAGATTAATTGGATGAGTAGCTTTGACTTAACAAGTAGTTTTTGGCAGATACCACTTCATGTAGAAAGCAGAGACTACACCGCGTTTCTACATAAAGGCCTGTGTTATCGATACAAAACAGTACCATTTGGATTAAGCACCAGTTTAGCCAGTCTCACAAGGGGATTAAATTCCATATTAAATGAACAGGTGAAGAAATTTTTAACATTATACGTCGATGATTGTTTATGCTTAGCAGGGAGCTGGAAGGAACATTTAATACAAATAGAACAAATTTTAGAATTATTTAAAAATGCAAATTTAACCGTTAACCTTAATAAATCAAACTTCTGCAGACAACAAATAGAATACTTAGGTTTTTTATTAACGACAGAGGGGATCAAACCACAAGAAAACAAAATGGCTGCAATTAGGAATTTTCCAAGACCAAAAACAGCAAGGCAACTGAAGGGATTTTTGGGTCTTACCAATTTTTATCATAAGTTTTCGAAGAATTACGCTTTAGTTACTGCACCGTTACAAGAACTACTAAAAAAGGGGGTAAAATTTAAATGGACCACAGAGGTTGAAGAAAGTTTCAGTAGGGTTAAAAGGGAATTTGTAGAAGTTGTCACATTACGGCACCCAGATAAGGATAAAATGTTTTATTTGCAAACAGATGCTTCGGAAATCGCAGCTGGTGGACAACTGTACCAAATTGGGGATAACCAGGAGATCGGTGTAATAGGGTACACCAGTCGTACATTTAAAGGAGCCGAGAAATTCTACAGTACAGCAGAAAAAGAGTTATATAGCGTCGTAATATGTTTAAGGAAATTTAGAAATTATGTTTTAGGGAAAAAGTTAACAGTAATAACCGACAACAAAGCCATTACTTTTATGAATAATTGTAGACTACTGAATGCACGCATGACCAGGTGGATTTTATTAATACAGGAGTACAACATCCAAATTCAACATTGTAAAGGAAAGGAGAACGTAGTAGCAGACACCTTGAGTCGATATCCTGAGGATAACGCCGAAGTCAAAGAAACAAGTGACGAAAGACTGGTCGAAATATTATTATTAGCAAAAGGGTTTAGTGTATAAATAGGTAAAATATTAACAAAATTTGAAGTAATACAAGGAAGAGATCAAAATTGTAAAACTATAATAGAAAATTTAAATAATAATAACCAAAAATTTAAGGAACATTACCAGGTCTGTAAAAATAAGTTATTTAGGAAAGAAAAAGAAATATGGAAATTAATGATACCACCGGATTATGTCAAAATATTAGCAAATGAAATACACGTAATGTATGGACACATTGGTATAAATAAATGTTATAAGATATTTAAAGAAGATTTTACGGGAAACAAAATTGCTAGGTATATAAGGGAAGAATTAATAAAATGTCAGAAATGCCAGAAATGTAAATTTGATCTGAAACATCGAAATGGGGAGCTAATACCGATCATACCAAAAGGAGTGGGAGAGTTAATCTGTGTGGATTATTACGGACCGTTACCAAAGTCAACAGGAGGGTGCAAATACATCTTTGTAATGATCGACGCATTTACAAAATATACGAAATTGTATAAAGTCAGGAACACTACTACAAACACCACACTTAAACAAATAGAAAAATATATACAGGAAATACAAGTACCTCAATACATATTATCAGATAACGGAACACAGTTTACTTCACCGAAATGGGAAACAGGATTAACAAAATTAGGGATACAGAAAAGAACAGTAGCGATCAGGAATCCACAAGGGAACATGGCCGAGCGGATTATGAGACAAATTGGACAATTTTGCAGGATATTATTAAAGGACAGGCATCAAGATTGGGGAAAGATAGTAGAAGTAATAGAATCATGCATCAATGAATCGTATCATGACACCATTGAAACCACACCCGTAGAGGCGCAGTTTAAAAGGAAACCGACACGTAGTTGGGCCAGATATCTCATCAAACCAGATGACCAAAAAGAGCCAATCATCAGCGACGCGGAAATTTACTTATGTATAAAGAGCAAAAGAGAAAATTATGCAAGAAAATTTAATGAGCAGCACCCACCCACCGAGTACAAAATAGGCGAGCAAGTATTGGTCAGAGCATGCATACCTTCAAAACTGATCATAAAAAGATTTCACAAGTTTTGCGAGCTGTATGAAGGACCTTATAAAATAATAAATAAATTAGGAAATAATACATATAGGTTAGGACACATAAATAAAAATAAAATTAGGGGAATATTTAATTGTAGATTATTAAAGAAATATTATAATTAAGGACACTAGGATAAACTTAGGCAGTAAACAAAACATAAACAATAAAGGAGCAAGAGTGAAAGGAAAACCATAAAAGGGACTAGGGTTGACCACAAGAGGAACAATAGAAGAAAGGTCTATTGTAAGACAGTGGGTAACCGCAACATAAAGGGCATTGTAAGAAAAATGGTTCTTTACAACCTATTGTTAAAGAAACGGGCGTAAGAAAAAATTTATCTTGAAGCTTTTCAAAGACAAATTTTATCTGGGGACAGTATAACGATCTCAAACGATCACAATGGATAAATAATTAATTAGGCCTAATATCAAATACTAAAATAATAATAATCAATCAAAAGTTAACATTAATAAATAATTGTGTAAATGTGTAAATTGAAACAGAACACATGTGGACAAGCAAATCTTACCGAAAGAGCAGCTGCAAGGTTAAGTTTCGAAAATAACTGTACAAATTGACAAACGTGACAAGGACAAGGGAAAGAAGACATTCTGTTTTACTTAAGAGAAGAAAGTTCGCCGACACAAATAAAAATTTAGTAGAAAACATAACGGAGTTTTGCTATTCAACGCAGCTGCGTGTTGTAAAAAATGGGAACCAAGAAAAAATGAGAAAGCGAACTCCTAACGGTATCTCCGAGGGTGAAGCCAGCGCGTGTAAGAAAAAACCAACGATTTTTAGAAAGTTAGAGGTCCAATCAGGAGAGGCCTGAGTTTTAAAAAAATGAGATTTAACCAATAAGCGAAGAGGACGCTACACTTGAATTTCGGGAGAGGTGAAATCCAGAGTAAGGAGAGTCAGTCTAGAACTGGGGTTAAGAGCGTGTAGGTCTTGGCTTACAGCTAGGAATCAGAGTAGGAGGTGTTAAGTGTTAAGAATTAACCTGAGGGTTTAATTCTAAGTCATTGGTTAATTTAAAGGCAGAGCGCCACAAAATTTAGTAGTTTCTTTTGAAGTTTGTTAGAATCATAAATTAAATAGAGTCAAAGAGTTTAAATTTCATAAAAGAAGAGGAGAGATCATCGCGTCGGAGTCCATAGTAGTCGAGAACGAGTAAAGAGACTAAACAGAGTTAGCGGAGTATCACCAGAGATTCACCACCAGTCAATGAACCAGTGTTAGCAGCATCCGACTTCCCAGATAAAGGATACGTTGTGTTGTTGTGTATCGTTAGTGATTTGTGTTGTGTAAAAGTGCCAAAATTATAGCGGACGAGGAGAATTGCTGATAAGTACAAAATTTCAGAATAAATAATCATTAGAGTTAGTATTTCACTTTAATTGAGTCATTAAAAGTTCCCATGCCCGAGATAAGAGTCAAGTTTTTTTGTATAATTAATTTAAAAGTAAAGTAATTGAGCTAGCCGGCAAAAATAAAAAAATTTGGAAAAATAAGTTAATTAAGATAATTGTTTTGTTTTTTGTAATAAAATTGAGATAAATTTAATAAGAACATTTTGGACAAGATTTGTTGAACATTTTGTAGAGTTTTGATTTTATGTAAATTGAATAATCAATTGTAGATTTTAAATTTGTAATCAATAATATTGTGTATTAGAGTAAATTAGTTTTTAAAGAATGCAAGTGTGAGAGAATGAAGTAGCCTTAAGATGTTTCAATGAATAGATAAATTGAATTGATATTGGTTGTTATAAATAATTGTTTTGCTAATAAATCCTGAAGTTAGTTAAAGGATAAAAACTTGTTTGTTGAACTAATTTACTTAAACCATCATAGTTTCAAGATAATATTTTAAAATCAATTAAAATTAGATTAAATAATCAAAATAAAAAAAAAATATATTATATAACAAACGTTCTGTTATGTTATATTTGGTCGCACAACGTGTGGCATTTGTTTAAAATAAATTGGCAAGATAAAAAATAAATATAACAAGATTGTTATGTTATAACATGCATGGTAACAAATGATGTCTATGCACACAGAATCTGATCTGTATAAATGTGTTTGGCACACTTAATTTCTGTAGTTGAGAAAAGTGTATATGTGCTGTTGTAATTACAACAATTTTAACTGTAAATTATAAATACAGTATGTAAACCGATTACATAATAAACAAATACTAATAGCTTAGTTTGGTAATGATAATAATAATGATAAGTTGAAAATTATTATATAACCACTTAACTTCATAAATCACTTAGTGTAATTTCAAAGTTAAGCAGAAAATATTGACTAATTTCCGTATTTGTTTGGGTTGTATTCGGAAGAGTCAATACAGTCCAGAAGTCACACGACGGACTATCCAGGTAATATATATAAGCAGTATAGGGAATGTCGGTTCTGGCTGAGTTTTAACATGGGAGAGATAGGGCAATAGAGAAAGTATTCTGAGAGTATATCATCTGAGAATACATTATCTAGATACGGTGATTTCCCGTGAACGTGTGACGTTATAGCCCTGTGACGTCACTCTTTGCTTGTTCAGAGATGTTATGTGCTGTGACGTCACTGCAGTCTGACTCATCCTACTACATCGTCTCATTATCATTCTTCTCATCCTACTACCTCATCTCATCCTAGTACCTCTTCTCATCCTAGTCCCATGTCTCTTCCTGAAGAGAGCCCAGTTTTACACAAAATAAATATGAATGAAGTTTAACCCAAATGTTTTTCTCAAAACGAACAAACCAACCATTTTTCTCAATACGAATAAACCAACCGTTTTTCTTTAAATGAACCAACCGGATCAGCCATGCACTTCTACCCATAAAGAAGAGAATAAAGAAAAATATAAGTAGATGGCGAGACCAAACACTTCTACACATCAAGAAGAGATTCCAGGAAAGTATAAGAAGTTTAAAATTAATTCAAGTGTTTCTTTTCAAATGAAAACTGTTTTTCTCAAAACGAATGATTATAAAACAGCACATTGCGAGGTATGTAATAAGAGTATTTCCAAATCAAATTGGGCTATACACAAGAAAACTAAAAAGCATATAAATATAGCTAGTTTAGGTACTCCTAATGTAGATGTAGCTAATGTAGGTGAAACTAGTTATGTGAGGAAAGCTTATCAGAACAACCTTCCAAAATAATATATTGGGATGTATGTAATAAAAGTATTACAAAATCATACTGGCCTAGACACACGAAAACGAAATAATATTTGAAATCTGTTTATGCCCAATGTTAACGGTGTAAGTATAAATAATGATAATAATGTAAAATTTTGTGATACGTGTAATAAAAATATTTCCAAATCAAACGGCTCGAAACATATAAAAACAAAAAAAAACATATAAGTTTAGCTGGTGTAGATGATTCTATTTTAGAGATAGTGTAGATTCTTCTATACACAAACATGAAACTGAAAAAAAGACAACAAGAAATCAATAATCTTTTACAAGAGGTCAACTTCCTCTTCCAAACATCATTAAGAAATAAAAGACAATAAGAAATCAATAATCTTTTACAAAAAATAGATAAACTTCCTCTTCCTTCTACTGCATTCAGCAATGCAATCGAACCAAATTATGATAATGATTTTGAAAAATTAAACAATAAAATAGTACCATTTAATAAAAATTAATACGATAAGATAGAGCAAGATATTAAATAAACTCTAAAAATTTCAAAAAAGAAAACATGAAATCGACAAATTATGGGGTAAAATTCAAGAAAGACAACGAATAAATCAACTCTTTTTATAATCAGAGTTCATACGATTTGTTTGGACCTCCAGGAATTAAAAATACTTTCATAAATATTAGACAGACAAATATATTACCTCCTTTACCAAACATGCTATTGAGCCATTTACACTCACACAACTGCCTCCTACACCTGAAAACAATAAGGAGCCAATTGTTCCACCATTTTCTCCTAGACCAGCATTTTTATCACCTTTACCTCCAACACCTGAACACAATAATGAGTCAATCGGACCAGCACATACTCAGTCACCTAAACATAATATATATCCGGCTTGTTGATGGTTCGAATCGGAGAAACTTAATGCAATTCTTGGTAGCTAAGAAGAACAGAGAAATCTATATCCTCCTTTGAAACAAAAGAGCACCCCGATTAAAAAATAATAATAAATCGATATATTAGGTCCTCCACCATTTAACAATGAAATTTAAAAAATATGACAATGAAATTGAAATGAATTATAACAGTGAAATCGAACCAAATTATAACAATGAAATTCAAGATTCAGAACATCATACTGTTGTTGATGATAATGAGTGTTCAAATGAATTACGTGATCGGGCTAGAGAGAACAGCATATATGACTACGAATCGATGTCAGTTGTAAAACTTGAACAAATCCAGATTTAATAAATTCAAGAAAGAAAGACTTTTCTGCATCTAGCTTGGCTAAACTGCAGGAAATTGCTAGCAGGGTACACATACGTGATTGGAACTCTCATGATAGAAATGACGAATTAAACGTATTAAATTGGTTCATAAAAAACCCCAAAACACTTGGTTAAATCATTATGTATACGAGATATTGATACTAAAACAAGAAGTGAGCTCACTACTGCAATCTACGATAAGTGGAAATTATGGTATTGAAAAGAATGTAAAGTGAAATTGAAAAATAAAAATTTGCATTTGGCTTCAGAACCACATTCCAATACAAGTGGTACAGTTCTACCGATAGAGTAAAATATCTCACAAACGAGACAGGTGAATTTATAACAAACAATTTCTTGGAGTTCAAGAATAATGAAACGCGATTAACCTTCTCGTGGATCAGGTTGGTCATTGCATACATGTAAACGCTTAGTATTAAAATTGAACAAATGAAATCCAATATAGGGAATTTCATATATCGATTTACGGAAGGTAATAAAATTAAAGAAAGCCTGGATAGATACAAAAACTTCGGATTAGCTATGTT
This sequence comes from Aphrophora alni, assembly GCA_963513935.1. NCBI lineage: Eukaryota > Metazoa > Arthropoda > Insecta > Hemiptera > Aphrophoridae > Aphrophora > Aphrophora alni. Next base: position 96,175,130 of record OY740765.1, read on the forward strand.
TTGTTTACTCGGTTTGCTGTACTCTAATTTCTCCAGCCGATAATCCTGATCGGGTTACCAAGTACATGGATAATGTAGATGACGGTACCTTTCTAGGATTCCAGTATCTTATGAAATTGTGTAATATTGGAGAGTTTGAGAAAAGGTCGTTTGAGAACAAATATGATATATAACCCTTCGATGTTGATTAACGTTTACGAATACGATAATAAATTTAAAATTAGATCTCTTATAGTATCAGAACAATATGAGGCTGAAAAGCATATCTATCTACTATATATCAAAACTGAGACCAAGTCTCATTACGTGTACATAAACAAAATTAAGCAGAATTGTCAGTAATCAGATATCTAAAAATGAAAAAAACAACATATTATATGTGTAGACGATGTCTGTCACATTACGATGATGAATTAAAAAATGAACGAGCATAAGATGGACCGTAAAATGCAGGAAGCTATAAAATCGAGTTATGTCCAAAAAATAAACACGAAATGATAAAATTTAGCAATTATTACAACAAGTTCGGACATTCGTACGTATTATACACACACATATATATATATATATATATATATTTATATATATTTATATATATATATATACATATATATAGGCTATATATATATATACCAAGTGTCCTAAAAGTTCCACCCCCCTATTATTTTTTTTATTAATGGAAATAGACAGATTTGCTTTGGGGAAAGTTTAGATAACCAAAGGAGGAGTTTTTTGAAGTATCAACATTTTCAACCCTTACCTCCAAAATGGGGTAGTTTGGGGGGTAAGTCAAGAATTTTAAATAGCAACCCCTATTGAGTGATACCTCATTTTAAAGGCCTTTTTAAAATAAGAATAATGGCGCAAACTAGAGATCTCTAAGTTCATCCTACCCAACATAGTGATCAATCGAATTGTGAATTTTACGTTAATAATTACACCGGAAATGTTACGAAATGTAGGCTAAAACAAGCTATTGAGTCCAGAATCTATTTCTGCCAAGAAAAGTAAATGGTAGCCATTTCGAGAACCTAATCTGAGCTAAAAAAACAAGGTAAGGCTCTTACTATCGTTTTACCAACATAGAGCAGTTTGTAATGTAATAAAAACAACCGGAGTTTGTAGGTTAACATTCACAATTCGATTGGTCGCCATATTGGATAGGATAAACTTAGAGACCTCTAGTTAACGTCATTATTCTTATTTTTAAAAGATCTTTAAAATGAGGTATCACTCAAATAGGGGTTGCTATTTAAAATTCTTGACTTACCCCCAAACTACCCCATTTTGGGGGTAAGGGTTGAAAATATTGATACTTCAAAAAACTCCTCCTTTGGTTGTCTAAACATTCCCCAAAGCAAATCCGTCTATTTCCATTAATAAAAAAATAATAGGGGGGGGGGACCTTTAGGACACTTGGTATAATACTGAAGTCCCACAATAAATTAGTTTACATATGTAATCAACATGATATATCCAAGATAGTTAACACTCAGGGGTTTACTATAGTGAGTACAATTGTGACAATTTTAAGGTATCCTAACAGTATCCTTTATCCCTCTCTTTCATTTTTCCTATCAGGCATCTCTAGACCAACTCTTCTTCTTTTCCGATTGTAATGGTATTAAAGTATTCAAGGGCTAGAGGCCTTTAATTTATGGTCGTTTTTCCTTTACTTATAAGGCGTTGATTCAGAGGGATTATTTGCCTTCAAAAACAATATAAACAAAATTCAAAACCCTGGTATTTTCATTAATTAGAGAGGAAGAAATTCAAGCCGATTACTGGTCATAATATCTTATAGTCACTTATTACTGTGCTTGTGCTTAAAATATCAAAATTATTATCCCAAATTAAAATCAGTTTATTTCTTGATAGAATTATTTATTAATTGATAGAATTGATTTCATAAGTGTAAAATTTTTTTTTAAATTTCGCTTTAATTTCAAGAGAAATCCCCGTAAATAGATTATCTACTCTCTAGATTCTAGATAATGTACTTTCAGATAATGTTATATTATGTACGCCTACTATAAGAATATTTTCTCTATTGCCCTATCTCCTCCATATTAAACTGCGATATAGCGATATAGATGCAGTGAATTTACGACAGTTGCAAAATTACACTCTCGGTTGAAAGGCATGGGCAAAAAAAAAATGTATTACTGAACAATCAAAGAAACGACTGTTTCAACGCCGGTGCAAAAGTATTTGTAATTTAGCCAAAGGCGGTGGTGATACGGATGCAATTACAATGGTATAATTAGTGAACGCTATTAAGGTGTTGGAAGCTGACTTTAAAACGTACAGTAAATCGGAATTTATCGATTTCACTCGTGCTATTAAGAAAGATTACAGTAATGTAGATATCCCATAGAAAAATAATGAATTGGGGAGCACTATGGGAGTCTGGGGGTAGTGAAAAGGATACAGACTAAAACGTTCTTAAGTCGAAACATTTTATTGATTCAACTCATTTCTAAATATGATATTGACCAAAGCGGTTGTCTTTCTACTTTTCTTCTTTTTCTTCTCCACAAGCAGAAATCTTTCCGATGAATTTACCAGCAGCATCATTGGTACAACACCTGAAACACTAGACGTACCACACTTTGCGTACTGTGACTATAACGATAGTGCTAACACACTTTATGCATAGGGACAGTTTAGGTGAGTAAATACTATTCTTATGTGGTACATGTACGGCGGCAGTAGTCATGAACAGATGAAAACTCTACAGTACGCTTTCAATTTGTGGGGTCGACATACCAATTTAAAAAATTTTCGCGACAGCTCAGTACGAAATATAGTAATTTATTTTGGTGAAAGGGATCACAAAAATTAGTTGAACGGTGAAAAGTGTGTTAATGATTTTGACAGTATAGGATTGACTCTTGCACACGCAACTCTACCTACACTGACCACAAAGCAGACTGAAGATCATTTCGGTATGGATGAAAATTAGGACTTTAGTATGAATCATCCCTCGGATAGTAATCAATCATTCTATATGGTCCTTTTACACGAAATCGGTTACGCCCTAGGCCTATACCATTCATCACTTTACTCCTCATCAACGTTTCGTTATTCTCTCTTACCGAGACACATTAAAGATATGTACCAGATAGATTTCTCCTCGGACACTATTAACATTATACAACAGCTATACGGTTCTTTGACCACCACCACGACAACAGTAACAACAACAACAACAACAACAACAACAACAACAACAACAACAACAACACTAACAACAATAACAACAACAACAACAACAACAACAACAACAACAACAACAACAACAACAACAACAACAACAACAACAACAACAACAACGCGGCCTGCAGCAAAACTACTAAAAAATCCGTTACTACACCACCTCCTTTTTCTCTTTGATCTATGTAGACTAAGACATAAATCAATACCTTTTTTACGAGAGATACGTGAGGATTATACACTTGGACTAGTTGAAAGAGAACGAATTTATAGTACCTGAATTATTGATAACGGACTGGTAGGATTATTTACCGAGAGACTTTGTACGCATTGACGCTATTTATCAGACGGCCAATATCCATATAGTTTTAATAGCGAATACGTCAATGTATATTACCAACTTTCCCAGTCTGCAGAGGAAATACATGTATAAAATCTCTGTTCATTTGACGAAGGCGGTCGGACTTGGGACATCCCCTTCCCCACTCACACACACACAAGCGCAGGGGATTATGACCCTGCGCTTATGTGTGTGAGTGGGGCAGGGGGCTGTCACTGTATCTTTCCCGTGAGTGCACGAGGGTGCGGGGCAGGTAGTGCCTTTCTCCAACCGCCTTCGTCAAATGAACAGAGAGACGATTGGTTGAGTAAAAGGATAAAGAATCACATAAACGCTGTACTAAGTAATAATCAGGGCAAGACTTTGGTGTTTTACGATGACCATCGTACATAAATTACGATGACCAGTCCTACTCTGATTTTACATGTGTTAGTGTTGTGTTGTGTTACGTGTTTATGTGTTAGTGCGGGTCTGACGAAGCTGACAGTGTTCGGCAAAACAGCGCTGTAGCCATAACTATAATACGGACTGAGGACAACCTCTAAGGTAATTAACTATATTATATATTAAATCGTCCAAAAAAACACATTATACTTTATAAAATATTTATCAGCTTAGATACGATGAGTGCTCTCGTGTAAGTTTGTACGAGGCAAAAATAAAGGATCTCTACAACTGTGTACCGACTTCTATAAAAGAGTTTTTTGACATATAGACGGTAATCTGTACTTTTTCGGTGAGAATAACATGTACGTGTACAATGAGTTTTAGCGTTATGTCACGAGAGTTCATACTGATATTTTTGACGTGTTCAAAACTACTTGTACGAAGGAGAAACGTCTTGGGAATGTTTTCTCTAATTAGTTTTCTTTAGGATTTAAGTGTTGGTTTATCTATATTTTCGTCTTTTTCGTTATTATCATATGGGCGTTTCTCGTTATGCTATTAAATTGTGTACCCAACAATAAATAACAGAAGGGCATAATCTTTAGATACGTCTTTTTAAATCTATGAAATGTAACTGAATCACAAGTGTCATAGAACCTAATCAATCAATCAATCAAATATTTTATTTGTTGTAGACAATTTACAATTGTATAACAAACGTCAAAACATAACATTATATAGTACTTTACAATAAAGGTTATTTAGAAATTAACATATTATTATAACAAAGCAAAATTAAGTTACAGAGATTCATGACTATTCATCCTCAGAGATAGTGTTCATTCACCCTCACCTAGCACTGACAAACATCATTCATAAGCAAGGGTCACATCAAAAAAACACAACCAAATTGAATCAGCACAACCATATACATCAATCAACCATCAACTTAAAATTGACTTTTTACACAAAGAGAGATATTCAAACAAAACAATTTTTACAATAAATCAATTATTATACAATTTAAAAATCCAAGACTGTCACAAAATATACCATACCAAAACATAATTAAATCGTTTAAATTACATCAAGTCCTTTATATAAATAAAGGAAACAATAAATCAATTATAACAACAGGGCAACACATAAAACATTAAGATATTAAAATAACATGCCAGGTATAAATATATATTAATACATTTTCATAATAAATTAACAATTTCATATGCCCATAAATATACCTTATATTTTAATTGTGTACTAATTTAACGTATTTGATACAAACGTGTTGTCCGAAACATGGAGTCTCCACACACCCCTGTCAGTGCCCCACAAACTCCTCCACAGAATAACAAGATCCAGACAACAGCAGTCGTCTCAGTCTGCCTTTAAAACATGAATAATCGTTTATCTCCAGCAAGTCTGGAGGAAGGTTATTCATAAATAGCGCCCCAGCCTGCGAAGGTAACTTACTAAATAAATTTAGCCTGTGCTTTTTACCCCGATATTTGCAAGCCATTCTAGTATGGTAACCATGCAAATCCCTATTTTGAATGTGCTTACACTTAAATTTAAAATAAAGAATTGTATCAAATATATAAATGGAAGGTAGGGTGAAGATCTTAAACAATTTAAATGTTTCTTTGCATGATTGAAATTTAGAAAGTCCTCCAATTATCCTAATGGCTTTTTTTGGAGAACAAATACTCTAGTCACATTCTGGAGTGAGGAATCTCCCCACAAAACGATTCCATATTTTAGAAAAGGATATATCAACCCGTAGTACGCTGTTATAAGAACCTGAGCATTACAATATTGTTTCAGACTTCTCAGCGCAAAGAGACCACTACTAATTTTAGCACATATATAGTCTATATGATTTCTCCATGACAGTTTATTATCAATGAAGAGACCCAGGAATTTTGTTGAAGATACTCCATTTAGTTCATTATCATCCAACCTAATATTAAGTTTTGGATTAAAAGATTCTTTTAGATTGAAATGTATATAGATAACCCATTGCAACTTAGATACTGTCTAATAGCATTAACTTGTGAGGAAGCCCTCTGCTTCAAGTCATATAAAGATTCTGCTTGAACATTCAATGTTGTGTCGTCAGCAAACTGAATTAGTTTATCCACATGTACTGATGAAATACCATTTACATAAATCAAAAACAATATTGGGCCAAGCACTGAACCCTGAGGGACACCACTTGACAACTCTACTTTGTCAGATAATTTACCCGCAACAGTAACCTGTTGAGTTCTATTATTTAAATATGATTTTAACCATGACAATGGTTGTCCTCGAACACCTATTTTATCACATTTATCAAGCAATGATACAAAGTCCTTAACAATAATAAAAATACTTAACTCTTTTTTGTGTCTTAACTGCGTTTGTAGCTATACTCTTATTGTTACTGTGCCTGATATTGCCATTCTTAATTACGGTGACTGTGTATATTTTACTTTACCACAATATGAAAATAGGCTCATCCACAGTAATTGTTTGTCAATTCCATTACTAGATGCTGAACATATCATCTTCGTACCAGAACAGATTCAAAATTCCATCATTGTATTTAATGAACCAGTAACAGAATCTTTTAATATAGAATGTATTACTATCAATATAGACACTACAGGTCTTTTGTCACCCACACCAAATGGCACTATTGTTGACGAAGATATTATTACTACCTCTGATGCTAATGACGATCCAGAATATTTCCCATCAGAAGAAGATCTACTGCAAGATAGGCTAACATAAAACATTCACACCTTTGAAGCTACCGATAACACACAACAATGTGCTCCTAAAACGTAAAGGCGCAGAGAAGCTGAACCTAAAGTGTGGAAAGAAAATAAGCGACAGTCTAATCGACAATCTGGACAAGCATATTCTACTATAAAGGGAGAGGTTCAACCAGCAGTTAAAATAAAAGCTGTCCCATGTCAAGAATCGTGTGTACGGAGTTGTATGGAAATAAGTGAAGAAATGAGACACATGATTTTTCATATTTTTGGAACTATATGTCTAATATAAATAGTCGTAGAAAACACGTAAGTTCTTTAATTGATAAAATAGATAAAGTTTTCAACTAGACTACCAGCTCACACATCTAGGCGAAGTTGTGCGTTACAATATCACCTGATTTGTAATTTAAAAAAAAATCATTTTGTAAAAGATTTTTCTTGTCAACATTGTCAGTATAAGAAAAATGTGTACGTGTTTCACTTGCTTCAAGAGATAGTACTAATGTCACGTCAAATGATAAACGAGGTTGTCATAAACCAGGTATTGCTCGCCCTCTAGAAGCTAGAACGTTTATTAAAGAACATATTGATTCCTTTCCAAGAGTGCCTTCTCACTACAACAGAAGTAATTCCAGCAAAAAATACCTTTAAATTTGAGTTTGCAAGTGATGTATGAGTTATATTAAAACAAAATGTGAAGATGAAGGAATTATACCTGAAAAGAAATGGCTCTATAGAGAAGTTTTCAACAAAGAATCTAACCTCTCATTTTATAAACCTGAAACAGATATGTGTGATTTATGCTTTAAAATCAACCATACGACTGAAAGTGAAAACCATCTTTATCAAAAACATTTAGATAATAAAAATCTTGCACGCGAAGAAAAAAATAAGGACAAATTAATTGCACTAATTTTTTATATCACATGGCAGAGTAGGATCTACAAGCTGTTCTTTATTTTTCTCATACAAATGCTAAAGCATTATTCTATAAAAGAAGACTTGAATGCTATAATTAAAATGTTAAATCCAGTAAATAATCCTGCCATTTGTTTTACTTGGGATGAAGCAGTTGCTAAGAGAAGTTGGAATGAAGTAGCATCGTTTGTTTATGACTACCTAAAATCAGTTCAGAATGGAAAAAGTATTGTATTTTACAGTAATAGTTGTTGAGGGCAAAATCGAAATTTTAATATATCAGGTACGTTTCTCTTTGCTATACAGAACTTAATTGTTCCATAAATCAATCACAAATACTTAACACCAAGAATACACTGATGGAAGTTGATTCCGTCCATGCTATTATTGAAAAAGATAAAAAAGTTCATGTGTTTGAACCTTCAGGATGGATTACAATTATAAGAATGTCCAGGATAAACTCCATATGAAGTAAATCAAATAAATAATAATGATTGCATAAATTATATATATATATATATATATATATATATATATATATATATATATCAGTAATAACTTACTTAAAAACAAGAAAGAAGATATTGAGGGAGACATAGTATAGTGGCTTAAAATAGTTTCGTTTAAGAATGTTAAAAGTTATCTTAATCATATATATTTCAAATACACAATGAATGGATACTTCCAAAAAATTCAATGTGAAAGGGAATAAGAAATCTGGTCTACGTAAAAGCCTCTCAAATCAACTAAGTCTGAAGAAACCCGCGTATTCATCTGCTCTCCCAATTTCAAAATGTAAATTAAAGGATTTAAAAGACTTGTATTAATCAGGTATTATTCGTTTTCGAAACACTAGATTTTATGAAACTTTGAAAACACATTATCGAATTGATGAAGGAAACAATAACGAAAAATATTTATATTAAAGAGTAAATAATAAAAAATAAAAAGTGTTTTAATTAACTAACTACTTTTACATTTTTAATTTTTTTGTTTTTTTGTTTGAGATAATTAATTTCTTCAGGTAGTGTTAAAATAAGATAAAAAATAGGGAAACTAGTGACAATTATTTAATGTTTTTAGTTCAATTTTTCATTTAAACTTTTGTAATGTTAATAAAAATAGTTATATATAAACAGTTTTAGTTCACAGAGTTAAACAATGCAGTAAAATAAAAATAAAAATTGTATTATTTTGACCACAGCTTACACACTTTTGTTGGCTGTTATTTTTATTAGGTTATAAGTAACTTTTTTTTATTATTAAATTGTCTATACATACGACATAACATTTATAACAAAAGAAAATATTTAAGGTTATACAAAATTTAGTTAGAGTTAAGCCTTTACTCATAACATATTCACACACGAAACCCTTAGACACAAAAGGACATAACTGTGTATCAACCTTTTAAAATAATAAATACTTAATATTTATGACGTTTAAAGATGTATTTAGCATATACAATAACACCTAACATTTTGTAGATCTCAAATTATTAATCATTATTATGGTAGGTAATTATTAAAATAAATTTATAAATCAATAAACATGTTTTGCGTGATTTCTGTAAAACAGCTATTTATGATATACGCCCTTATGTTGCTAAGCATACGATATGACTTATATTGTAAAAAAAAAGTTGTCTACTAAAATTGAAGAATGCTTTTTACGAATAGCATAAGTTATATAATTGACTTACAGTCTTACAGTCTTACAGTCATTGTAGTTATAATTATAGTAGGACGCGGTCAATATAACTTATTTACGTATACACATAATTACATTAACTACTTTATTATTAATGAGTTTGGAAGTCATCGAAAATATCATTAGGCTAATAAATTTCAATAAAGTGAAGCTACACCTTCCAGACAGTCATTTCCGGCAACGTCAAGGTTTAAAATATCAAATGTCTAGAAATCGTTCTCACATAATGTTCAAACGATAATGCAAAATTTAAATGCAAGCAACACCATAATATGATGCTAGTATAAAATCCTTGTTTATTAAAACTAAATTACATACTCGACCATATTAACCAATTGGAATAAATCAATCATAAAATCTAAAACTAAACGAGGAGATGGGAAAATTGGTTACTGATGAAGAGATAATGTATTTAGACTCGAGCAACTAAATTATAAACAATAAAATATAGTCTAAATTAGATAAAATTAAACGTAACATTAAAAAAATTATTGAATATTTTAACTTATAAATAAAATAAACTAAAAATAAAATTTAAAAAAAAAAACCAATATCTACAAATAAATGGAAACGAAAAGTGAATATATAAAATTTAAAGTAAATAAGAGAAATATTTACAAATTTAAGTGTTTGTAAAAAAAAAAAAAAAAAAAAAAAAAATGCTTTTTAATTATATAATATAGTTTGTGTAGCCCTTCATAAAGAAAAGCGGAAGAACATTATTTTTAAGGGTAAAGACCATACGATAAGATAAATGTATCATACAGTTTATAAAAAAAATAATAAAAAATTCTTATTTTCAGAATTTCCAAATGTATGTAGCCTATTTAAAGGAGTTCTGTAATTATTCTCTAATCTCAAATAGTTAACAGAAGTTGGATTTTCATAATACCTAAAAAACAACAACATTTTTATGAGAGATAACAAATATATTTTCAACACAAATTTTATTTAACAAATTGAAAATGAAATTTATAAAACTATATTTAAATAAAACTGAAATCCGATAGTAATAATTTTGTCATTAGTTATTATAATCATAATTTTGATATGCGTGTGTGTGTGGGGTGTGTGTGTGTGTGTGTGTGTGTGTGTTGTGTGTTGTGTGTATGTGAATAATGTAACTAGTTTTAAGTGATAAAAAATTTAAATATAAATGTAGTTTAATTTACATAAGTAAAGGATTTATTATAAAACCATTAAAAACATCTCTGTATTTATTATTCCTTATTCAATTTGAAATACCTAAAACTCAGACAAGCAGAAATTATTATTTTTTAGTATTTTATATTCTTAACAGACCCTAAGTCCAATTAAATCATACTTAATCTATTAACCCTTACATAATCTATACAAGTTCAACTCATATTTTTTTGTTTTTACTGTTCTATAAGTAAATATCTATAATTTAGGGTTTAAAGTTTATATATTTTAATCCTAAAGTAGTTTTGTAGGTTGCTTCTACCATCAGTAATAAAATTCATACCGAGTGCCCTGGTCTAATCAGACTGGAAATTACAAACACGTTATTTATCATTAAACATTAGAATATATTTTGTACTAATGTATGAAGCATAGTCATGCATAAATTCAAAAGACAACTTGGAAAAGATATAGATTGGAATACAAGGAGAGGAACGGGATATTGAAAGGGGCACTTAACGTGTTTTCATAAAATAAAATAATCTAACAAACAGACGGGGAAAACATTTGAAGTAATATCTGTTTTTGAATTGTTTTGTTCTTATTTACTAAAAGTTTCTTTTATCTGTATTTATTTTTATTTTGTAATTACGTTAAATATAGAAATTATTGTCCTATTGCTTGCTTAATTATCTATAATATTAATGATGTCGTGGTAGAGTATAAAAATTTTATATAGTTTTTAAAGTGTGTTCATGTGCCTGTATTAATGCGTACATGTGAGCTTACTGTATACACGTGTGCGCGAGGGAAGGGGGTATTTTTCTCTGTTAAAAGATTCAGGACAAAGGGAAACTTTTGAGTAATTAATAAGGGGACGGGCACGTTGTAAATATTTGTCTTGCTCTGTCTACTGCTTGCTATTTATTTCTACAAAATAGCTTTTCTGTAACTCGTAACTCAACCATGTCAGGACTAATTGCGGTATCTCCATAATGACACCCTTAAACATTTATAAGTGACCATGTCATTAATAACTATATTCAAGTACTGTAATACATAATAAATAATACATATTCGTATTCACATAAATTCCTATTATTTGAATTATATATATAAACTAATTTTAAAATATATCTTCATCTCTTTAAAATAATATCAAGAGAGAAGACTGAAACTCACCATCGATTACTACTCCAAAAAGGAATTTTACATACTTCACAGGAGTATACTTGTACCAAAATAATACAGAAAGTTCTTATAAAACGTTTAAATGCTCATATTTAGTTTAAATTTGGTATAAGCATTTATTATGTCAATTTTTACAAGTTTACTAAAAATGTTTAACGGGCGTGATTTTGAAACAAAATCAAATCAAGATTTTGTTTTGGGTTAACTTGTAAAGATCTACTTATTAAATGAGTATGTCAAATTTGAACCCAATATGTTCAACTGAAATAACAAATGAAATAACCCTATGTGCAGAGAATCGACGGTCTTGGAGAAGATGAACCTTAACATTGATATTATATGTATATTCGATGAACCACTGTATATTATGTAGAGTATGTCAACAAATTAAATAGCCACATTTGTACAGAAACGACGGCATGAGAGAAGATTGTCTAGATATATTATTTAACCAATTTGACCTATGTATATTTGTACAACTGTAATAACCACATGTATAGAGAAACGACGGTCTGGGAGAAGATTTAAACTCAATTTCGATTATATAACCAATGTATTTTAACTACATGTTAACAAATGTAATAGCCACATCTGTAAATAAACGACGGTATGAGAGAAGATTGAAAGTTTACATTGATTATTTAGCCAATTTAACCTACATATATTTGTACAACTGAAATAACCACATGTATAGAGAAACGGCTTACTGGGAGAAGATTGAAACTCAACATCGATTATATAACCAATCGATTATACTATACTAAAAAATACTATGTATTAAGTGAAAAAAGTACACACAAAAATCTGTACAGAAACCAAAAGTAGGTGAGAAGAACGAAACTCAACATTGATTATCTATCCATACTATGAATACTATTTACTGTATATGTGAACAAATCAAATGACCACATCTATGCAGAAATAATTGTAGACTTTGAGATTGAAAATTGAGTCAAGAGCCAGCTTAAGGTTCTCTATTAACTTTTTTCATTAAACCGTCTAGGAAGCAATTGTGGAATTTATTAGGTCGTAATTTGTAAGAACTGCGGGTGGTAAATGTCGTGGGCGAAAAGAGTAAAAAGTATTGTTGCACGAACTGTCTCATTCTCTCTTCGGTTATGAAACACCTTTTTAGGTAATTTAGTAATCGTATTCGCTACACTTGATGTATCGTTTCTTTCGCGATGTTGTATGTGTTTAAATTGAAATTTTGTTGAGTACATCAACTAGTCTCGGTTCATCTATGTGATAAACTTGTCCCAAGCTAAACTCTTTACATGATCAAACATTTAGCTCGTCACGTTTCATTTTAGTCAATTATTTGTAAGCAATCAATTTTTATTTTTTCAGATTTTTGTCACAGATTTCATTTTCCAACTAATTTTTTTTTTCGAAAATGATAAGGCTGATTAAGAGTTTAAAAATTGTATTTCTAGTTATATTCTATTTAGATGAAATTTTCTTTGTTTTTGTGTCAATGTTGTTTAATGGCGAAAAATCCTTCGATAGCCTTATAAAAAATGGAAGAAAACTTCATAAAATGAAAACCGCTAGCCGTTGATACTCTAACAGGATCAGGGTCAGATGAGAGTTGATCAAGAAAGAAAAGATGAAAAAGAAAGATCTTACTCAACACTACAACAAAAAATAAGCTGTAGATCCAGCTAGGGTCCCTCGGGATTGTTACGCTCCTTGAGGGTGTTTAATATTTTTACCGATTATATATTCCGGCACAGACATTTTTATAGGGCTTACAAAAGTTTTTGAGATACATTTCAGTAAAATCTTATTAAAATTGTTAAAGACGATTTTGAACCAATACGTTTTTTTCTTGTGACAAAAACCTCAAAATTTGACGTGAGGAGATTATATTTTTTTGTGCATTTTTGAAGCTAACAAAGTTTCAAGGCACTTAATTTCAATAAAATTTGTCTGAAATAATTACATCTGACAGACTTACGCGAACAGACGTTTAATACATTAATAACAACTAAATAGAGTTCAGAGCTGTTCAAAAAGAACATAATTACGTATAAATCCCAATGTACGTATATATGTAGAATGAGAAAATAATAAAAAACCTCTTTGATAAAGTAGATCTAGTAGGCATGGAGAGGAAACGTTTCCACCGTTTTGAATGAGTCTTAATGTAGGAAGAGCAGAACCATGAATGAAACAAGTTGCGCATGCGCGAAGAGCTTACAACTTTACTTTATAGATCTAATAAATCACACACGTCCCATTCTATAAAACTAATCGAAGGGGATGGCGGGGGAAAAAATATACAAAACTAAACTGATAAACTAAATTTTAAAATGAGTTTCAATATCGAAAGGTTCTTCCCACATCCGCCCCCATCACACGATGCAGTCGATATTATGCAAGAAAATTGAACAGAAGAGACACAGACTAGATTGCGCAGGCTCGAAGGAGGAAGGGGGGGATCAATGTGGGATGTGGGACTGCTCAGCGCCTTGGCCCGGACTCCGGACCCTCACTCAACTCATTTCACCTGTTGTCTCTACACTGAAAGGAACACACGCCTTACGCCTTGGCTTTACTTTGTTCGCTTCAAGGTGCGTAAACATAACTCTTCTATTTTCAAATATAGTTTTCGATGTACAGTATAATATTACATTTAAGTTTTATTTAAAATGTACAGAAATATTTCCTTTCTTTAACAGTAAGTAAATAAACTATACTAATTGTGTTTATTTTTGATAAAAAACTTAGTTAATTTAAAAAACTTATTATCACTAGTGACAATTTTTTGAGTTATTATTTTACAAAACATTGGCGTGGAGTACAAACAGTATACATAGCACCTCGCCAGAACTTCCCTATTTAATGCGGCGGATATTTTATACCCTTTTTACTACCGCATCTCTAATCCTATTGTTAAATTAGGACATTTCGTTTAAAGGTCCACATTTTCAAAATCAAAAAATTATATTTTTAATATTCGTGAACAATAAATTGTATCGATAAGTTATGACCATCATAATGCCGTTAATATTAACTTTTGATTTATTCGTGTAATTTTTAAATTAATACTCAACGATCAGTTGTAAATGATCTAAGACCGGATTCTTAGAGAAATAAACACCGTATAATATACGCATATTATTTTAGCTTTACGAAATTTTAACAACAAAAGTTTAATAATTAAACAGCTATTTTTAACTGAGGTTTATTTTAAAATTGTGATGTGCTAAAATTTCGACATCGCCTGTTCATAATTTCCAGATTTCCTAAACCGGATTTTTATAAGACTTTTTGAGTACCTAGACGTGAGAAGTGTCCCACAGAATTACTTATAGATCCCAAATGTATCGTTCGATTTTAATGGAACTCTTAATATTATTTTTCAGAGCCCAAAATTTTGAGTTTTTCAATTTTTTAAAACATAGAATTCATCTTCATTTTAAAATTTATATCATCTTCAGTCATGAAAGAATAAAAAATAAAATTCTACAATCAGTCAAAACAAAATGGCTATATTGTTGTATTTTATCTTTTATGGCTGAAGATGATCTTTGTTTGATCGAAATAGCAATTTTAATGTATGAATGTATATTTTAAGTCTATTGGGTTGTTTTTTAGTAAGTATTTTGAAAGTCACGGAATTTGTCTTTATAGTATACAGAAAGTATTTTGATAGTTTAACATTACGCTCCATAAGAAAAATAAAATTCCTACTCTTTACTCAATCTAGAGCTATTAACTATCCTCTCAACAAATCCCAATTAATATCACTTGTAAAGTCCGAAATAACATATAAAATATATAGTCTAAAAGTGTCAATTTACATCGAACAAAATTCCGTTGATTCGATTATTGGTCGAAATTCTCAAAATCTGCTCTACCGGTTTCAATAATATTTTATTGAATGATGGTAATAAATACCTGTTTAATTGTCTTAATTCTGATTTCCGATCCATTTTAGCGTCCATCATCAGGAGAGTGGACGAGAATCATTTTCTCACACGATGTCGTAAAAAAAGATTAAACTTTATAAAATAACACACAGTAAACGTCCCCCCCCCCATAACTTGAGTAAGGAAATAATAATTGTACCACTCGCCTGAAAATAGACACTAAAATGCAATTTAAACAGCGCTACCGAATTAGCTTGCTGTGGATTATAAGATGAAAACACATTATTATTTTTTTTAAATTTAAATTTTATTGAAACCCGAAGTGGTGATTTTAATCAATGCAACCACTAATCCAATTAACGAGCTCTTATTTATTATTTCATCGATAACACCTTAGTTGACATTTTATAACTATAGTTTATTTCGGGACCTTATATTTGAATAAAATTTAATCAAAATCGTTCCAGCAAATTTTGAGAAAACCCGTTTTTTATTATTTTTTTTTTGTCTTTTTGATACTACCAAATTTTGAGTTACGACATCTCTATCTTAGGAGTGTGAACATTTTCTTGACACAAATTTCAAGCAAAACTAGTCCATTTACAGGTCCAAAATCACCGCTGACATTTTTTTAGAAGTTTGCTATTTAAAGTTAACGTCTTGTACGAGAGAGTATCAGGATAAAATATTATTTTGGGTCTCTAATCTGAAAACTTTGATTAAATTTAATCAAAATCAGTAAAGCCAATTTTGAAAAACACCTTGAGGCTTGTTGAGGGGATAGTGGCTGTTATGTTTAGTTTTGACCGTTAGTGACTCTCATTGAATAAGGAATAAGCATTTTGTTTTTCTTATGGCACGTAAAATATATTGTATGTATTTTTGTTGTAAAATTTTAAAATCATCTTATTAACAATTTAAATATTCACAATAGTTTTCGTATACTTATTATAATTAAAAATGTAGTGAATTTGAAGTTACAGTACTTATTAAAAAAATAACCTTGTATATAAAATAACTAAATATATTAAAAAATACATATATCAATATTTGTATATTTCGACTTATCAAAGATCATACTCAGTTATAAACGATAAAACTTAACAATATAGTCATTTTGTTTCAATTAAATAAAAATTATACTCAGAAATAAAATTAATGATCAAACGTAACATGTTTCGATTGATTATTGCATTTTATCAAGAGTTGGTCTCTCTCTTGACAACTCAGTTCTTTTCCTACCCCAACGCTATTACATTGTTTTTTATTTTTTTTATATAACTTAGGGTATAATGCAATGAACAACAAGGGTTTTTTTGAAACAACAAAGTTGTTCAAGGTTTTTCTATTTTTAAAAATAAACAAGAATAAGAGGGGGGGAATTACACATAATCTTTGTTTTTTATGACTGAAGATGATCTAAATCTATTAAGATATATTTATAAAGTGAGTGTAAAACGTTTTGATACGTTGGCTAGAGCCAGATTTTGAGAAATTCGACTACTATTATAATTAATGCGCTTTTATTTATTATTTAATCAACACAGAACTGTTTTACTCGGGATCTTGCATTACCTATTTATTACTTATTAATTTAAATCATTGAAAGAATTCGGTAATAAAGATAAAATTTGGGGAAAATACGATCAAAACAAATGTGCCAAAATGATAATGAAAGTTATTCAAATGTTATCTTTAATAATTTTTGCACTTTATAATAATTAGATAGATTGTGGAACGCAGGGAAATGTTATGAAATCGAAGAAGTTGTATTTACAGATTTAATTTATTCAAATGCTTAAACACGTCATTAAAAAAATGCAAGTATTAGTATGAAATCCTATCTATTCATTAAACACATCACTTTTATTTTGTTAGTGGGCAGGCCAGTTTCTTACCTTTCGCAGTCCGGATATTGTGCGCGGGCCGCCTAGCGAGAATCAATGACCTATATTTTCCCCTTCATTTGTAAGCAAAAACCCTTGTTGTTCTCGATCATCATCGCCTTATGTAAAATAAAAGAATGTAAAATAAAGAACCCTATCCAGTAATTGAGTAAATGAATAAAAAAGTCTTCAACGTATTTTTCTCAAAGCACTGGAGTACAATGATGAATGATGTTTTCTGAGGCACTTGTTTAAAATTAAATGGAAGTTATGGTAATTTTACAGGACGTAAACCGACTATTGACATTAAATTGGTAAATTTAATAAATAATTGAATTACTCAACATCCAGCATGATAGGATCCGCTAATTTAGCAACGAACAAGGTATTAATATAGAGTATGGTGTGATCTTATAGTCCCTCTCACCCTCTTTTTTAAATAATTATAATAAAGAACTAAATCAATAAATTACGTTATGATATAATATCTTTTACCCCCATCCTTCTGAGGGAAGTAAAGAGGGGTTGTGTTAAAGGTATTGATGAGTAGAGAAAATGGAGAAAGAAAACTAAATTCCATTAAGGCAATCTAAAATGTAACCTGTCAAGGTTTAAATCAGATTAGAGCAAACAAATTATTGTGATCTTTTTACAGTATTTTGCTATATAAAATTTCAAGTTCGATCATAATTAAAAGGTCTTATGAGTGGTGAAAATGAGTAGATTCTGTATTCTGTTCATAATTGTGCATTCATACGTAGACAAAAGGAAACTGCAATTTAGTGTGATTAAATGAACCTTATTGTAATTATTTTTCAATTTATGGTATAACAGCGTAGAAATCAAACATTAAGTAATAAAGGGAAATATGATATAATAATCTACTTGAAACTCTTTTTTTATGTGTAGAAGGAACCTTATTTTTAACACGTAAATAAGCTACAAAAATATTTCTTTCTTAACGAAATAAGCCTTAAGTATTACGATTAAAAGTGTTCATTTCAAAAATTATTCCTATTTGAATACTACCAAATTATTATTGTGATTCCAAACTACTCAAAAAGGAGCATTAAATCACGATAATTTGTTTATTAAAAATTGCTCATCTTAATTAAATCATGCGTTTCCAGAGCTCTGGTTTTACGACCTAACAACCTAACACGGTCATTTTGGATTGGTTCAACAGAATTAGGTTTTCTTTTCACTATTTTTTTCTACTAATCAAGACCTTTAAAAATGATAACTTGTGTGGTGGTGATTTTTACAAGAGGGGGGGGGGAGTAAAGAATAATTAAATAAGTAAAATTTGTTCGGTATCAATGGTTCAATAAAAAAAAACTTTTGGCAGTTATTATACTCCATAAAATTCAAAAATTGTTTATTTCAAGATTGCTTTTGAAGAATATAAAAATACATTATTGAAGATCATCTAAAGTCACTGAGGTTCGTATTTGATTATTTTCTTGTTAATGGAGACAAAAAGTTTAACGATCGAAATCTCATGACTTCATAAAAATACTCTTCTGGAATATTTAATAAATACAGTTTCATGTATTTGCACTGAAATTATGTACATGTTTATAAAACAATAACATTCTTAATTGGGAACGAGAGAATACATGAAAAGGACATGAATTGTACATTTTAACTTGTTTAAAGTTAGTGCAATATTTGTTCGTAACTTATTAATATTTCCAACCGCCGAAAAAATGTCATTTGCTGCCATCCAAGAAAGTAGATTTCACATGTTAGATTTCCATGTTTTTTTTTTAATTTAAGTTAAATTATTAATATAAACATTGTGCAGGCAAGTACTCATGTACCTAGATAAGAAAGAAATACCAACACCCTGGTTCCTATCACAGCCATTTACATACTACAGAAACGGTAATTAACAAGGCAACATCAAGCAAAGTAACATTTGTGACTTACATTCATTGAAATCAGTCGATTATGTACGCGTGCGTCGTTTTATAAGCTATGGGATTCGCCCTGGAGAAATTATTGAGAACACAATATGAAAAGCGTATTTTTAAATCAATAAAAAAAAAAACAATAAGGAACATGCGGAAATTCCAAAGGCAAGATTCGTGACGTAATCCAGTTCGGATAAAATAATAAAAATCCAGTCATAATAAAAATTATGACACTCTATGTTTATTTTTGAAAGTATTTTACACGTTGTGGTAATAGAAGGAATTTACAAAGTGAGACATCACTCCTACAATATACGTAAAAGTACGATTTTTATTAAGACTATCAATTATTAAAAAAGAAGCCCTCGTATACAGGATGGTTGCATTCTTTTCAAAAATATATAGCAAGAAAGACGAGCATTTGAACAATATATGTATACATGGGTACATATTACATTTTTATTTGTGCTTTAGGTTGCATCCTTGTATAGTTACGCATTTGATTGTTTTTTTTTTTTGTTTTTTTTATCTACACTAGTTGTTAACCTTTTTTCTCTGTGTCTACATGTCTTAATATATTATGTATATGTTAGTGATATTTCATGGTTGATAATTTTATGTATCTCATTATGAGCTATATGTGCAAAATAAAAATGAAATTTTCGGACGATTGTTTTTAGTAACAATATTTTTAACCAATAGTCATACTAAAATCGTAGTGCCGGCAACGCAAAGTTAGGTGATATCGTATTCATATATACTTTGTGAGAGGCACTGAAACTTTACCCGGCCCTCAAATTGTGTTTTTAACATATTGCTTTAAAATGTGGTACATGGTACAATATACAAGTACCACAGTACTGAACTTCTTTACAAAATATCATAATTTTAAATCATTATAAAAGAAAACCATTAAAACCTTTAATTCCAAATACTAAAAAATTGTTAGTTTAGGTTGTTAAAAAAACACTAATATACATAAAGACCGCAGAAAGCGAATTTCATTTCAGTACAGTCACCTGAGGAAAGATATCGACAATAGTTCACAATAAATCGCCTCTTAATTTTTTTTTCTAGAAAGTATGTAAAAGATAATATTAAAATTTTTACCTGTGTACATTTGCCGGTTTTTATTTTTTAATGAGGTGAAAGTTCAAATATCGGATATTTTTGTTATAACTCAGTAAATATTAAAGGTAAACTGACATATTAATAACCAAGTGAAAGATTGTGACATTCTACACAAAAATTGATCTAGTCAAAGCTAACCAAATTCGTTATTGTAAAACGTATGGCCAACGTATGAAAAACGAAAAACCCATGGCCAAAGCGTAGCACTGACTATACAATTCTTGAATTCTGAGATGTTGGTGCACAAAAATAGCCATAACTATTAAAAAATAGGATTGGTGTAAATCAAGATGAAAAACATCAGATTTAAATTCAATCGACTTTTTTTGACATTTTTCAAAACTGTTTTAATTAATTTCATTGTATTTTTATTATATTATTTTAATTGAAACTACTTGTATCTCGTTGAAACAAATTTTGTTTGCTTTGTTTTAACATCTGTAAACATTGTTTTTCAAGTAAACTTTTTGGAATACACATACACAGTGTAACGCAGACATCGAATGGTCTCCTGACAAAATACCTCCTGTACACCTGCATACATTTCATTATAAGTAATCAATAGTATGTATATTTTACTTCTAAATTTTTAAAAGACTCAAACAATAATACTGAATAACTCAATTTGAGCAGTTTATTGAACATGAATATAAAAATAACACAATAAGTGAAGGGTTATAGGTCTAAACGCATCCAATTCAACAAAAATCATGATTTTAAAATGGTTAAGGACAACATTTTTTGTTATGGTATATTTCCAGATACCTAGTGAATTATATTATTATGATTAAAATTTATAAAACTTCTAGCAAAAAAAAGTTGTAGTTCTAGACTAATCATGGGTGTTATAGACAAGAAATATTGTTTTCAGTTTTTATCAATAACTCGATTAACCTTTGACAGTCAGAAAACTTTAAAAAAAAAATACAATTTTCATTGTCGATAAAAAAGAAGAATACTTTCTTTCTTGTAAATCTTTTGTAAAATTAACGACTTTTGAGATATGCAACTTAAAAAATATGAGTCCCCATTTTAAAAAAATGTGTAAAATAAAGTTTTTATTTTTAGTAAACTAGTGTAACGTATAGTTTAAAGTGCGTATTCCAAACATGTACTTAAAATATTATCTAATTTCAAAATTATAATATTTAAAAAAAAACACACATAATGGCGGATATTGACCAAAAGCAGCGATTAAGAACATATTTACTTGCGGTTTTTTAACTTTTTAGTGTGTATTATAATAAAAATATGGGCAACAAACTATTTTAAAACGCTGCCAATTTTTAAAGGTTAGGTTTAGATAAAGTCAATGCAAAACCAAGTTACAAAATATTGATAGGATAAATAAAGAGCATTCAAATGTTAATTTATTTGTTAAAATAAAATAAAATAAAATAAATATATATCTGTTAGTATTTTATATTTGAGCATATATGTAAAAACCTAAGCCAAATGGTAGTATAGGTAATATTTACCATTAAGAGGTAAGAGGTATATTTGATCAGCAATGGATATGATGAAGAGTCCAACACTGTGTGGGCAAAGGAGCAAGATATTTAATAGCGTATTGATTTACTACTGTATTGACGTAGAGCTTATAAAAGGAGAGACGTGCGTGAACAGTGAATCCAGTAAGGTATAATATGAATATACCCTACCTCACCAATAGTTTACGGGTGACTAGAAGTTTGAGCAACTCTGTCTGAATAGGGAAGCAACATATTTAATAGAGTCGTGATTTACTAGTGTATTGACATAAGGCTTGTAAATGGAGAGACATGCATGAACACTGAATCCAATACGGTATAAAATGAATAAATTCTTCCTCTGCAGTGGTTTACAAGGTGACTTGAAGTTCGCTTAATTTTGTTTGAATAGGGAAGCAACATATTTATTATAGTATTGATTTACAGTACTAGTGTATGGCATAAGGCTTATAAACAGAGAGACGTATTTGAACACTGAATCCAGTACGGTATAAAATGAATATAACCTAACTCAGTAATGGTTTACTGCAGACTAGAAGTTTGGTCAAATTTGATTAGGCTGGGAAGCACCATATTTAATACTATGTTGATTTATAAGTGCATATAAATAGACTCTATAAACAGAGAGGAATACGTGAACACAGAATCAAGTACGGTATTTCAACAATTGTTTACTGGTTACTAGAATTTCTTTGAACTTTTTCTGGTGAGGGAAGCAACTTATTTAGTAGTGTATTGATTTACTACTGTATTGACATAAAGTTTTTAAACAGAGAGACATGCTTAAACATTGAATAACGTACAGGATAATATGAAAATAAACCTACCTCAACAATGGTTTACAGATTATTATATGTTAGGTCAACTTTGTCTGAGCAGCCAAGCAACATTATTTTAGTGTATTTATACTACTGTATTTAGATAAAGTTTATAAAGAAATAGACATGCGAGAACACTGAATTCAGTACCGTGTAAAATGAAAATACTCCTATATCAACAATGGTATACGGGTGACTAGAAGTTCGGTCAACTTATCTTAGCCCGAACTATTATTTATGTATAGATTTATTATTGTATTGACATGCAGTACATAAACGGAGAGACGTGGTGAATGCTGAATTCAATACGTATAAATTGAATATAAGCCTACCTCGGCATTGGTTTATATTTGACCAAACATTCAGTCAACTTTGTCTGGGAAGAGAAGGAATTTATTTAATAGTGAGTTCCTACTCAATTGACATAGAATTTATAAACAGAGAGATGTGCAAAAACATTGAATCCAGTACGATAAAATATTAATATATCCTTACCTTAGCAATACTTTACAGGGTGACTAGAAGTTTTCAACGTTGTCTGGGTAGGAAAATACGATTTAGTGTTTTGATTTACTGGTGTAATGACATAGGGTATTATATAAACGGAGAGACGTTCATGAACACTGAATCCAGTACTCCAGGTCGGTATAAAAAAATTAATATAACCCTACCCCTAGGAATGTCTTACAGGTGACTAGACGTTCGGTCAACTTTGTCAGGACAGAAAAGCAGTAGTATGAATTACACTGTATTGACCTAGAGTTCGTAAAGAGAAAAACGTGCTTGAACGCTAAATTCCGTTCGTATGAAATAAATATAACCCTACCTCTGCAATTATTTTCAAGGTGACGTGAATTTCGGTAAACTTTGCTTGGACAGGAAAGCAAAATATATAATATTATAGTATACTGATTTACTATTGTATTGACTTAGAATTTATAAACCGAGGGACGTGGTGAACAATGAATCCTGTTGGGCATAAATGAATATTGCTCAGCAATTGTTTTCAAGGTGGCTGGAAATTCGGCACTTTATCTGGGCAGGAAAGCAAAATAGTGTACTGATTTACTACTGTATGGAGATAGAATTTATAAACAAAGAGACGTGCATGAACAATGAATCCTGTAGGGCTTAAATGAAAAATGCTAAGCAGTTGTATTCAAGGTGACTGGAAGTTCGTAAAACTTCGCCTGGACAGATATATATATATATATATATATATATATATATATATATATATATATATATATATATATATATCAACAATTGTTTTTAAGATGACATGAAGTTCGGTAAACTTTCCCTGAGCATTGTAGCACCATTTTATTTGTGTATGAATTTACTACTGTATTAACATAGAGATCATAAACAGAGAAAATTACGTAAACACTGAATTAAGTACGGTATAAAATTAACATAACCTTACCTCACCAAACATTTACAGGGGACTAGAATTTCGTTCAGATTGTTTGGACATGGAAGCAACAGAATTAGTTGTCTGTTGATATACTCATGTATTGACATAGAGTTTATAAACAAAGAGACGTGCGTGAACACAGAATCCAATACGACATTAAATATATACAGCCTAATCTCTTCAATGTTTTACAACTGACTAGAATTTCTGTCAACTTTTTCTAAGGAGGAAATAAGATATTTAATAGTCTATTGATTTACTACTGTGTTGATATGGAGTTTATAAACAGAGAGATTGGAGTTACCACTGAATCCAGTACGGTTAAAAATGTCTAAACTATTCCTCTGCAATGTTTTACATGGTGACATCTTTTTCTGATCACAGTAGCAAAATCTTTAATAGTGTAACGATTTCCTACTGTATTTACATAGAGTTTATAAATAGAATGACGTACGTGAACACTGAATTCAGTACGGTATAAAATGAATATAACCCTAAAACACCAATAGTTTACTTGTGACTGAAAGTTTGGTCAACTTAGTCTGAACAGGGAAGCAACATATTTAATAGTGTATTCATTTACTACTGTATTGACAAATAATTTATAAACAGATAAATGTGCATGAACTCTGAATCCAGTACGGTTTACAATGAATATAACCCAACCTCACCATTAGTTTATGGGTGACTAGAAGTTTGGTCAACATTGTCTGACCAGGGAAGAAACATATTTAAAAGTGTATTCATTTAGTAATGTATTGTTATATAGTTTATAAACAGAGAGACGTGCACGAACACTGCATCCAGGAATGTATGAAATGAATGTAACCCTACCTCACCAATTGTTGTAGCGCACATAGGATTGCTTGAGATTCTTACCGACAATCTCAAGTAACAGTTTCATAACTCGCCGCTAGGAAGCAGCACCGAACGGCTAGTCTGTAGGTCACAGAGTAAAGTAAAAATACAGTACCATATTCGTCATAACCTATACACTAACAGACATAAAGGACTTAGATAAACCTAGTAAAACAAGAAATACATAACCATGCCTCGTGGCAACTTTACAGTAGTTACACGTAGTGGTCAGGTCCTGTAGCTACAAATGACAAGAAAATTCCTTAATTAAACCAGCCATGCTGGTCCAAGTATGAGGGCTCAAAAAAAGAAAGCAAAACTGAATTGGAGTTCTGTCTTATTTGAATGGATTTACTCTACCTGATAAATGCATAATTTCAATGTTCTCGAGCTGCACTAATTACTCATCAATCATAAAAAAAGGAATCCATCAGGACCGCTAATTCCGATAGTTTGTTGTTAAATCTATACACAATTTAAATATTTAATTCTTGGTGTCTTCGTGTATATCTTAGGTTTACACATGTATACATAAAATTAAAATTTGGAGGGGATAGCATGCTAATTTTCGGCCTACAAATTTTAAAAATTAATTTTGATTTTTTTTTTACCCATAAGGTATAATGGATTCGTTGATCAACGTATTTTGTCTTTAATATTATTTAAAATGTTAAAACTTGTTAATGGTTTGGATTTTTATAAGAATGTATCTTTTGTAAAATTGGAGTAAAACTCTTTTTGATAGTATTTAAGATTGTAAATGTTTTGTTTGGCAAGTGTGTTTTCTTAGTGGAGAGAAAATTTTCACCAACCGTAGGTTTGTCTAGTGGCAATCTCACGTGGTTGCACCACGTCCTCCGCCTTTTTTTGATCACGACGACCTTACGTTTCCAACACGCCACTATGGGCACGTGGGGCAACATTGTTTAAGGGTGACTGGAAATTTAGTCAACTTTTGTCTGAACTGGGAAGCAACATATTTAATAGTGTATTCATTTACTACTGTATTGACATATAGTTTATAAACAAAGAGACGTGCATAAACACTAAATCAAGTAAGGTATAAAACGATTACCTACCTCACCAATAGTTTATGCGTGCCTGGAAGTTTGTCAGTTTTGTCTGTATAGGGAACCAACAGACAAAACTATGTATTTATTATAGTATTGATTTACATGTGCATTGACATAGAGTTTATAAAGAGAGAGGCGTGTATGAACACTGAATCCAGTAAGGTATAAAATGATTATTACCCTACCTCACCAATAGTTCACGATTGCCTGGAAGTTTGTTAGTTTTGTCTATATAGGGAACCAACACATTTATTATAGTATTGATTTACATGTGTATTGACATAGAGTTTATAAAGAGAGAAACGTGTGAACACTGAATTCAGTACGGTATAAAATGAATAATCTCTTCCTCAACAATGATTTACTGTGTGACTTGAATTTCGGTCAAGTTAGTCTGGGTTGGGAAACAAGATAATTAATAGTGTATTCATTTACTACTGTAGTGATATGGTGTTTATAAGCACAGTGGTGAGTGAGCACTGAATTTAGTACGGTGTAAAATGGATATAACATTTCCTCAGCAATGGTTAACAGAGTGTCTAGAAGTTTGGTCATCTATTTCCTGGCAATGAAATAGTTTACTGTATTGAAAGATAATTTGAGTTGCATTTTATAAACTGAGAAAACAAATACAACTGTTTAATAAGTTCAAGTTTTTTTCTTCTTTCAAATAGACTACTTGGAAATAAAATGTTGTTGTTAAAATAAACTTTGCTGTATAATACTTTGAATAAATCATCAAATTAAATTTTTTAATTTATATTTTCAATTTAAATAAAGGCAAAAATTAATACTTAACCTATTTTACTTTTTAATGTTGTAAGCCTCTATTTTTGTTTTGTTTTTTAATTAGTGATAATATTATTTAATTTTTTCGACTTTCTTGTGTGCTTTTTCAAAAGAGAAAACATTTTAATAACAATTACTTATAACCACAGAACGTCTTTGGAATATATATATATATATATATATATATATATATATAACTACTTGTATACATAATTGTGAGCCTTTCTTCCAATTTGGAAATCTTTTAGAATTTATAAAAACCGGGTTTTGTGTGTTTAGGTCTATTTAGAAGCATTTTCAAACATTAATTTTGAGTGCTTTTAACGATGTTTTTTTAGAAGCTCATTTAAAATAACAAAACAAACAAAAATACTGTAGGTATTTAATATACCATCGATGAAATACAAAATAAATTATACAGTAGTACTTGGGTTTGTAGGCAAAGTGTCTTAGAATCTGAGAAAATTGTATAAATAATGTCGTTTGGTAACTGCTTAGTAAATATCAGTCAGAAGTTTACACTTCATAACTTACACAAGTCAAATTAAATTGAACCGTAGAAATTCAAACTGACTTTTTCTATGGCTTTGAATATATAATAATTTTATTAACCGTAATCTCTGCCAAAACTTAAACCTATGCTTTGATGTTACTCAGAGAGGACAAATTAATATTCCACATTGGGAAAATTAATTAGAGATATTGCGACGACATTAGGGACTATAAACTATCCTCTGATTTTAGTAATTAATTGAAACTATTTTTGGCCTATATATATATATATATATATATACGTAATAATGATACAACTAATGAACAGTTATTTATTGAAAACAATTATTTCTCTTGCAATTTAATTATTTACAATTTTTATTCATAAAAATTCAGTTATTAATATTGTGTATTGTCTTCGAATTGCCACATCTCGCTTTTATGTATATGAATTCTCAAATAATAACAGTACTAATTATTAATTGAAATACTTAACATTAACAACATCTATTTAGTGATAACTTACGTGCTAAATTTGTAATAGATTTAGGTGAAAATACCAGATGATGAACAACATAATGTAAATAACACAAAGGAATTGACTTGCATGAATTACATTATATAATTACTTGGTTTGGTTTTAGAATTTTATGATAACAATTTGGTTATTACTTATAGTTAATCCTGATGAATTTTGAATTGGTTTCTGGCCACTTAGCAGTTTTGCAGATATTTCTTTTTCAAAACTAAAAGTGGCAGGCATACATGTACACGTATGTTTTCATATCGGACATGATATGCCTATGTTCACTTTTAAATAAATTATGTGTATATCACTCATTATTTTTCAGTTCTTTTTATGATCTGCTCAGCTTGCACTCCTCTCCAATAATAGCTCTTTTCCTCTTTCTCCTGCGTGTCATAACAGGAGACACCGTTACCTTTTTTTAACATTTCTTTTTCTTCATTTTAAAAATTTATTTGCGCTGCACTTTGAGTAACAAAAACAAATGCAGTGGGTGTTTAAAACTATATCTATTATGATTATATACAACTAAGTTTAATGTATGATATGGGGTATGTGATGAAAGTTTGGTATTCCTAACTATTTTGCTGGAGGTCAGGGATCTTATGATTTATGCTATGTTACCCTGAGGTGACAGTTTATTTACAACCTAACTTATGGTATCATTATATCGTGCGTGTGTGCCTGTGGGTGATCGAACGCCTGTGTGTATATGTGTATTAGACATTATCTCACTCTTTCCCGATCTTTCCTTTGTTAAAATATGATTGCGGTAAACAGTTTAACCGTCTATATTTCTTAAATTCGTCACTCTTATTTAAAAAATACAAATAATAATCATTCAATCCATCTATGTTCCTATCATTCGCTCACTATATCTCGCTCTTAAAAAAATAGATACAGCACAACAATCACTTAATCTATTTACATTTATTTCATTCATTCACTATCCCTCACCTTTAAAATAAATAAAAACAACGGTTAATTCATCTATCTTCCTCTCGCTCACAATTCCTTGCCCTTAAAATAAAACAATGAATCAATCCATCCTACATTTCTGTCATTACCTCACCTTAAACATACAAAAAACAAACAGTAATTTCATCTAACTCCCCCTCTCGCTCACTATCCCTGAACCTTAAAATAAAAACAAAAATCATACAATCTACATTCCTGACATTCCCTCACTATCCCTCACCTTTAAAATGAAAAAAAAAAAAAAAAAAAAAAAAAAAAAAAAAAAAAAAACAGTAAATTCATCTATATTCCCCTCGCTCACTATCTCCGGGGCCTTAAAATAAAAACAATAATCAGTCATTTATCTACATTCTTGTCATTCCCTCACTATCCCTCACCTTTAAAATACAAACAATAATCAGTCAATTCATCTATCTTCCTTTCATTCACTCACTAACCTTGGCGCTTTAAATATAAACAACAAATAGTCAACCCAACTATTTTTCTTTCAATCACTCACTATCTCTCGCTCTAAAATAATACTACAAACAACAATTAATCAATCCATCGATTTTTCTGTCATTTAAACATTATCTCTCATTCTAAAAAATATATATATAAACAACAATTACTCAATCCTTTAATCGTTCATTATCCTTGATATTTAAGCACAAAAACCACAATTAGTTAATCCATTTAACTTCATTTTAATTACACTCTTATCTCGCTCTAAGAAAATATAAACAACAATTAGTCAATCTATCGATATATCATTCACTCACTCACTATCATTAGCTTTTAAAACATAAAACAGCAATTGTCCATCCATCTATGGTACCTTTCTATCGCACTATAACTCGCTCTTAAAAAATACAAACAACAGTTAGTCATAACCAAATTAATGAAAACAGAATACTATTAATTTATGTTGTATTATTGCTACGTATTGGGAGTAGTTAGAGATAAATCCTAATTTGTTTTCATAAAATAAATATATTATTCAGATATTTTATGACCAAAATATAATGTGTGTTTTTAAATTTTCGTGTATCTATTGTGTGTAACTTTATAATTGTGACAAGTACGAAGCCTGAAGATGTCTCTTTGCGGACGAAACGGACGTAGCTAAATAACATTCTAAAAGGATTATTTCAGACAGCCAATTAAAATAAATACAATATATACATATATATATAAATAAATAAATATATATATATATATATATATATATATATATATATATATTCCTCAATATATTCCACAATTATTTTTTCTATGGCGAGTTGTTACCCAATAGTTAGGCGGAGGACATATTATTTCCAGCAGAAATATTATTATATATGAGCCTATACTCTGGGCGTGTGCATGTTTTTTATTTGAAAATACGATAGGGGTTATTAGTCTACTCTTTAACACAAAAAATAAAAGTGTATTAAAACTCTCATAGTTTTGGTCTGGTAAATTTCGAAGTAATCGTTTAAAGAACTACGAAAATGTGGATTTTGTTGAAAAAACTTTTGTAAGAAAAATCGTAAATATAATTGGTATCTGTAAATTATAGCTTCTATATCAATTTTTTTTTTTTTTTTTTTTTAATTGTAGGGATACTAAGTATTGGACCTGCTGGGGAAAGCCTTGTCTTAACTTCACTTTCAATTTACATTGGCACTATGCAAGTTCAAACAAACTTTTTAGTTAATAATTTGAGTGTATATAATATGTTCAATGAGTTCCCGGTATGATCTCAATAACTGCCACAATATAAACCACTTTGATGTTACTCAGCGAGAGCAAATTTATTTTACTTGTTGGCAAAGTTAATTATAGATATTGCAATCATCTTCATGGAAACTTCGACACCTATCGTCTTCGTGTGACTGATCCTAACCATAAAATACAACTATTCTATCTCTCTCTCTCTCTCTCTCTCTCTCTCTCTCTCTCTCTCTCTCTCTCTCTCTCTCTCTCTCTCTCTCTCTCTCTCTCTCTCTCTCTCTCTATATATATATATATATATATATATATATATATATATATATATATCTTTCTCTCTCCCTCCCTCCCTCCCTCCCTCTCTCCCTCTCCTTATATGACTGTTAATTCAGGATGATTGGCACTTATTGTCCAATACATTTTTGGGTCAAATACACACTATACGAAGTACAAACTCTTGAAAACATTTTTGTAACTATGAATTTTTATCATGAATTTAATATCGCGACTTATAGACAAAAAGTTAGATTTTCTCAACTTTCCTGCCACCAATTGTTATTTTTGTAGTGTTTTCGGAAAAAGCATAAAATTTTGAGTAAAATACAATCATTTTCACTTTGAAAAGTAATAATGTTAGTGTATTTATTTAGTTTGAAACAAACAAAATATTTGTTTTAGGACATATTTAAAACACTATTGTAGAATTTTTGTTAGGTGTAACAATTGTCAAATTGTATCAAAAACTCGCCCTTATAATAAACTTTCATTTGATATGACACTTCAGTCCATACTTTAAATTATAATAGAAAACAAGCTTTAAATACCAAAATACGTTGTTAAAGTACGTTTTGTAATTAATTATTTTAACACGAAACTTAACAGACCGCTGTACTTATGAGGAGAAAAATAGTCAAGGCAATATAAAATTTGAGAGGACATGTTTAATTATTTACTAAAGAAAATTAACAAAATTTTCTTTACCTGTATTACGCGTGACCCCTCCTAAAAACTTTCTTTTAAATTTTAGCTCAGTTGTCTCTTTTAATTTAAAAGAATAAACTAAGGTGTCTTATATTAAATAAAAGCGTATTACAAGAGCAAGTTTTTGATACAATTTGTCAATTGTTATGCCTAAAAACAGTCCGACAATTAATTGTGTTTTGAATATTTCAGGCTTTTTTTTCACCTATTTTGTTTGTTTCGCCTATTTTCCAGGCATTGTCAAACAGATTAAGAATTTTTTTTAAGGGTGTTTACCAATGCTAGTAGTAATCAAACAAATATTCAATTTTTTAATCAAAATGTGTACAAAACAAACACTGTATAACTGCACTAACATTTTGTAACAAAAGATTAAATAAATACAAATATTCGTTATTCTCTAAATAATTTAGGAATGTAGCAGTGTTAAGCTCTACGCTTTGTTATTCACTTTTCTAAGGAAATATGTGAGTCTATCATTTATTTCTTTTACGTGTAGGCCCTATGTTTATGACAGTCATGTTATTGATTTGTTTTAATAATTTGAAAATACTTCCCAAGTAAAGATTTCTTTAAATAACAAGTATAATAAATTGTCCCACACAAACACCTACACATAAAAGTATAACCTGGGTAATGTCGGCAGTTACACATCTCAATAATGGAAGATTATCTCAAAATTGGCCCATTCATTAAATGTAAATATCGATAGTCTGAACTAATTTTGTAACTAGCGGTGACTAACTTACAGTTTTTAACCTTTATGATCTTAAAACTAAATGTATTCGAGATAACCCAACAGTGTTTCACAGTTTCTAATATGCAACACTACCATAAAAATTATGTTGCTGTGTTACAAATTAAGGTCTAATTTAACACTACAATAATTCAAAACGTTTGTGTCTTCTTTTCACATTTGTGTTGTCCTCAATACATTGTTTTGATGTACCTGATTTTTTTAATATGAGTCAAGATACGCAGTCCCTTAGTTGGATCACATATGTCCATATATGCTTTAATATATACAAGTTTGTTCTGCATTGACAACTGAGATTTACTTCAAAGTAGCCAGTACATTTTCAGTATTTAATGTTCCGTTTAATGTGCTAGAGACATTAAAGCTTTGCATCCAGGTTCATTCCAAGAAACTTTGCTGTTTTGTTATATGGAATCGTAGTTCAATGTTAGTGGTACATACACATTATTCTTATTCATATTCCTCTTATGTAAAATCAAAACGTAAAGATTTATTTCGTTATTATTGACCCTCCATGTGTTGGTCCAGTTGTTTTTACCTAAACCAGTGAGTCAAAGTGCATGTAAATTATGGTTTGAAAATAAATTTAAAAAATAAAATTTTCCATTATTTTTCATACCCGAACACCGATCAGTGAGACAGACAATCAAAACTATGTTGTGGTTAATTTGTATTCCTCTCGATATACTACTGAACTGTAATTATTCTTTTACCTGCGGTATTGCATTGGTTTAGATTCAGTGATCGCCAAACCCTTCACATGAAAAATGTATGGTGTACTAACTAAAGCTGAACTGAAATTTTAAATGAAATTCATATATACCTGGTGTGAAAAAAAAGTCTTGGGACGGTTAAACAACTTTTAAACTTGAAAAGTTAGAAAGCTGAAATTTTAGTTATTTTTTTTAAAGTAAACTAACTTTTGGGGATTATAAAATAAATTCACCCCACTTCAAAATGAGTTTTTTAAGGACAACTCAAAATTTTCAAAAATGACTTAGTTGCAAAAATGAATCAATTACAAACATCAAAAATATTAAGATATTTATTTATTATAATTCTGATTCAACTTTAAATGATGAGACTATATTCGAAAATAAATTTTCAATAATATTTGAAACAAAAAAAAAAGTAAATCTTTTCTTATTAACCAGTTTTTGCAATATCAATGGAATGGAGTAAGACTTAAAATTATATCATCTGGAGAAAAGGGAAAGCAACTGGTAAAAATTGAAATAACTGACACAAACGATTTGAAGAAATGTCAAAATGAAAAATCGTTTTGGAAACATATAACACATAAAACATATTTTTTAATTGATAATGAAGATAAAGAATATATTATGAGCTCTTTAAATGAAATTCTCATTAAAGTTGGTGATTAATTAAACTGGTGATATTAAATGGAGAATATTAAGAGATGAGAAATTAATATAGATGAAAAAAGTCATTATTAAAAGAAGTGTTATTAGATACAAGTAAATTAAAATTATTTTTCTATATCAGATAAGCTAATGGGTAATGGATAAGCTAATCCAACTTAAAAGAGGATAAGCAGAGTTATCCTGAAGAGCTGGAAACTGACAACGATACAAAATTAAAATTCATTTCAGAAAATGGAAAAAAAAAGATTTTATTGAAATTTAATTTACTTTTAAAAATACGTTGAAACACATATTTTGAAAAATTCACATAAAAAACTTATGACT
The DNA here is from genome assembly GCA_963513935.1 of Aphrophora alni. Classification (NCBI taxonomy): domain Eukaryota; kingdom Metazoa; phylum Arthropoda; class Insecta; order Hemiptera; family Aphrophoridae; genus Aphrophora; species Aphrophora alni. The sequence continues at coordinate 96,209,188 of OY740765.1, forward strand.
TACATAAACATTTATTGCTGTCAGCACACAAAAACTAAATTACAAAAATTATTGTTAATTTATTATTAATATATATATATATATATATATATATATATATATATATATATATATATATATATGGTGTATTCTAATTTAATATTTTTGTTGAATACACATATTGAAAAACTTTCATAAACAAAACACAATCTCGCACGTTTAAAACAAAAAATTATGAAGTATTTAAAGGATCACTTATAAAAACGTAATATGTTTGGAGATATTTGTACAGAAGAAGTCGATACAAGTGTAAAGGAAGTCGATGGGCTTCATACCATGTTGATGGAATACTTATGCATTGTAATAGGTATAATCCGTTAGGAGGAAATTCCTTTATTTACCCAAAATAATTCCAAAAATAAAAGCAATAATAAATTTGCGAAATTTCCACGATAATTATTGTTTTAAATTGGGAATATTATCAAATTATATATCAGTCATTTTGTACAATTATTTGCTTTTAAATAAAAACTGTAGATGTCTTTTTTTATTCATTTTTTTTCTATTTCTGTATGTTTTTAAATTGTCTATTTCATACGTTCCTTTTGTTAGTACTTTGTTAGGTTTGATAGTGCTTTGTTATTTTGTTTTGTGTGTTTATTCTATTATTATTTGGCTGGTTCGCTGCCTTCCAATACTCATTGAAACTATAGTGATTCTTAAGAATATTAAATCCACCTCCACAGGTAAATAATACAGGTGGTTATTATTTCTATTTATGCATATGTAAAATGTGGTGTTGTATTTTGTATTTTATAATGGAAGAAATAATAAAGATTTCTCATTTAAATATATATATATATATTTACGCAGTTAATTTATTTCACGAACAATTTTCTCAGGTGTGTTTGTATATATCCTCATACTGAACAAAAATGTATAACTAACTAAATGTTTATAAATCTGTCAAACCCACATCTATAGCGACCTTTGTTCTTGTCGCTCTCCTAATCAATAACTAAAAACGAGTTACTTCCTATAAGTAGTTCAAAAATAAAAACTGAAATACATTTTTATCTTTCGCGAGGGATATAGATTATTTCCTCTTATCTCTTTTCTAAGAAATTAATTTAACCGGCGATGATTTCTGATGTTGAACCGGCGATGATTTATTTTCCTTATGGTGGTTTTCTCGAGTTGATACCAAAGGCATCTATTTATTAAAGCAAGAGGAAATATATTTCCAATTAATTTATTATATCCAAAAAAATTATAGCACGATCTGATATAAAACATAGAAGAGGAAAGAAAGAAAAGTAAGTATGAAATGTACGACGAAACCCTCAGCAATGAAGATATTCTAAGATTGATAAGTTTCTAAAGAAGAAGAAAAAATCCTAAATAATAATTTTTTTTTAAGATTTTCAAAAAATTCAGTGAGATGCAATGGTGTATACACTGGCGAGCTTTCTTACATTTTAGAAAAACTGTTTCTTGATAATCATACTTTATGTCTATCAATCATATTTCTTTCTTGTGGCAATAGTTTTTTACATTGCAATAGCATTGTACTTTTCTGATTACAAAGTTATTTGATAATAATTTTGTAATATTAATTTGGTAAAGGACATTTGCCATCTTTTTTTGTATATAAAAAAGTAATACACGATGTTTTTGAGAGTATAAATAAACTATCGTTATCATGTGAAAAAGGCGAAAAAATCAACAGCCTTTGTAACATCTTCAAAACTTTTGTCCTTGTTGTTTAAATGCGACAAAGTCTCAGTCGTTGACAGAATGATGTACGTTCTTTAAACGTTGATAGAATGATTTACAAGACACTTGTGTTTCATTGTTACTGTTACTTTGTCAATAAATATTTCTAGGAATTACGATATTCCTGGTAAACATCTATTTTATCATGAACTATTAATGTTTGCAAGGCTCAAAAAATTTTACTTTTATATTTTTCCAAGAATCTATTTTTAACACGAAATACAATACTGTACTCATATTTCACTTCTTTTTTTAAATCGTAAAGACTAATAGAGATTATTAGAAAAGGAGAATATTTTATTTCAATGAAAATAAATTACGTATTTTAATCTAGTTATTAAAATTACGTCCAAGTCTCTTCCAGGAATCATGGGTTAACGTGAAGAATAAAATACAAGAGACGCGTAGCATAATACCATTTTTACTGTTACTTTGTCATAAATATTTCTAGGAATTACGATATTGCTGGTAAACTTCTATTTTATCATGAACTAATAATGTTAGCAAATTAATTTGACTTTTATATTTTTCCATGAAACTATTTTTAACTCATAATATAACTTAATCAATAATAATGGACTTTTTATTAAATCACACGGATTAATAGATATTATTTTCAAAGGAGACAATTTTATTTACAAGAAAATAAATTAAATTATGGACTTCCATATATTCATTAACCATGTGTTAATCTCGTCCAGGAATCATAAGAAGAGTTAAAAGGACGAATTAAATTCAAGAATACAAAATACTAACTAATGTATTTTACTGTTACGTTGTCATGCAATAAGTTCCAGAAACATGACATTCCTAGTAAACCTCCATCCAGATACTCTTTTAAATCGTAAACTAATAAAATAAAACTCAAAAAGATTAATTCAATTACCTTTGACTTTTATATCACTCAAGAAAATATATTTAACACCTAACCAAACACATAATATATATAATTTTCATTTTTTACCAAAAAACACCTGGTCATAGGTTTTACTCTCTCACTTAAACGTAGTGAATAGGTCATAAAAATATCAATGTCTAGTTTTTTGTTGATATTTTCGTTTTAAGGGGGCAAAATGTGGTTTTAGGAATGATGACTGTAATATGTTGTATTTCCAGTACTATAAAAGCCTAAAAACATGGGCATATTTTAATTAAGTATATTTGGTATATGGGCATATTTTGGTCATATTTTGTGATTTTTTTTTTATATTTTAGAACATTCAGAAATTAATTACATTGTACATTACCAACAAATAAACCATACAAATTTAATTATAATAAATATCAGATAACAGATAGTTGCCCCCAATAGCTTCCATAAGAAGGAAAAAAATATAAGACCATCTCAAAATCGACTCCAACGATTTTTATCAAATTTTGTCCAAGTGTGGCATCTAATGACCTAAACAAAATGTGTGAGTTGTCATCTCTCCAAAATATGTCCGTTAGTGAGTAAACAAAAATACCCGATGTTGTCATAAAAGATGAAATGTTTTTAAATCGACTCTACCAATTTCGTTCAAAATTTCAATGAAATGTAAAACCTAACACCCCAAACTCGATTTTAAGAATTTTTTTCTACATGGGTTCGAAATAAAAATAAAAATTGAACATAGTTTGTCACAAATACTCAACGCGTTTCAACGAGATTGTCACCAACTTCAATGACGTATGAGCCACAATAATTACGCTATAACTAAATTTTAAATCACCTCAAAAGTCATACTCGATTTTTATTATTATCTCAAAACTTTTTTCTTCTTTTTTTATAATTTAAAATTTGTGGGGTAGAAAAAACGTTGTATTAGTTTTTGTGTTTGTTGTTTTTAGTGTGTGCTCATGTTTTATTTATTTTTAACGTTTAACGGCCTCAGTAAAATTATAATGTTTTCTTAAAAAACACCAGATGATTACTGCTACGCGCTTGAAACCGCTTGATCATGTGACCCCAAAATATCAAGTGTTTGCTATGAACTTATTAAAATCAGTGATTCAAAGATGAACATGATGAATTTATTTCATGACTATATTATCAATAAAACAGGGATATATATATATCAATAATATAGTTAATTAATATAGACATAATATGTCTTGTTAATTTAGTTAAGTTGGTAATAGACGAGTTTTCCACTACATTTACAACATTTACTGCTTCTGAAATAAAAATGAAAAAAATTAATTATTATTTTAACTTTAGATTTTCTTTTCAAACTACCAAGTATTTTTATACTACTTGTAAGTGGTAGTTGATGGTCCATAGCTTGAAAATTTAAAAACATATTAAAAAAATTGATTACATTGGATTTACAATCAAAAAGTAGAATAGAAAACGTTTTCAAGATGGCCAAAAATCAAATTGTTCTCCTTCGTCGTCTAAAGACGAAAAACGTTTCGGTCACCACCGTCTTATAAAAAAAGAAGACAAATAGCATAAAATAGGAGATTAACTCTAGAATACTCTAATAATAGTGTAAGGGTCAGAAGAGAATAAGAGTTGGTCAAGAGAGACCTGATAGGTAAGGTGAAAAAAGGAATCAACCCATGACGATATGAAGAAAGGTGTAGTTATAGGCTAGCTCGGGATTGCTACGCCATTATAACATAAAGTAATGGTTATGGATGAATGTTTGGATGTATTTATAATAGCGTGTAATGAACAGGCAGAGTTACGGATCAATGTTGACAGGAATGGCGTATAAAAATACATTTAATCTGATAAGCATGCTGAATTATATACCTGCACATGGATGGAATTACTGGGATAAATATAGGTGAATAGCTTAGTCTATATATAGGTAGCTATGGATTTATTGCAATTGGTAAATAGAATTCAATTCCCGACTGTCATGAAGTGGGTAGTTTTGCATGCGTGGTTAAAAAGACATACTTTCAGTAGATTAAATTTATAACTATTTTATGTGCTAGATGGTGAGAGATGAGTAGTATTTATCTCTCAAAATATCACATTTTGAGAGGGAAATAAAAAGTAAAGATTATGAGGTTATAAAAATAAATAAATAAAGGAATAAAGGAATCTTTTTTTTTCTAATTACTGTGTGTCAGAAATTGACTGACAACTTTAAAAATATACTGCTTTCTTTATGCCCATCAAACTACTCACCTACTACCATACATGCACAAGGGCTCACATATACGGATGTGGCAATCCCGATGGATCGTACCATTTTATTCATGTAGTATTGGGTTAGGTCCCTCTCATTCATTATTCCTATCAATTGTCTTTCTGGCTAACTCTTGTTGTCCTTCGAATCTGAAGATATTAGAATATTTGAGGGGCAGTTGTCTTTATTTATTGTTGTTTTTTCCTTTTTTATAAAGCGAGAGATATAAATGACCGAGAGGTTTTGACCTTTAAACAATAAGAAAAAATACCTAGATTTTAGTTTTTAAAATGTTCAAAGAAAAAAGTTATATGCCTTTAAGTCATCTAATGCTCTTTAGTTTAGCTTTACGTTACTTTAATAAAAAAGTGGAAAAATATACCTTAAAATAGGCTAGTTCGAATTATTCATATATTTAAACTAAAAAATTGGCCTTTTCGATATGCATTAATAAAATCATTAAGTAATTTTAATAACATCAAGTATAAAAATATCTCCCAAACCAAGTAAAAACTAAAAAACGAATCATCACCAAAAATATCAGTTCAATCAATCAAAAAGTGTAAATGAACTATGTATTAAAAAAAAAAAAGAAGTAAATTTATAAATTTGTTTTTATTGTGTAATAAACGCGTCCCCGGTGTAAGACTTATTTGATTATCGAGCACGGTCATAGAACTTATTTGATTAAACTATTAATGACGGCGGTCAAGATTGATTTATTATTTTTTTAAATGGAACCGTAATATATTTTAATTTGTTATTTTTCATTCCTACTTGGGTCATTAATCTTCACATATCAATAAAAGTTTAACGAAATCGGTACACACGATTTTTAAAAATTAAATATTTTGTTAGAGCTGTATAGCCAATTTTTTGATTTTTTACCTATGTCATGCAAACCGGTAATTTACAAAGATGGCGACTAATACATTTTGCTTGTATCTTTAGAGACTATATTTTATTTAAATTTGATCAAAATCGAAAATCGTAACTCTGATAGTTTACTGAATAACTCCATAACTCCAGATATTTTTGAATATTTATGAAAGAGACGATTTGACAAATACCTCGTTACGAATGGACAACGAGGTTAACTCAATATGTGATGGCGAATACATAAATGAAGATTAAATTTAATTAGTGTAAAAACATCTTTCTTAAACAATAAAAAACACAAATTTACAGACGTTTAAATAATAATCGTGGACTTCAAGAAAATGTTCAAATCTTTTTATTCACGAAATATTGACCCTTTAAATTATAGTACTTGCATTGGTTATGTACTAATTTAACTAATTTAAATATATATAAATTGCCAACAAAAACTGTTGATAAAGCCTTAAATATAATAATTTTATAGTAAATCTTTCAAACGACTCCATTCAATTCCTTGCTTTTTACTACAAAATAATGGAGGAAAGTTGACAGTTTACTTTTTGAAAAAAAAAAATATTCTTTGGGATAGGAAAAGATTGATAATATTTTTAAATTCATAGTTTAATGACGTTACTTTGATCCAGGAAAATTTAATGAACGTTATTTATACAGCTAGTTGAGGCAAAGGCAATGACAAGCTGTAGCATTGTAGATTGCAAGCGTGATGTGTTATCAAAGTTTAGTGTCTCTACTTTGATCCTCGAAAGTTTATTGAACCTTGGTGATAAAACTAGTTATAATAATGTAATGACGAGATGTAGCATTGTAGATTGCAAGGGTGATGTGTTATCAGAGTTTAGTGTCGGTACTTTGATCCTCGAAAGTTTATTGAACCTTGGTGATAAAACTAGTTATAATAATGTAATGACAAGATGTAGCATTGTAGATGGCAAGGGTGATGTGTTATCAGAGTTTAGTGTCGGTACTTTGATCCTCGAAAGTTTATTGAACCTTGGTGATAAAACTAGTTATAATAATGTAATGACGAGATGTAGCATTGTAGATTGCAAGGGTGATGTGTTATCAGAGTTTAGTGTCGGTACTTTGATCCTCGAAAGTTTATTGAACCTTGGTGATAAAACTAGTTATAATAATGTAATGACGAGATGTAGCATTGTAGATTGCAAGGGTGATGTGTTATCAGAGTTTAGTGTCGGTACCTTGATCCTCGAAAGTTTATTGAACCTTGGTGATAAAACTAGTTATAATAATGTAATGACGAGATGTAGCATTGTAGATTGCAAGGGTGATGTGTTATCAGAGTTTAGTGTCGGTACTTTGATCCTCGAAAGTTTATTGAACCTTGGTGATAAAACTAGTTATAATAATGTAATGACGAGATGTAGCATTGTAGATTGCAAGGGTGATGTGTTATCAGAGTTTAGTGTCGGTACTTTGATCCTCGAAAGTTTATTGAACCTTGGTGATAAAACTAGTTATAATAATGTAATGACGAGATGTAGCATTGTAGATTGCAAGGGTGATGTGTTATCAGAGTTTAGTGTCGGTACTTTGATCCTCGAAAGTTTATTGAACCTTGGTGATAAAACTAGTTATAATAATGTAATGACGAGATGTAGCATTGTAGATTGCAAGGGTGATGTGTTATCAGAGTTTAGTGTCGGTACTTTGATCCTCGAAAGTTTATTGAACCTTGGTGATAAAACTAGTTATAATAATGTAATGACGAGATGTAGCATTGTAGATTGCAAGGGTGATGTGTTATCAGAGTTTAGTGTCGGTACTTTGATCCTCGAAAGTTTATTGAACCTTGGTGATAAAACTAGTTATAATAATGTAATGACAAGATGTAGCATTGTAGATGGCAAGGGTGATGTGTTATCAGAGTTTAGTGTCGGTACTTTGATCCTCGAAAGTTTATTGAACCTTGGTGATAAAACTAGTTATAATAATGTAATGACGAGATGTAGCATTGTAGATTGCAAGGGTGATGTGTTATCAGAGTTTAGTGTCGGTACTTTGATCCTCGAAAGTTTATTGAACCTTGGTGATAAAACTAGTTATAATAATGTAATGTCGAGATGTAGCATTGTAGATGGCAAGGGTGATGTGTTATCAGAGTTTAGTGTCGGTACTTTGATCCTCGAAAGTTTATTGAACCTTGGTGATAAAACTAGTTATAATAATGTAATGACGAGATGTAGCATTGTAGATTGCAAGGGTGATGTGTTATCAGAGTTTAGTGTCGGTACTTTGATCCTCGAAAGTGTATTGAACCTTGGTGATAAAACTAGTTATAATAATGTAATGACGAGATGTAGCATTGTAGATTGCAAGGGTGATGTGTTATCAGAGTTTAGTGTCGGTACTTTGATCCTCGAAAGTTTATTGAACCTTGGTGATAAAACTAGTTATAATAATGTAATGTCGAGATGTAGCATTGTAGATGGCAAGGGTGATGTGTTATCAGAGTTTAGTGTCGGTACTTTGATCCTCGAAAGTTTATTGAACCTTGGTGATAAAACTAGTTATAATAATGTAATGACGAGATGTAGCATTGTAGATTGCAAGGGTGATGTGTTATCAGAGTTTAGTGTCGGTACTTTGATCCTCGAAAGTTTATTGAACCTTGGTGATAAAACTAGTTATAATAATGTAATGACGAGATGTAGCATTGTAGATTGCAAGGGTGATGTGTTATCAGAGTTTAGTGTCGGTACTTTGATCCTCGAAAGTTTATTGAACCTTGGTGATAAAACTAGTTATAATAATGTAATGTCGAGATGTAGCATTGTAGATGGCAAGGGTGATGTGTTATCAGAGTTTAGTGTCGGTACTTTGATCCTCGAAAGTTTATTGAACCTTGGTGATAAAACTAGTTATAATAATGTAATGACGAGATGTAGCATTGTAGATTGCAAGGGTGATGTGTTATCAGAGTTTAGTGTCGGTACTTTGATCCTCGAAAGTTTATTGAACCTTGGTGATAAAACTAGTTATAATAATGTAATGACGAGATGTAGCATTGTAGATTGCAAGGGTGATGTGTTATCAGAGTTTAGTGTCGGTACTTTGATCCTCGAAAGTTTATTGAACCTTGGTGATAAAACTAGTTATAATAATGTAATGACAAGATGTAGCATTGTAGATGGCAAGGGTGATGTGTTATCAGAGTTTAGTGTCGGTACTTTGATCCTCGAAAGTTTATTGAACCTTGGTGATAAAACTAGTTATAATAATGTAATGACGAGATGTAGCATTGTAGATTGCAAGGGTGATGTGTTATCAGAGTTTAGTGTCGGTACTTTGATCCTCGAAAGTTTATTGAACCTTGGTGATAAAACTAGTTATAATAATGTAATGATGAGATGTAGCATTGTAGATGGCAAGGGTGATGTGTTATCAGAGTTTAGTGTCGGTACTTTGATCCTCGAAAGTTTATTGAACCTTGGTGATAAAACTAGTTATAATAATGTAATGACGAGATGTAGCATTGTAGATGGCAAGGGTGATGTGTTATCAGAGTTTAGTGTCGGTACTTTGATCCTCGAAAGTTTATTGAACCTTGGTGATAAAACTAGTTATAATAATGTAATGTCGAGATGTAGCATTGTAGATGGCAAGGGTGATGTGTTATCAGAGTTTAGTGTCGGTACTTTGATCCTCGAAAGTTTATTGAACCTTGGTGATAAAACTAGTTATAATAATGTAATGACGAGATGTACCATTGTAGATTGCAAGGGTGATGTGTTATCAGAGTTTAGTGTCGGTACTTTGATCCTCGAAAGTTTATTGAACCTTGGTGATAAAACTAGTTATAATAATGTAATGACAAGATGTAGCATTGTAGATGGCAAGGGTGATGTGTTATCAGAGTTTAGTGTCGGTACTTTGATCCTCGAAAGTTTATTGAACCTTGGTGATAAAACTAGTTATAATAATGTAATGACGAGATGTAGCATTGTAGATTGCAAGGGTGATGTGTTATCAGAGTTTAGTGTCGGTACTTTGATCCTCGAAAGTTTATTGAACCTTGGTGATAAAACTAGTTATAATAATGTAATGACGAGATGTAGCATTGTAGATTGCAAGGGTGGTGTGTTATCAGAGTTTAGTGTCGGTACTTTGATCCTCGAAAGTTTATTGAACCTTGGTGATAAAACTAGTTATAATAATGTAATGACGAGATGTAGGTATTGTAGATTGCAAGGTTGATGTGTTATCAGAGTTTAGTGTCTGTACTTTGATCCTCGAAAGTTTATTGAACCTTGGTGATAAAACTAGTTATAATAATGTAATGACGAGATGTAGGTATTGTAGATTGCAAGGGTGATGTGTTATCAGAGTTTAGTGTCTGTACTTTGATCCTCGAAAGTTTATTGAACCTTGGTGATAAAACTAGTTATAATAATGTAATGACGAGTTGTAGGTATTGTAGATTGCAAGGGTGATGTGTTATCAGAGTTTAGTGTCGGTACTTTGATCCTCGAAAGTTTATTGAACCTTGGTGATAAAACTAGTTATAATAATGTAATGACGAGATGTAGGTATTGTAGATTGCAAGGGTGATGTGTTATCAGAGTTTAGTGTCTGTACTTTGATCCTCGAAAGTTTATTGAACCTTGGTGATAAAACTAGTTATAATAATGTAATGACGAGATGTAGGTATTGTAGATTGCAAGGGTGATGTGTTATCAGAGTTTAGTGTCTGTACTTTGATCCTCGAAAGTTTATTGAACCTTGGGAATAAAAATAGTTATAGGAATGTAATGACGAGATGTAGCATTGTAGATTGCAAGGGTGATGTGTTATCAGAGTTTAGTGTCGGTACTTTGATCCTCGAAAGTTTATTGAACCTTGGTGATAAAACTAGTTATAATAATGTAATGACGAGATGTAGCATTGTAGATTGCAAGGGTGATGTGTTATCAGAGTTTAGTGTCGGTACTTTGATCCTCGAAAGTTTATTGAACCTTGGTGATAAAACTAGTTATAATAATGTAATGACGAGATGTAGGTATTGTAGATTGCAAGGGTGATGTGTTATCAGAGTTTAGTGTCTGTACTTTGATCCTCGAAAGTTTATTGAACCTTGGGAATAAAAATAGTTATAGGAATGTAATGACGAGGTATGTAGCATTGTACATTGCAAGAGTTACGCGTTATCAGATTTTAGTAACGATATTTTGATCCCAGTACGTTTAATGACCCTTAGTTATAAAAGTAGTTACAGGAAAGGAATGACGAGGTATGTAGCATTGTAAGTTGTAATGGTGATATATTATCAGAGTTTAGCGACGTTACTTTTATCCCCGAAAGTTGAATGAACGTTGGATATAAATTACACACCGGAAATCAATGACGAAATATTTACCATTCTAAATTTTTAAGGTTATATGTTATCATTGATTAGTTACGTTACTTTATACCACGAAAGTTAATTGAACTTTAGTATAAAACTAGTTACCGTTAAGTAATGACGAATTCGGTCACATTGTAGATTGTAATGGTTATATGTTATCAGAGTTTTGTGACGTAATGACGTTACTTTGATCCCTAAAAATTAATGTACCATAGTCATAAATTAGTCTCAGTAAAACAATTATGTGGTATGTTGCATTGTAGATTGAAAGGAATAAGTTATGAGATTTTAGTGACGTTGCCTTCATCAATGAATGTTTAATGAACCTTAGTTATAAAAATAGTTATAAGAAACGAATGACGAATTATGTGGCATTTTAGATTGTAATGGTGATATATTATCGGAGTTTAGTGACGTTACTTTAATCCCCAAATATTTAATGAACCTTAGTTATAAAACTAGTTACCGAGTAATGACGAATTATGTTACATATTAGATTATATATGTGATAAGTTATCAGATTTTTGTGACGTTACTTTGATTCCCGAAAGATTGTTGTACAGTTCTTTGGTTGTAAACTAGTAGTTTCAGGAGACGAATAGTGATGTATGTCAAATTGTAGATTGTAATGGTGATATGTTATCTGAGTTTAGTGACATTACTTTGATGACCGAGAGTTTAATGAATCTTGGTTATAAAAATAGTTACAGGAAAGAAATGAGGAGATAAGTAATTGTATATTGTAATGGTGTTAAGATATCTGAGTTTAGTGTCATTACTTTGATGATAGAAAGTTTAATGAATCTTGGTTATAAAACTAGTTAAAGGAGAAAAATGATGAGATAAGTCACATTGTAGATTGTAATGGTGATATGTTATCTGAGTTTAATGACATTACTTTGATGACCGAGAGTTTAATGAATGTTGGTTATAAAACTAGTTAAAGGAGAGAAATGATGAGATAAGTCACATTGTAGATTGTAATGGTGATATGTTATCTGAGTTTAATGACATTACTTTGATGACCGAGAGTTTAATGAATGTTGGTTATAAAACTAGTTAAAGGAGAAAAATGATGAGATAAGTCACATTGTAGATTGTAATGGTGATATGTTATCTGAGTTTAATGACATTACTTTGATGACCGAGAGTTTAATGAATGTTGGTTATAAAACTAGTTAAAGGAGAAAAATGATGAGATAAGTCACATTGTAGATTGTAATGGTGATATGTTATCTGAGTTTAATGACATTACTTTGATGACCGAGAGTTTAATGAACCTTTGTTATAAAACTAGTTACAGGAAAGGAATGACGAGGTATTGAGTATTGTAAATGTTATTCATAATATGTTCTTAGAGTTTAGTGGCAATACTTTTTTTCCCCGAGAGATTAATGAAGCTTGGTTATAAATTATAACACTAAAGGACCGACATTGTTCACGTATTCCAAATTAGGTAAAATTACTTTGTGTTCATCTTATCTGCATTCGTAAACGTTGCATCGTGCTTTATGGGTTTGATTTTTATATCTTTTACGGGTTCTTGTCAATGGTATAAACTTCATACTATATTGGGCTATTGAAGTCGGGTTTTTATAACTTTCTTAACTTTATTAGCTAACATAACTTTAGCGATAAGACAGGTATTTACAAAATTCAAATACAATGACTATCCTTGGTTTTTATATTGGCAAGACATATAGTTGCCAATATAAAGATTTAAAGAACATTTGCCAAAAAGAACCTTGTCTACAAACTCTGCTTTCGCTTAACATCTAATGGAAAAAAAGTCATAATTACTCTGACATTCATAATAATATGGTAGTATACAATTATGTAAAAAAAAAAAAAAAACCCCATGGAACGAATTGACAATTAATTGTGCAGCCTACAGATGAGACTATGGAAGTCTTAAAATAGCTGTCGCCTTCTACGAGGTGAGTTTTTAGACAGCTAGGCAGAAAAAAATAGGGTGAATCTCAGTTTCAAAAACACGTGGTCTGTTGGCTATACAACAATGAAACTAAAAAATGACACAAATTTAAATAACAATTAAAAAATATCACATTGTTACATAACAACTACTAATGGTACATAACAACTTAACAAATAAAAATTATATTTAAAATAAAACAAATAAAAACAGATGTCTTTGAGTCTTTCCATCACTTTACTTAACCAAAATTGAAGAATAGGATATTTCGGTCTGCCTAAATTAAGCTTATTATAATTAAAAAGAAAGGAACAACACAATAGTAATTCACAAAGGCTTGTAACACTATACACTTTAACTCACACACACAATACACTATTACATTATGAATTTAAATACAAACACATTAACGGGTGTTCATATTATTTCAATTGCTCATTGTATCAACATATAGTTATAATATGGTATTAGATATTTTTTTGAGAACCAAATTTTTTAATACTTTAAGAATAGTGACAACAAGTTCTTTTTATCCGATATTACAGAAACACCATAGGCCTATATTAAAAATAAATTGTTAGACATTAAAAAGTTAGATGGACATTTTGAAGTATGATAAGTTGGAATTGGACAAAATTAACCCTTCAAAATTATAATATTTGTGGCTGAATGCTCACTACCTGACAAATATAAAAACTTGTGGACAAGGTTTAGCCAGGGGTGGGATAGGCAATCTGACTACACCAAATGGCACCACTACACAAGACCTAGAGGTATAGGATGAGGGGGGCAATCTTTTCTGAAACTGTCATTTTTTAATACAAAATGTACCTTTTCTCAGAATCTATTTAGCCTAAGATACCTAACTTTTTGTCAGTAGTTCCCCCAAACGTAATAAGTGAGTTTTTTGTGTGAAATTTATTTTGTCAAAATGAAAAAATAATTTATTTTTTTTAATTTTGTAGTTTTTTTGATAAATTAAATTTCCCTCATCAAAAAAACTCCACATCCTACTTATTATTATTATTATTATAACTTGTAAATATTTTCAGATATAGCTGTAGTTATTGAGAAAAGAGTTATATGGAAATATCTTAACATGCTTTCAAAACAAATAATCAAACTCTTATTCAACATGGGCGTTCATAGTTAACAATGCTCAAATGCCGATGCGTTGGAGCAGGCAAACTTGTTTTATTAATTTGTTTGTAGTTTATATACTTTATTGTTTTTTTTTTTTTTTTTTTTTTTTTTTGTTATACATGAAATTTGTATTCATTCATGGATACAAAGTATAGGGACTGTGTTGTTTATAAAAGCACGTTAACATCTGTCAATGATCAAATGTGAATTCTAAAACTTATTTATTGGAGACCTAAAAAAAAAACATTTGAGTAATAATTTCCACTAAAGAGTATCGCAGCTTGCGAATGTTCCATGTTTTATCATTAAAATATACTTTTCAACTCTTATTGTTTCACTTGGTAAGGTTTTGTTGAATAACAATTTTTAAAAGAACCGAAATATAGGAGGTTTTATAACATTTAACGTATGTACTTTATGTATTTTTCATGTGGTACATTGTTACAAAGGAAAATCGAGGATAAAATACAGTTAATATTGTTAGGGATGATAACAGTGCATACCTAAAACCATGTTTTCCTCGATCAATTTTTGTGGTACAGTAGTAATAAAGAAAAATTATTTTACAACGCTTCAAAAAATATACTTGACATTTTTATCTAAATGTTATATATTTATATATATATATATATATATATATATATATATATATATATATATATGAAAATTTTTAAACGTTTTCCACCCTTTCTTGCACACAAAAAAAAATTAATAAATTTGTTTAACACTTTTTTCCGTTTAAAGTTGTTTTTTTTAACACGTGTGTAAAGCTTCATGACATCTGCAATTTTTCGTTATTTGTATTGTACAAAAGAAAATATTAATTAACGGATGGACAGTCAGGGCTTATTCAGTATACGAATAGCTAATGGCTTCATATGTTTGACATTAGATAGGACAACGATTAAACCTATGGATTAACTATAGACATGTAAACTAATAGACGGGGAAAGTAAGAAATGGAAAGAAAGAAAGATAAACAGAGGGATTGACTGATTAACTGACACTAAGTAGGTTTTTTTTGTTTATTGTGGAGAGGGTGTATTCACTGCCGTTACTTTATAGGAAAAGAAAGAAAGAGAGTGCGAGACAAACATATAGGGATGACTAATTAACTAATAGACACTAGACTGCTATTAAATACTTATAATTTGATGAGGAGAGAGTGTGATTGACTGACTACTGACTTAATTTTACAACAAAAGAAAGAGAGAAAGATATAGGGATTGACTGACTAGCTACTAAACAGTTATTAGATTCATAGTGTTCAATGAGAAGAGAGTGTGATTGACTGAATACTGTGTAAATTTTATAGCATAAGAAAGATAGAAATAGAAACATAGAGGGATTGATTGATTAACTACTATCCAGTTATGGATACTTATTGTTTAATGAGAAGAGAGTGTGATTTACGGAATACTGTCTTTATTTTATAGCAAAATAAAGAAAGAGAAACATAGAGGGATTGATTGATTAACTACTAGACAGTTATTGGATACTTATTATTTAATTAGGAGAGAGTTTAATTGACTGAATACTGTCTTTATTTTATAGCCAAAGAAACAGCGTGAAAAACATAAATGGATTGTCTGATTAAATACTAGACAGTTAGGCCTATTAGATATTTATTGTTTAATGAGGACAAATTGAGATTGAGTGATTACTTTGTATTTTGTTGACAGTTAGATAGAAAGTGCGGGTATACGTATACAGATTGTATCTTGTTATTGAACCATTCATTTCCATTTCAATCAAATTGTATTAATAAATAATATAATTATTGATTTAAATGTGCAGATCTGAATTTAGGCCGGGCAGGGAAGAGGGTGGCGTTGAAGCCTGGAACAGTTTATCTGATTTCCGCCCACACCCACAAACTGTACCCTCACACTCCACAATAACACCTACACACAAACTCTGGTGTTCTAATTAAACATTCGTTCTATCCGTTCAACTTCCACAGAAATTTAATGTAAAATCATTCTCACTGATATCGCCTTTTGATACACAGCAACTTGAATAAAGAAACATTCAACAAACTATGTTATGCACGTTCATTCAAAATATAAAAACACATGGGTTTATTTTCATGACATTTGTATCAGTTTGTTTAACGACGTCGACATTGCTATTTATCAATTGAACTGTTATAGTTTAACGTAGGATTTACAGGTAAAAACAAATTTCAATAAACCCATTTTAAACAGCTACCATTTTGAAATTTACCCACCATTGTTTTTATAATAACAAACATATTCAACGAACAGTAAAACCTTAAATGCCAAATGTTAGTGAAATCCACTTAAAATTCCAATGGCAACAAATATCACTACGATTTCATTTAAATGTTAGGTCTTAAAATTTTTGTTTTCCAATTCTGTGACTAAACATTAGTTCTGAAGGTTTACATCTTTACCTTCCCTTATAGCTGTATGAATACTTTATATATATAGTTCTTTTAAGAATAATGGCGCTCTTTCTGTAGCACCATTTGTTTTCGTACAAGAAGCAAGTTCCATAAATGTCCATTCCCTAGCATTATCTGTCACAACATGAAAAGGAAGACCAAATCTTGCAAAAAAAAATCTTAATTGATTAATTACATTAGTTGAAGTGACATTTGAACAATTGAATAGATAGGTACATGTGCAATCATTCCCAAGGACCATTGGTAATATTCCATTACATAGCGAATATTTTGGAAGATTTTTCCTCTCACGTTGACATCTCTCACAGGAATTTGCTATTTTTTTTCAATATAGTGATAAAAAAATAGTTTTAAAATAAAAACTTATTTAAATCTGAGCCTTTTTTTGGCCATTCATGCAAAATATAAGCTAGCACTACTAAATTTCGAAGTTAAACATTTCATTTGCAAATTATTTTCCAGAAATAGGAAGACATGTAATTTGTGAAACGTAATTTAAGAAAATTATAGTCATCATAGTGAAACTCATTTACATTAGTGTTATTATTATAAGTATATTTTACAGGGGATCTAGAAATAAAATCAGCATTACCATTCTGTGAAGATTTAACATAATACTTTTTGAATCACATGCACTTAACAAAATTAGACCATTTGTGTAAGCGATTGGCCACCACTTGTGGTATACCTGTCTTCTCGCCAAAAATCGAGAGCAAAGGTTTGTGATCCGTCAACAAAATTAAATATCTGCCACATAAATACTGGTTAAAAACCTGTTTGATTCCATAAATAATTTATAAGGATTTTTTTTTAAATTGTGAATAGTTTAGTTCGCTTTTAGAAAGTACCCAGAAGCTTAGGCAATTGTTCGTTCACTGCAATCTGGAAAAACGCACACTAGTCCGAATGGGGTACCATCAATAGCTAATTGAAGTGGAGGATTAATGTCATAATTATCTAAACATTATCTAAACATAATATCTTTTTCATAGCATTAAATGTACATAACTTTTTCATAAAATATCTATAAAAATTGTTACAAATAAGACCCCTAGTCCTCAAATACTTTATTAGCGTTGTTTAAGTGATAAAAAATTTAAAGAGAAGAATCTAACCCAATAATACATGAGAAAAGGTATAGATCCAGCTAGGTACGTCAGGCTTCACACTCCTGTATTCATTTATAAGTGAACCACTGAGGGCAATGATTTTATTCTGAACATTTATATATGAACAGAAACATAATGTTTTTAAGTACATATAACAATTATTTTTTTTAAAATGTCTGCTTAATCAGTTTTTATAAATGGAATAAGGTATATTTCAATACCACTCTTTATTTTTCTACATAAAAAACGTATAGCGAAAAGTGTGTTTTTTGTTTTTGTTTTTGTTTTTATAATGATGTATTTCGTATGTCTGAAGTTCTTGCACAACACTAACAGAAAAAGAGTTTTATAATATGTGATAAGAAGACATATTTGAAAAGGGATTGATAATATTGACGAACTGGTACAAATATTAAAGTAAGTTATACTTTTTACCTGTACAAATTGTGACTAATTGTTAAAAATGATAATGAAGTTGTTCATGTTATTAATATGGTTTATTCGGACACCCGTTCGTTCTCAGTCTTTGTGGTTTACTGTTCTTTGTGCTGTTTTGTGGGTTTTTTTCTGATCACGTTTGTATTCAGTCTTAATTTTGACACCTCAGGTCTAGTTTCATATTCGTTTTCTTATGTGTTTGGTTACCTAGGTTACTAGGTTTTTTTTTTTTTTTTTTTTTTTTTTATTGATTTTTTATTACAACTGAGTAAGATGAACTCATCTAGTAATTTATTCCTCATAAATGAATAACGTTTGTAAGGGATATAACCCAATGGTTACTCCCTATCACTAATTGTCCATCAAATCAAATCCGAAGGCTTGGTTCTCTTCAGTCTTCTTCCAGTTACATCCAACATCCCTCGTAGCTCATGACGTTCGTGGTGCCTGATGCGCTGTCTGTGCTTCTCTGCCTGCTTTTTTATTTCATCTCTGACAGTATCTATTTTGAGGTCCCTATGTAAATCTTCATTTCTGATGAACCAGGGTGCGTTAACTATACATCTTAACACCTTATTTTGGAACACTTGGATTATATTTATATTTTTCTTATTAGTGCAGCCCCATAGCTGAATCCCATATGTCCACACTGGTCTCAGGACCTGCTTATATATCAACAGCTTATTATGGATTGACAGTGTTACTAGGTGTGTTTCACTTTTTTATATTCTCTATTTATCATTTGATAACGGAAATTTATTTATACTCTCAAACCGTCGTGTATTACTTGTAAAGATGGCAAATATACAATAAATATTTACTGTTTAAATTAGTAAAATTGTTTATACTAAAATAATTAATTGTAACAAGAGTAGGTTTTGTGGTCTATAATATGTGTGTGTGCCAGCTGTTTACTTGGAAAATATTTGGTAAAAAAAAAAAAAAAAAAAATTATCTCCCCCTGAACTTTTTTTGTTGTCTTGTTTAGGGATTTTAAAATTTTGAAACCATCAGCCATTTTTACAATATAGCTAATAACTCTAAAATATCTTATATATATATAAACCAATTTTTTATAATGGTTTTATATTTCACATATACCGTACCTATAAAACTTTTTTTATTCTTGTGTATCGTTCGATACATTTAACAGTTTAGAAGAGGTCAATTGTTTGTACTTAAAATTGAAACCAAGATAGAGTAGATAATGTAATCAAAATTACTAGAAATTTTAAAATGAATAAATAAAAACAATTAAAAAAAAAATTAATTTAAAATACATGTATAAAATGGACTCTTGTATGTTCTAGTGAATTACAAGTATTTTATAGATGACTACAATAAAAGTAAAGATATCATGATGTACTAACTAATATCAACATTTCATAATATAATAGAGCCTTTTCCAACTAAATCACTAACTTTTATTGACTTTAATTATCTCGCGTAATGAAGATACCGCTTGTCATCAGCCCAATATTTCTAAATTAAGTATTTCTTAGCGTTATTAACATACCTTAATCGTGACTTATCATTCCTCTGATACGCGGACAAAATCTAGGTGCACCATATAACATTGAATGCATAAATATTTAAGTTTTTAAATTGAAGTGAATAACCACAATATCCGATGCCGTAATATTGCTTTACGTTGGAACTTCACAAGACTGAGAAGATTGAAACATCTTCATTTTTTCATTCGTTGAACTAAAACAGAGATTTGTATTTTTAATGTTAAGAGTGAATTACTAGATATGTTGTATACTTAGTCTTAATAAATAATGAATATAAATTGCCTACGATTATCCATCTGTGCAATTTACAACTAGGATTTAATACGGCAAATAAATGAATTTATTATTTCATTTCATTAATAAGGGAAGAAGGGCATTTGTTTTTAAAGCAATTAAATCAAAATACCCCGTTAAGTCTGCAATCAATTTAATGACCTGGTTCACAGAACAAAGGAGTGAAGCTTAATATTTTGTCCTGGTAAAATGTTACAATGGACTCTCAATTATTATCACTTCTGCCTAAAGTCTCTATTTTAAGCTTTTTACACTAATGAATGCGGAGACGTAGCAACGTGTAACACGCGAAAAAAACTCAACGTCTGCGACACGTCAACTCGCTCAAACCCTTGCTATCTTGGTGATCATAAGTTCAAGAAAACGTCAATTTTGGTACTTTTTGTTTATTTTGCTTTTAATTATGTAATGTAAACAAACATACAAAGTTACATTTGATAAATGTTTCACAAATTTCTCTATAAAAAAGTTTATTTTTATATATTGAGCTTTTACGTGCAACGTTAGTGTTAGCCAATTTGGCCTTTGTAGTGCTTACAGTAATATTTATGGTCCATAAAAACTCTTGTATTAAACTTGTTGAATATGATATTTTATTAACCCAAATAGAAAAATGGCGGAAATCAGAAGGATTTAGTTGAACTTATTTCTAATTCATCTTGTAGGACGTTCATAAGAAGTTGGAATCCAAAATTACTTAAGTGATCCATAAATGGTTTCTAAAAAGTGTACCACAATGCTTGGTTTTTCTGTCATTTTATTTCTTATTTTTGTCTTTGCTGTTTAATGAGACGATAAGCGCGTCATCTTACACGCATTCGCTATTTTAAAAAAAAAACAAACATAAACATGAACCGAAATTCAGAATCATTATACGTAACCAGTGCAATATCAATAGAATGTTGGTAAAATGTATTAAGAACAAAATTAATTAACGCAGAGATCTCAGAGGATTTTCTTTCGATTAAGAACTGACCTTTCACAATTTTGATAACATTTTGATAGTATCAGATTTTATTTGAAGGTCATTGCTCCACATAAAATAAACTATTTCAGCGTAGTTATTGAAGAAATGATTCCCTGTAAACTAAATATCTCCAAAACTGTAAACTCCAAAACTGAATAATGAAAAAATATATAAAAAGTTTAAGATATTTAAATATTGATCTTTTACCAAAGTTATTTTGCTCCGATTCACTCTATAATTAATTAGTTTGGGGCGAGGCGAATAATATCGTATCCAACCCTTTTAAAGTAACACGAAATCACTTTTTCAGTCTAATTACATACAGCAAAAAGCGAGACAAGACTTTGTATGTTTACAGTCACTTATAACTTTTGCCGATTATTATCGATTTTTATACACCCTTTGAAATTGTTTACAATGAAAGTGGCAATAACCTCATCGACAGATTGTGCCATCAAACTAGAATTATGTACCTACACAGCTCAATGTTGGTTTATTATACCTGAAGGGGGAAAATCCATTTTTAAGGAAAGTTTTCTTTATTTAGGACCTAAATTTTTTTTTTAAAAAACTGTCCCTATACATAAGAGATTGAACTATTGACAGACCATTTCTATCGAAAAAAGAGAATTAGCTTATGACAAAATATTAAGTCATAAAGATTTTTCCATTTTTCCTTCCAAAAAAAAAAAAAAAAAAAACTTGTTTGCCGTGATTTGGGTAATTATGTAATTTAATCTATATTTATTTAATTTTTTTATTTTAAAAATAAACACACTCACAAAAATGTAACTAACAAATACACTCAATTATATACAAAATATAATAAAAACCATGACAATAGTAATAATGAATTAAACTGTAACGTCCTTCAGACAACAAATAAAATCTGCTTCTTACTTATCGATAAATCAACATTCTAATTCCGATATTGCCTCCGGGTCATGCTACCGCCGTGTGCTGAGACCTGGCGGGGAATATCATAATCCACAATCACATGATCGTTGCACTCTGTACTCTCGAACAACCGCTAGCAAGTAGTCGCTTCTGAATCACATTATTAAGCAGCAGTTTTTTTTTTAAACATGAAAGTTCCGAAATAGCAAAAGTGCATCATGTCAGTAATAATACAGTATTCTTTCTTCTAAATTCTAAAAATGTGTTACAGTTAAATAATACCGCTATTTATTCAGTGATTTTTGTTTTCTACGTGTAATTTTCATCTCACAATGACCTTCAGGCACATGTCAGGCTTCTAAGCATTTTACAACAAGTTCCAGGTATTCGAAATTAAAATTGACCATAATATAACTCTGTTAATATTTTAAGTTTTAATTACTGATATATGTTTTGTTCAGAAATAATTTAACTAGGGTTCTTTTCCTTTTAATTGTTCAGTAATTTTATTGAAAGCTAATGTCTTGTAAAAAATAGAATAACCTTCTTTCATTTAGAAACAATTTACAAAATCAAATTATAAATTTAAATAGTCATAAAATCAAAGAATTAACTAGTCAAATATTTTTTTTAATTAGAATCTTTGTCTTAAAATTTCCTAGCAGTTGTTACAATTCTTTATCTCAAACAAAGATCGAAATATATTAGATTCTTTATTAATATAAAAAAAAACTTATTTATAATCTTTTTGGACATCTTGTAATTCTGATAATTTTCCTTTTCATTTTAATTAAATTAAAAATCATTTTTCATTACAAAGACTTGTCGAACAACCTGTATGAGTTTGTCTAAATCTCTTTTTAACTTGCTTTTTGCTTAGCAAAAGCTGGTCCGAGATTGCTCCGAGATTGCAATTCCAGACAGGTTTAAACTCAGTTTCAACATTCTCTAAGTGCACCACATATGTATAAAAGGAAATATAATTTTTTTTTAAATGACAGTTGTTAATAAAAGGAACTTTGGTTGTGAAATTATTCTTTAGTGAAAAATAACAAATTTTGTTCAAGGAACAAAACTCTGTATGATAATGTGTACTAATTTAGAATCAAAATAATATTGGATGGGGCTGCATGCAAAATATTTCGGCCTTCACGACCCCAAAGGGGTTATTTTTCAAAATTAAAATCATATTGACGTCAATAGATTAAAACAAAATTAAATTTTTTTAAATATATATTATAAAATTGTCTTTTTTTTTTAAATAGAAAAGGTATGTGATCTAGCTAGTTTTAAAAATGTATCTCTATCTCTCTCTCTCTCTCTCTCTCTATATATATATATATATATATATATATATATAGTAGTAAACTAAGTATTTGATAATACAAAATCTTGTTAACTGTAATACACAATTTCGACCTTTTTTTATATCTAAAAATTTTAATTCTTTATATAAATTCTTTTTTAAGCTGAAATCTAAATTTTGTAATTTTCTTTTAAAAGACCAAGAAATATGAAATGTTGTTATAAGTATTTTTGTAAATGGTCAAATTTAATTCAAAGAATTTAAGCTAAATAAATTTTAGCACATGTTAATGAAATTTGACCATTTGGTAGCAGAGCGTGGTTTATTATAAAATTTGTCTTTTTTTTGGAACCATAAAAATTTAATATTTTTAAATTGATCCTGTGCCGGACAAAGCTCACCTTTCTTTATCATTACATCTTACTTCATAAACTGAACAACCATTGTTACTTACTTACTTCTTACTTCTTACTTCTTAGCTCAAGCGTCCAAGGCTGTTCACCTCGATGGCTCGATGTCTCCGGTATACGTTTGCAGCTAAGGCCCAATGCTGAGTTTCTGTGAGGATCTTTCTGAGCATGGGCTCTTCACCGACATTTTCTTTTAGGGTTTGTCTTTCTTCTATATGGTAAGTGCAGTGGATGAGTATGTGCTCCAAAGTCTCATCCTCTCTCTGGCATGTTCCACATGATGCACTGTCAGTTAAACCAAATCTGTGGAGGTAATTGTTCGTAATAATATGCCCCGTCCGAGCCCTAGCCGCAAATGTTGCGATTGCTCTCGGAACCGACTTGTAGATTTTGGGGTCATTTGGTTGTCTCTGAATTTCGAAGTAGACACGGCCGGACGTGCAATTCTGCCATCTCTGTCGCCATTCCGCATTGAGAGACCGATTAGCAGTCTGCTTACAGTGCTGCAGAGAGTAACGTCGTTCTTCACTTGGGCGCATGCTGCATGCCTGGTCAGCTAGAGCGTCTGCCGCCTCGTTACCCGGAACTCCACAATGACTAGGTACCCACTGCAGCGTGATGCTTTTGTTTTTGAGCTGGGTTAGGATGTCATAGATTTCCGATGTTCTGAAGCTGTAGTGGTTGGACCTGGGGTTTCGAAGGGTCTGCAAAGCTGATCTGGAATCTGTGAGAATGCATATTTTGTTTTCATCGATCGTCGTGCAGAACTGTAGGGCGGCGTTTAAAGCTAAAAGTTCGGCATTCATGCTAGAAGACGTATCGCAAGGAAACAGGTAAGACTCTCCCAATTGTGGACAGCAGAATGCTCCTCCTACTCGATCATTTATTTTATCGACAGAACCGTCTGTGTAAATTTTCAAATGATCACTGTATTTCTCATTGATAAGTTCCAATGCTGCTCATTTAAGTAGTATCGGTAAGTCGCGCTTGGTAAGTGAGCCTGGGATATCCAATTCAGCTTTTATTTCCGGCAGTGACCAAGTTGGTTGCATAATAACTATAGGTATAGGTTCGGGCTTAAGTTCAGCCATCTCCGGTCTTGGTTTATTTCTGCAGTTGAAAAGGGATTGACGAACATTGTTGCCTCTATCGAAGTCAAAGCCGATTATATCTGGGTACGCCATCATTTGAAAATGCTTGTTGCTCATCATCATATGAATGTACAAATCAAGAGGTTCAACAGCCAGCTCAATTTCCATTGCTTGGCAACTTGTGGTCTTTGGGCAACCCAGACAAATTCTAAGAGCGCAATTTTGTATAAGCTGAAGTTTCTTAATGTGAGTATCAGCTGCACCGCCCCATACCTCGCACGCGTACGTCATCTTTGATCTCACGAAGGATATGTAGAATTGCCTTAGTATGTAAGTATCAGCGCCCCACTCTCTACTGGAAATCACTTTGAGTGCATTTATCCTGTTCATGCATTTTTCTACGACATTACTAATGTGCGCGTTCCAGAGAAGTTTTGGATCCAACTTGATTCCCAATAAACTAGGGTTCTCATTGTAAGGAATCTCACGATTGTCTACAACAATATTAGGCTTGTAGTTCTTGTGGGTGTACCTTCTGGAGAAAAAGCAGGATTCCGTCTTGGATGTGGATATCGTTAGACCCCAGTTTGCACACCATTCAAGGATGTTTTCCAGTGCTGCTTGTATCCTATCTGTCGCTACAGCTGGCTCTCGAGTTGTTGTCCATATCGTTACATCGTCAGCGAAAATAGCCATATTGACAAAGGGTGGAAGCACGGTGTTCAGGTTACTTAAGGCGATGTTGAAGAGCGTGGGACTGATGACTGATCCTTGGGGAATCCCATTTAAAACAGTACCCTCATAAGAGTAGGATGTATTAATTTTGGTCCTAATAGTTCTGAATTGAAGAAAGTCCACAATGTACTTCAACATATTTCCTCGCAGACCCAGTGTGATGCACTGTTCAATAATGGACATTCTTGGCACTCTGTCGAAGGCCGCCTCAAAGTCCACCAACACTGCAGCAGTACATTCTTGCTTCGAGAAACCTGTGTAAATGCTTTCTGTGAAGGAAAGGAGAGCGTCGATAGTGCTTCTTCTGGGCCTAAAGCCGAACTGTTGGTGTGCCAGAAGCTGATGTGTTTCCAATCGCCACGTTAACCGGTTGTTGACCAGTCTCTCCAAAAGTTTTCCAGTACAAGAGGTTAGTGCTATAGGTCTGTAAGAGGCGGTGATTTCGGAAGGCTTACCGGGCTTCAAGAGTGGGATAATTACTGCCATCTTCCATTTGTCTGGTATATCCCCCTCAGTCCAAATTGTGTTCAAACTTGACAAAAGTTGATGTTCCAATTCTTCTGAGCAGTTTTGCAGCATTAAATTGTGTATATTATCATCGCCTGGAGTTGACGTTCTAAGTTGGTCTATAGCACTCTTGAGCTCGACCATAGTAAAACGATCATTGCACATGTCATCCTGTGCAGTCAGCAATTGCAGATTAGCAAGAAATGCATCTTTGTCCGTCAGATGAGTCGGCCAAATTGTGCTGTTCCCAGATTTTTCGATATACGATGAGTTAAAAATGTCCGCAATCTCTCTTTCATTAGTAACTCGTCTTCCAGTGGTCGTTTGGATTAGAAAAATCTTCTCTGTGCTTTTTCCTTGGATAGCCTTGAAACGTTTCCAAACTGCTGAGCACGGGGTGTTTGAATTTATTTCATTAACAAAAATGCGCCAAGAGCTACGTTTGGCTTCTTTCACAGCTCTTTTACATTTAGCTGACGCCCGATTATATTCTGTTTTATATGCTGGCGTGCGATGCTTCTTCCATTTCCTCCTCGCCTTCTGTCTCTCTACTCGCAATTTTGATATTTCGTCTGTCCACCAAATGTTTGACGGCTTTTCATGAAAATTTGATTTTGTCCTTGGAATACTCTTTATAGCTGAAGCGATTATAATATTCTCTATATCTTCGATTTGAGTAGCTTTGCAGCCTGTAGTATGTGACTTAAACAGTTCCCAGTCGGCTTTTTTAATATTGAACTTGCCAGAAATTTGGCTGCTCCCTCTGGAGATCTGTGTTGGATGAAGGTCGAATATAACAGGGAAGTGATCACTTGAGAGGTCCCCTCCGACACGCCAGTTTTTAATTAGCTCGATTATATCCGGAGTAACAAACGTGAGATCCAAAGTGCTGATTGAGCCTGTACTTGGTGACTGGTAGGTGGCCTTCTTGTCCGTATTCAATAGCAAAAGGTTTGACGAGAGAATCCAGTTGTGAATCAGCTGTCCATTTCTGTTTTCCGGGCCATTGTTCCAAGATCTGTGCTTAGCATTAAAATCACCCATTATTATAAGGTTTTTTTGAGAAACCGGCAAGGATTGAAGTTCCTCACTTGAGACTAGCTGGTTGAAAATATACACATTTACAATTTTTATCACAGTGTTCTCGTTAAAAATAATATCACAGGTTATTGCTTCCATATTAGGTGTCACTATCACATTGTGTTCTGTTACAGCCACAGACTTGTGCACTAGAGTGGCCACTCCTCCCCCTCGTCTAGTTGGACGAGAGTAGTTAAACAAATTAAAATTTCGAAAACAGGGATGTTTCCTCTTTTCCAAAGGTAGACTGGACTCCTGCACACAGATTATCTTGGCTTTGGTGGTGTCAATTTCCTGTTTTAACTCCTCTACTTTGTTCATCAGAGAGCGGGCATTCCAATGCATTATGGATAAGGGAATTTTCTTTGGTTGTATTTGTCTGCATAGTCTCTTTGTTCGCTCCTGATAAGTAGTTCCAACTGAAATGTGTCGCTTCTTGGTTGGATCGCGTTTACATCTGATTTTAGAATGAAGTTCCTCTGCTTCCTTTCTACTCCTGCACCAAACTTCTATTCTTCTCTGATTTCTGACTCCCCTTTTTCTTAAGATAATGAGTTTGTCAATTCCGTAAAATTTCCTCACGTTTTGCACGGAGTCGTCATTTATATTCCAAATGTTGATCTTTAGTCGGTCTGGGTGATTTCGCTTCCTAAGGGAAACTCGACGTAAGGACGACCTTACAACAACCATTGTTGATGAAACTAAGAATTTTTTTTTTACATAAACTTATTAGTCTCTAAATAACTTCACATAAACACACCTTTCACAAGAACACCTAGACCAATTTTGATAAAAAAATTTTTCTTTTCTTTTCCTTCATTCTCTTTTGAAAATTTTCATAATATACTTTAGTTATCCACTGGATTCGATTCAAACAGGCAAGGCTTTATCGAGAATACAAAAAAATAAATAAAAAAATCCAAATATAGATAAAAACAAAAAAAAAAACTTTTCAAAATTTTCAAAAATTTTCTCGAGGATTCATTTTGCTTGTTTGTTTTGGTTCTTACACACACACATACATAATATATACAATATACACAACTCTCAATTTATTTATTCATTTTTTTTGTGTGTTCATTTCAATTTCACTCCCTTCTCAAAATTCAAACAGACCTTGCGATAATAAAAATAATAGTGTACTAAATTTTCCCTTCTGTAATATAGGTGCCCAGTTTTTGTGTATAGGACAACATGGTTGGCCTGTTTGTCTTTCTTAAATTATTTTAGTCGTTAACAGGTCAACATGTTTGTTTCCTTATTTAATTGTTAGGGATGAGAAAACCGGAGTTGGGTTTTCCACATCATGGGTCACTATAATTACATTTATCTCTTTAGCCACACACCTTTCTTTTACACATTTTTTTTGAAAACACTCATATCGATTTTGATGAAATTTTTTTTAACATAATTTTTTTTTATTTAAATTAAATTTTTTTTTAGGGCACATGATTAAATACACATATAAGACCTTAAGTCAAATATTACATGCCCTGCCTTGTGCAGTAGAACCATTTTGACTCTTCAACGTTTCATACTGCTTCTTCGTTTATTTTGGAATTGATTATTTGTTTTGGCCCTTCTAAATTTTTTTTTAAATCACGGAAATTGTTAAGAGCCGTGAATAGTTAAAATTTTTCTTCGTATGGGTAGTAATAATAATTAAACCATATAAACCTAACTAAAATGAAAACCAATAATGTGTATTTGGATAAGTTATCTAAAGCGAAAGGCGGGTTGAAGTTACATCCAAGTAAATGATCTATATATGACAGTAATACCGTAAAACAATCAAATAAATATGCTTTATAAAAATATAACAAAATAAATTATCAACATAATCTCACCTTATAACTCTGCCCTATGGAATAAAAATTATACTCTAAGAAATAAACTAAATACATTAATTGAAGAGTTCATTAATAATACAATAGAAGAAAACACAAACATATACAACAAAAGAGATCAATTGAATAAACCACAGCATACTCTAAGTAAAAAGCCAAGTTCTCATTAATGTGAGGAACACTTCTAGCCGCAATCAATCTATAAGAATTCCATGATCTACAGTGTCAAAAGCTTTCGTAACATGTACAAAAATTTAATTAATTCTTATTAAACTCTTAAAATAAGGAAAAACAAAAGTTGAATTACACATTTACAGTTACCAGGAATAAATCCAAACTGATTACTGTATAATAAATTATTGGAATATAAAAAAAAAATGAAATTATTTTTTCATTTCAGTGATTTTAGAAAATACCGACAAAAGTGATTCAAGATCAGTCATTCCTTCTACTATGCCAGCTTTTAAAGGATAAATTTTAATATTCTGATTCAAAACGCAAATTAATCAAATATAAAAGATTAGCTACTATTATATTTATTAATTAAATAATTATTTCAAGTGAAAAATATATGACATAGAGGTAAAATCGAACCCAGGACCTTCAGCTTTACGCTCAACTCTCTACCAACTGAGTTATCCTTGATCGCTTCCCAGCACTTCTCACATGAATTTGTTTTTACTGCAGGTTACAGATTAGTTTCAATGTCGTTTGTAACGAGGTAATTTATCTGTCATAACTCAAAAATTACAGCTTGGTAAAATAATGTATAAACGTTAAAATCAATAAATTATAACTATTATATTACTGATAGATTTCAATATATCTCATCAGTTCCTTTAATTTAATAAGAGATAAATCTAAAAAGGTATTTACTTCCTCCTCGGATGTTATACAGCAGGAAAAATAATTCTTAACATGTTCTGTAGGAAAAGTCTGATTTTATTTGTCCTTGTTAATTAAATCATAAGAATCTAAAGAATTTCTCAGGCTATCTGTGATTGAAATACAAAAGTTATTTGCAATGCACAAAGAATCGCTAGAAATTTAGATGGTTTAAAAAAAATACCAGTTAATATCAACTCCCAGATTACTGTTAATGATTTACCATTGTTTCTTTTCATTCCTCCACACTTTACTGATGAACAAATTATTATATTATTTATTTTAGGCTCAAGCATCTATTTTTTAAGAATAGACTAACTTGCATGTTAGGCTGGTGTGGTGAATCGCCCAATGAAAATAATTGATTTTCCTTGCAAACTGTTTTTTCCCCCATTAATTATTTCATATTGCTTTAACCCTCCTATAATTGATGGTTTTCCTTGTTTAAAGGCGAAAATCCGCTCACTCATCATCGCCTCATAAAAAAGAAAGAAATGAACATAAAAAAAGACTCCTAGCCTTCAAATACTCTAATATTGTAAAGGTTGTAAAATAACAAGAGTTGGTCAAGAAAGGCCTGATATGAAAGATGAAGAGGTCTGGATCTAGCTAGTTTCCCTCGGGATTGCTACGCACGTACTCACTGCGCCTCTGAGAACGATACTAGATAGTATGTCTAGTAATTCCAAAAATATATATGTTTATTGTAAGATTCTTTGAAAGAAAATTATTATTATTATTAAATAATTTTGTCTCAAGTAATTTATTTCAAAAAGCACTTAAATAAATAAAATGACCACATGAAAAGGTGTAACCAAATTTGTATTCAGTATTCACTGATTTTCTACCAATCATACACGAAATTAATTTGTTTGTTCAAGAATGTAACACAGAGTATTAAAAGTACACTCCGATTAAGGATTTTTGTAACGTAAGCCCACAAATATTTCCTTCTATTTTGCATACGCCTATTATAAGTAAAATTTAAAAAATGTAAATACCAAATTTCCAAATTTAAACTCGGTATTTTTATAATTACTAAAGTTATCTTTTTTAACACAAAATGGCCGACAGACAGAAAACGAAGCGTTTACGGACCTAGTTTCCGGACCTAGAAAGAATTGATCTGATCTTTTAATAGAATGAGTGCACAATTTAAAGATTAAAATATATTATGCAAAACAAAGATAAAAGTTTAATCTTTTCTTTCTATTGTTTAAAAAGTCTTCTACATACAACACGCCTGTCCAGTCTGTGTGAAATGTGAAAAACATATTGTTGGTCAGAAATAAAGTTAACCTCTTTCACTTACACACATATACGTATAGAGAACAAGACGTATGTGGAAGGTCAAGGACTAGATTTTGAGTTTTTGCGGGTTTTTTTAAAGAATGATATTTGCCTGTCGTATATTCAGTGCTATACACCCCAAACATCCAAACACATACAATATCTGTATAAGTGCATGTTTTGGTCATATCTGGAGATTTTATTTATTATTTTTTCGATAACAGGAAATTCAGGTGTAGCTGACTTAAGAGAGTAAAGCCATAATGATCGAGAGATTTTTCGCTTTAAAAAACGATTAAGGGATATAAAACAGGCGATTTGTATTCAGTTAAGTCTAGTGTTGATAGTAGTCCGGGAAACTCAAAGTAAATGGGCTTTGTCATGTTAAGGCGGGATTCATTTCTACTTTCTTCAATTTGACACACCCTTGAAGCTAGGATTTTACAAGTAATAAAAGCTCTGCGTGTATAGTTATGAGTACGGGGTATTTTTTTAAGGACCACCACTATCACTACAATCATTATCCCTTAATTGAGGTATCATTAACCCTAATTAACCATTGTCCAAAACTGGTATGCCAGACAGTTACACAAAAAGGTGTGATGAAATCATAAATTTGTCAAATTAAATAATGTTAATCTCACACCAGAAATTAATTGTTTTTAAACAATGTAATTACAAAATAAAATAATTTTAAGAATTGAGTGTTTAAAACAAATTGCACAAATAACACTTTTTTTTCTTTTGTTCAAAAACTAAAAAACAAAAATGAAAATAAAGTTGTTTAACCTGGTATGAAATGAAATAAAATATTAATTAAGATGTAAAACATCAGCCTAAAGAATGTCAGTAACGTAACTGGTAATTTGTTCTGCAGGACCACTCAGCAGTTTTACGAGGCAATAAAATCGAATATAGTAAAAGAGGAAAAGACGAATTTCAGATACAATTTAACAATTTTTGTACTTAATAAGTTTACAATATCGCGTCTGATTAATAAATTTCGTGAGACTGGCAGTGTATATGATCGGTCGACCATCACTGTTAAAACTCTCCAACTGGCAACGACCACAAACGGTCCCACTCTTCCCGGACAAGTTGGCTATAAAACACGTTTTTTTTTTTTCATTTCAATATTTCGCCCATTTAGAATCGTCCTACCGTAATATAAAAAATAAAAAATAGTGTTGGAAAGCTAATGTTCCGTAGATGCATAATCATGCAAAATAAATACCACAAAACCTTATAAATAATATTTAAAAAATTGGTAAAGTTTGCATATTTTTATGCATTTACGCATAAAAATATGCAAACTTTACCAATTTTTTGATTGAATCAAAGTTCAAATCTGTGATTTGAACTTTGCGGTTTTAAACAGATATGACGCCATTTTTTCTCAGATGTTACAAATCTATTTTTCTGTCAAACAGATCGACCATAACACTGTTTTGTAGATGACATCTTTCTCTTTCGATCTGTGCTTTGCAAATCTATCTTTCTGTTATAGTTTTTATTATATAAAAATTAAACAAAATCAAGAATTTTTACTCATTTTTACACGCTAAACATTACATTTTTTTCAATTCAACTTTTATCCTAGTAAATATTATTTTATCGAAGTGAATTATACATCACTATAAAGATGATGTTTCGATCATTCATAATTATGATTCATATTATCATAATCATAATCTTTCATAAAAATTCAATAATTACATAAAGTTGACGATCATGCCGCTAGATTGTCTCACTTGACGCAACGGGGTTTACATAGAAAAATCTGTACTCTGTGTTCATATGATTTTACGAAATGGTAATACTTGTCCAAATGCCACAAGTTGACAATATTATATAGTATTTTTCTTTCTCTTTCGATCTGTGCTTTCCAAATCTTTCTATCTGTCATAGATCGCGAGATATATCTATTTTACCAAGTAGTAACCAAACCTACCCAAACTCATATTTCATTGGGTGCAGTTTACTAAATAGGATATATCGATTACTTACATCGATATTTTGTAACCGATCTTTACAATATTTTGTAAAGGAGATTTAGTTCTTTCTGTTAGTACCACTAATTATGTCCTAGAACTTCTATTAGGTTATTATTTATGACTTGCAACTTACCGTTTTACCAGCCTCGCTTGTGTACTAAAATGACATATTGTGGTAGGCGTGTACGTGGCTTGGGATTATTATATTTCTGTTATTATCAAGGTATGTTTTATTTATTTATTATAATTTGTGTATACAAATTCACTCTGACAATACTGAACTTTTGTATATCTTGAAAAAGGGTGGTAAGCTTGATACAGGTTATTCTGAAAAATGTTAACTTCATTTTTTGACATCTAACATACTTACACTAAAACCATTATATATATATATATATATATATATATATATATATATATATTACATAGATAAATTCTACGCATCTTTCTGAGAAAAATGATGTCTTATAAGTTAGGTTTTGTATAAAAATAATATTTTTTATGAATTTTTTATGAAAATAAAACCCTTAACATGCGCCAGTTCCAGGGTTTTAACAGTGGAAGTTCTGGACGGTATGTGTGTAAAGGGGGGTGCGTTCGCGCGCTTGCGTGCGTCTGTGTTTTATACGTGTATGTGTGTATTATATCTATATGCATGTATGTATGAAAATAATTAATATTCACACATTTTGTATCTTAAAACAAAGTAAACTGGAACGTCCTTGTGTAGGCCTACTTTTGGAAAAGTAGTATTAAATAAGATAATAAATTTTATTAGTAAAAGTTTTTGGGGAAATATCCGTTCTGAGTAAAAAGAAGTGATTTTTGGAATGATGTCCGTCTATGGCCTGCCGTATAGCCAAAACGAGTGTGAACTAACTTTAATCTTATTTGGTATGTGGACATTTTGGCCCAATTTTCTTCACTTTTTTGATAACTCAAAATTTGTGGGTAGCTACGTTCAAAAACAACAACTCAAAATTACTATTTTCTCAATTACAATCTCTAGAGACCCAACAAAACGTATTGGTTGCCATTTCTAAAAAATATTGGTTGGTCAGTTATTGTTAAAAATCCACTATTTCGGCCATGGGAATGTAAAAAAATGATTCATTTCTGAAAATCTGCTATCCTGATTTCATTCAAATTTTAATTAAATATAGAAATGAATGAACCAAACCTGGGGAAAATCGCAATTTTAAAAAATATCAGGAATGATTGACAAAAACAAATTTAATTTTAAGCCGCTGTCATTAAAAGCTCGATTTTAATCAAATGTTTCGTTGAAGACATGCTTATGGCATAAGCAATACAAGCCTCTTATTACATTTTTTTTTCAAACGGCTTGATTCATTTTTATTTTTAAATTGACAACTTACCGAATTGACATTTTAGGTGACGATTAATTTTGGTTTGTTTTTATTTCGTTTTAGAGATTGGTGTGTGCGACAGTTTGTGCAATGTTCTTGTACCGTTCATTTTTGTTTTATTTTTAAATCGGGGAAAATCTTTATACAGAATAAATATAAAATATCAGGAGTAAATTTGAGTAGTATTAAATTGATAAAGAACATTCTCTGTTATTTGACAGATATTGCTGGCGGGTCTCGATGTAGATGGATGTCAAAACGTCATGTTATTATAAGAAAAACAATCCTGATTTATTTGCTGGCTCAGTCGTTCACGTTACGATACATTCTGCGATATATAAATCAACAATATGCCAAGTCATGCCCACCTTTATTTATTAGTGAATTCTTACCGGGACTACGAAATGTCCACCGATAATATCCACACAGTGGTCCATTAATAATAGTATGTGTGTGTGTTATGCATATTACACGTGTGTTAGAAAAGAAAATAGTGTATACAATAAGATAAAACATTCTCAAAATTGTGAATACAGATTGTCCTATAATGTGATATGAGTGCAGATTTGGTACACACATTTAGTACGTTACTGTTTACGAGTATATCAAAACATAGACTATATTTTCAAAATGACGGCCATTAAATTGTTTAATGTCGAATATCTTGAAAACATTAACTACACACAAAATATTTTAAAAATCAAAAGTGTTCCCCTTTAATTAAAAAAGAGTTTTAATTTTTTTTTTCTGTAGGTCAAAGGATAACCGAGACACAATTTATTGTCTACGACACCCAGAACATTATGATAAGAGTTATTTCTTATTGGATTTAATACGTAATATAGTTTGCAATATTTTTTTTTAATTCTACGGCTGGTCTAAATAAACTTTTTTTTAAGTATTCAGAAACGATTTTCATAAAGTCGTTTGGTGTTTGTACTTGTCCTTTAAAGTATAATATTGGAACAAATGTTCTCTTAGCAATCCCGAGGAAATCTAGAGTTTTATAATCTTGGGTTACATAATTTTTTTTTTTTCAGCTTTCAATCAGGTCTCTCTTGCTCAACTCCTGTTATCTCAGACCTTTGCACTACTAGAGTACCCGAGGGTTTAGTATGTTCTTTTCTTCCTTTTTTTATAAAGCGATGATGAGAAATGTGGTTTTCGCCTTTAAGCAATAAGAGAAACAACTGTTGCTGGGATATGGCATAGTCCACTTACTAACTCAATCTAGTTAACAGTTTATTTGTAACCGAAACCCTTAACCAACTCTTGATCTCTTCATACCCTGACGCTACTAAAGTACTCGAGGGCTAGGGGATCTTTATTTTGTGTTCTTTTCTTTCTTCTTTTATAAGGTGATGATGTAAAAGAGGTTTTCTCCTTTAAACAATAAGATAAGAAACAACTGTTACTGAGATAGGAGATTAAACTAATTTAAACAGCCTACTTTGATTCTTTTTTTAATAATTTTAAGCAATGTTTTGAGCATAATTTCTCTTAAATTTTATACTAAAGATCAAAAAATGAGAAGAAGAAAACTGGATAAGTTTAAGAGCTGTACAGATTTTTCAGATGTTGTATATTGAAAAAAAACTTTTAAAATTTTTATTTTTTTAGGTTATTGTTGTACAATATGTGAAATGTTGTTTACAACAATTAATTTTTCTCGTTAAGTTTTAAAAACGAACAGTTTGATAACAACTCTGATTTTGTTAAATAAATAAATATTATTTAAGTCAAAATAATGGATTGCGTTAGTAAAATGTAACTCGAGGCAGCTAAATGTAAACTCTCGATCAACGAATTCTACATTAGGTTTAGTTTTTTTTTTTATTTGAACTTTGTGATTGTAATATGAACTACCCTCTAAATTTTTCTTAA
The DNA here is from genome assembly GCA_963513935.1 of Aphrophora alni. Taxonomy (NCBI): domain Eukaryota; kingdom Metazoa; phylum Arthropoda; class Insecta; order Hemiptera; family Aphrophoridae; genus Aphrophora; species Aphrophora alni. Next base: position 96,245,452 of record OY740765.1, read on the forward strand.
AAGTACTTTGCCCAAATTTTGTGCAAAATTCATACCAAAATTATGTTATGTACCCAACTATTGAAAGTCGATGTAGGCTACTCTATGTTTTTAGGCTTTAAACCATTGATTTAACTACCAATTTGTGTGTACATAGTTTTATACAATTTCTTACAATTTTGTAAATATTACAATATTCTCTACCCTGTGTGGTTAGGAGTTGACATTCGCTATACTCGTGTCGGAGACTCTTGTCCAGCCGAATCTCCTAACTATAAGAATATGACTTCTTTTTTTCGGGGGAAATTGAAGGTTCGAAATTACATTTTTTTAAATAACTGCGCTTTGTGTAATTAGAGAGGTGAAATTTACATGCAGAAGTGAAATTTACAACTTTTTATCTATTTTAGTGTGTTATAGGTTTAATATTTAAAACTTAAATATTTACGCTGCAATGAATCAAAAGATTCATTTGCTAGTTCAGAAAAAAATAGTTTTTGTAAAAATTAATTTGTTCGAATAAAACATCTGGTTAGTAAAGTAAAGCAATCCTGCATGTTACAAGTAGAATTCCTTATCTCAGGAACGGCCTTCAACATGAAGTAAATGCCCAGCTTTGCATCCTGACTTAGGAAATTTCACATAAAAGTAATGCGAATTTGATGAAAATTAAACTGAGAGAAAAAGTTGTTTTGAAGGTGTTAGGTTATACTTCTCGAAGTGTATATCAAACACCTTCATTACGAAGTTTATGGGGAAAAGTTATAGTCCGTTAAAGTTCACAAAAAACAAAAAATCGCTCAAATTCCTAATTTTATGTCACGTTTAGTATTAAGTTCCGTTTAGTTATATTTTCCGTGATTTAAAATAAGAGTTTAAACTCTAACTAAGGAAATGTAAAATTATAGGAATTATAAATTTTGTCATTTGTAAAACTCAGAGATTTTCATTTAAAAGGTGTGAAAAATGGAGGTGTTAAAATCGGTTTTAGCCAGTGCGTTTTCGACAGGAAACAATTCACCGAAGAAGCCGAGGTTGCGGCTAGGAATTTTTTGTTCATAAAAGACTAGATTGGGAGAATAAAAACTCAAGAAAGCATAGAGGTGTGAAAAGAAAATTCTGAAAATTTACGATATCGTAAGATGACGAATAGTTCGAGAAATAGAAGGCCTACGATCTTGGGACAAAGGTTGATCGACGAGGAAGAGCGAGAAGAATCCAAATATGGCGTCAAGAATTGAAGTTTTCCAATAGGAAAAAAGTTATGGGAAAAGTCTGTAAACAATGGAGAATTGACCAAATGTTCTGGAAACTTCTACGCGTTGGCATCGCCGATACGCAGGCCGAGACGGGGGTAAGATGGACTGCTGCCAACTAAAATAAAATGATCTAGGGAAGTTGCAAGAATTAATTATATCAAAATTAATAAATATTAACTAAGAAAATGATGAAAAAACAATTATAAAAAACTTAAATAAATATATGTTTCCATACATACCCCTAGGATGAAGCCGAAGCGAGGAAAATCCAGGAGGATCGTACAACTGACCGTTATGAAGAAAGAGTAAGAAATTGGTACCAAAGGGATGGTACGAAAGGGAATTTTTTTTCTATAAAACTGGGTAGCAACGTTCTCCAGGGCGCTCAAGTGAAATGAAGATTTCAAGGGTAAGGTGAAACTCTGCCAGTTTGAAATTTGATTTTGGCATTAATTATTTGTAAAACCCAAAGTTAGCGCAAGACAGTGTCTTCGCGGGAAAATCTTTGAATTAATACCAGTTAAAATTTTTATATTAAAATCGGTTCGACAAGTGAGTGTCGAGAACCGGAAATTTATTTTACTCAATATAATTGCGATAATCATATCCAGTGTATCAAATTTTTCATAAAAAAATAAAACGAATTTAAAGTGACCGGAAAGCAGTTTCCTGGAAGGAAAATATAAAGTGAAGTGAGCAGCATCATTCCACATCATATCCAAGGCAAGCAAGCAGAATCGGCGGATTCCAGGCGACGGCAAACTCTCCCGGAAAACGAGGTTTCTTCAGCAGACGGCGAGGAATTCTTGGGCATCGCTTACCAAAGGTTTGGAGTCTACAACTTGTTTGTTAAAAATAACACCCCACGCGAGTTTTAAAAATTATCTGAGAATTTCTGAGTTGAGCACACAATAATTTTGTTAAATTTGGCTTAGATTTATTGCCTCTTGCTCTGCTATAGGTTACGAGTTAATTTTAGTTTTGAGTAAATTTTGGAAATGAATTTTGTTTAATATTAAAGTGTTTGGAGTTTTGTTTAAATTGTAAGGGAACAATCGTTACAGGTGTAACAGTCAGAAACATTTTATTGAAATTGTAAAGTTTGTTGGAAACATTAAAAATTGCAGGAAATAAAATTTTATTTTTGTTCACAACATATATTTTATTAATTGTCATCCTTTATTGAAAAGCAGAGGGAAATCATTCTAAATTTAAGGTGTTCTTTTTCAGAGGCAATAATCCCATTGTTCTATATCTTCTTAGTGATAAATTGTGTCCAAATTCAAGTATACTGTTTTTATAGATCCGGAGACAAAAAGCTATGCTCCAGAGATTTTGAATTGTTAAGATAAGGGATAAGTAAATGTGGAGCTAGGCCGGAGCAAAACGAAATAAAATAAATACAATAGCTGGAAGAGATTTCAAAATATAACTAATTTAGTTGGGGGAGGGGGAATTTCCATTAAACCTGGGCTGCTGGGTTTAATGAAGAGAGGAAGTTGAGTGTGTTGCAACGCAATATTTACGATATACTGTAGTAGTAGTAATTATATACCAAAATAACTACCTAAAAGTTTATCATTTCAACAAAACATTTATAGACCAACCAAAATTTTTACAATTATTTATCCAAATTATATATTTTGTTTTCATAATAATTCCAAAAAATATTTATAGACCAGACAAATAGGTGTAACAATATGTAAAACTGATCCAAAATTTATAACACAGTATTGCCGGGTAAACTGTTTTAAAAACACTATTTAAAAATATCTTTACCTTTTTTAAAAAGCTTTCTCGAAAATATTATTTTCCAAAATCTTAAAATAAATTTTTTACAATATTCTTGTGGAGACCAAAAATTTCCCTCTGATTAACAAGTTCAACAAAATTATAGCTGCCATCCTTCCAATAAACCTAAATATGCAGTTTCAAAAATTCGTTTACCTTTTACATTCGAAACCAAAATTATTAAAAGACATTTCCGATATCTTATAGTATTACTTGCGATACCAACAATTTAATCTAATAGGAAATATTGTAAAAAATACTACATTGGACAAAGCAGTAGTAGTCTAAGTACTATAATGACTGGTCTTCTTATCGATGTATTTACACAACTATTAAGATAGGCCAGTTAACAATACAGTTGTTTTAAGCTCAGAAGCTAAAAATTCTAGTCGTTATCAAAACGTACATAATCTGTGAAATGTTCAGTTTACTCATCAACTAATTATGAAATCAAGACAACCGAGTGAACTAATTTAAGATTCCATAAGAACTTTCTTAAAATTCCATTTATAATTTAAAATGTTATTGTCACTAGTTATTAAAAATTATAATTTTAAAATGTACTATTAATTTGTTCTATAAACAAATAATTGTATTGTTCAGCCATATTAGATTTGCACTCTTTTATATTGACAAATACAGTACAGTAATTACATGAGCTACCTTTCTTCATATAGGTCTTAAAACACTTGTTCTCTTACGTCTCTGATACTATTCAAAGGTGTATTATTGTATCCACTTTTCTTCTTTTTTATAAGGGATGCTGACCGAGAGGTTTTTTGTCTTTTAACAACAAAGGGGGGAAATATTAGGTTTAAGTAAATTCCCGTTATGTTTAATTTTCCTTCAAACTATTATTTCACTTTTCTATTTGACATACTAACAGTTCTGCACCGCAGGTTTTATTTGAGAACAATACCTGTGCAGTACAGTGTGTCCTTAGAGTCATAGCACAGTTTCAAATTGTTATGGCTCCCTTAGGAAACATTGTAGGTGTATTGGGTAACCATTGTTATGCCTTATATGATCCATTTTAATTTTATTTGGTGTGTTAAGTACTTAAATTTTAAAATACAAACGAAACTACATTAAGTGTTTAAATGGCAGACATTTGTAAATATGTTGTCGATTTTGTTTTGAACTTCAATAAGACTTCAAGAGTCCCCATACGTATCCTTGGGTCACGAATCATGACTAGATTATTTTAACATGGTTGCAGACATCGTGAAATGAGATTCAATCACTAATGGGAAAGAAACGTTGAATAAATGAGAAACGTGTTAGCTATCAAATGAACGGGCTTAAAGTCTTTTCCTTGACATTTCATTGTCTTAGCATCTTCTGTACAGTACACTACTGCCGATTCCGATGAAATCGTAGTAATACAATTTATTTATTTTTTTCGTTGACAAATCACAGTTTTTTGTAGCAAGTGTCACAAAAAACCTAATATAAGCGTTAGCGTATACTTAAATACAATTATTACAAAATTTACAAAACATAACAGTATGTCAGTTTAAAATGTCGTATTAATAACAATTAATTTGATTGAAACATAAAAGTAAAGAGTATCGCAATGTGTAAAAAAAGAAACTGCTTGATCGAGTAGAAAGTATTAGCAAAAATATTATACATATTGTTCGAAACTTTTTATAGTTTTATATATTTCGAATTCCGTTATTTCTTTAAAATCCTTAGGAAGTTTGTTCATCAATTTTTCAAAACCCACCTGTGTTTTGTCCTCTGAAATCATATTTGCCACATTAATACACACATTAATACTCACATTAATATTATTATATTGAGCTCTTAAACTTATAATATAATGTAACTTCTAAAATGTAGATACACGGAAAATTAAAATTGCCAGTGTTCTGAATGCATCTCTACAAAGATGATGGCGACTCAAATAAGTCAAAATTGCTTGCTTCTGTAAACAAAGATACGATTCATCTGTTTCATAGAATCGTATTCTTTTTATCTTCTTTATTTTATAACGGAATGCTGACCGATAGATTTTTTGCCTTTAAACAACAGGAAAAACTTAATAATCCGAGCTTTGGTAGTTGTATATATAACACGCGAACTGAAACCTTATCTACTCGATATAGTTTTTATTGTCCTTTTGCATTTAATACCGAATTTTATTAGTTGTGTATGATCAAATTTCTGTTTAAAATCTTGGTGTTGGAAGTCCGAAATTTCAGTTTTATTTTCGTTGAAAAATTTTGATATCTTAAGCACCGGAATCTAAAGCCGAAATTAATGGTTTCATTTGAGAATATAAAAAATTAATAACGACGTTTCGAAAGTATAGGTAACTCTTGTTATTAAGCGATATACCTAGAACACATAAAACATGAAAGGGTCACATAGTCTAGTACCCTAAACTTTTGTTAGATATTTAAACAAGGATTCCAGGGCTAAAGCTATGCATGGACTGTCAACGAATAACCACTATATACAAACGTGATCAGAAATCACTTTATTCTGTAATTTTATTACCCAGCGAACAAAGTTATTTTACCCCAAACTATAAACAGAATTCCTTTCTTGGATGTTCCTTTTGATTTCAATTAGGCAGACCAGTAGGTAGACCTAGTTGATAAGTAGGTAGACTCAACAACTTTTACTACTATTTGTCGGTTGGAACTATATTGACTTTCCACGTTTCAAATGGAATGGGTGGTAATGTTAAGCCCCTAACAGGTTTATAACATCAGGGCAGTTTTTTATTTATTTGTAGTTTGTATATATTTATTAGTACATAATACAATTACAAAAAACAGACAAAACAAAATCAACATCTTGACCAATCCCAATAGGATCGACTAAAGACGATCTCTATTAGATCACTTTTGTATGGCTACCACTAGTATTTGGTCCCTTCACCATTAATCACCAGACCACTATTACATCAAATCATGAGGTTTAGTTCTCTTGAGGCGGCGAATCTCATCATTAACGTTGTCAATCATTGCCTTCATGTCCCTATGAACGTGAACTAGGAGACGTTGTTTATGCCTCAAAGCCACCTTCCTTACTTCTTCTTTTACGAAATTTACTTTCAAATCTCTGTGTAAATCACTGTTCCGGATGTACCACGGAGCTTGAACTATTCCTCGAAGGAGTTTATTTTGAAAGTTCTGGATGTTCTTCATATTTGTTTCCTTCGTACAGCCCCACATTTGGCTTCAGTCCATACAGGCTTCAGCACCTGCTTGTAAATTAAAAGCTTGTTTGTTATGAATGGACAACTCTGAGTTTGGTCCAGCCAACCAGTAAAGTTGCCTGTATTTGATATTTAGTTCTTCCTTCTTTTTCTTCACATGCTCCTTCCACTTTAGCTTAGTATCAAGGGTCATGCCAAGATACTTGGCTGTATTTACATGGGACAATGTTTTGGCGTTTATTATCCAGAGTATTGGTACTAACTTTTTATTAGTGAAATGAATATAAGTTGATTTTCCTTCATTTATTTACTAAAATTAAAATGTGAGGCTCAGCTGGAAGTTATATTCAACACACACAAAACTAATAAATGATAAATTCAATTTATTTTACTAATGATTATAAACAATTTTATTAACACGTGGTTCAGCAACATCACATGAGAGACGTCTACATCCAATATTAAATACACATTATTGTAAAAAAATTTAACATCATAAAAATTAACATTATAACACATGAAAAAATATACCATCAAAAACTACAAGAATCCCATTAAGTATAAATATAGAATACATTTACCTATTTATAGAATACATGCGGATTCGTGTTCCAAGATGTAAGACCGAACAGACAAGAATGAATCATGCCTCGCAGTGCCTAAGGCGCATCAGCTGTTGACTTTGTATCTTGCAAATGCCTCCAGGCGTGTAGTAATCTAGACGAAGGACTCACTTGTGTATGATAGTTTTAAATTGCCTCAGGCTTCTTGATATGACAACGTTCCATACTACTTAACTAACCGCTAGAGTGTAGCACCTCCCGGCGGGTAATTATATTTTCTTTAGGATTAGGTTTTAAACTTAAATTTGTAGAAAAACGGCACAGCTCTCCCCCGCCGAACGACGGAGTCGGGGTAGCACCAAAGTAGAGAGAGAGAGAGAGAGAGAGAGAGAGAGAGAGAGAGAGAGAGAGAGAGAGAGAGAGAGAGAGAGAGATTGACAAAAAAAAGGCGATATCGGTGTGCATTACCTGATATTGTACATCTAAGGTTTTTAACGGAGGGAAAACCTTAGGACATGAAAGGAGTTCAGTACGTCTCTTTTAACATTAATGGAGGTGGAAATAATCTAGGGATAAAAACTAGGGTCACCCTGAGACTTAATTTGGATTGAGTTACCTCGGGAGATTGAGGAGGAAATACTCTGGGGATTAAGTCCAGGATGACCTTGAAAATAAAATGGAGGGATACCTTGGGGCATGAAAGGAGATTGAGCATTTTTGGTTTTGCACGGAAGAAGATCTCTGGATGAAACCAGAGAAGTAGGTACTTACTTTTATCAAGAAATCAAGTTCAGAAGGTGATCAGTCCTCTGAACTGATTCAATGAATTTCTGCAGGCCAAATCATGCACAGCGTCGTCACTTTAACTATTCACGGCTCTTGACCAAACTTCCGTGATGAGCAAAATTTAATTTTAAAAACAATTTTAAATTCAAAATAAAGATATGAAGAAGCAGTATGAAACGTAGAAAATACTTTAGTTTCTTCTGCTGTTCAAAGCAGGACAAAACAAATTTTGTAATGACTTAAGGTCTTATATATAAGTGATTATGTGCCTAAAAAAAAAATAAATAAAAAAAGGACTTTGCAAATTTTATGAATGTTGTAAGTAAAGGTGAGGCGAAAATAAGGGACATGATTAATTTAAATAAATGGTCTATTGTTTAAGGTGTAACAGTAGGTGTGTACTGATGGGTCCATTTGTCTGTGCGCGCGGCTTGCTATGGCGCGGCGGGGAAGAGGGGAGTGGTTATCGCTCATTTCCAGTACGCAAGAAATTGAATTTAAATGAATGTGATTAACAAGACAGTTATAAAAATAAAAACTCCTAATTATATTCCAAAAATATTCCACTACGTGAACTAACCAAAAAATATTCATCCTTAAGTCTCCCCCCCCACGATATCCAGTAGTCCATGATTTCATGACATGCTGTGTATACTCTTATTATATATGAATAATATGTTAGACTCTGAACCGAAAGGCAATGGTATAATCAAATATTTTATAGCATTGTGTTTTAGGGCATTCAAACTAACAATAAGATTCAATTTATATACATCAATAGTCAATAGAAATATTTACTACAATATTCATCATCAAATCACGAATCTCGTATTACAATACACTTTGTTTTGAAATTCAAGTGTCTCTATACTTTCAAAATGCTAACAACAAACTTCAAGCACTTTATTTCTACAATGAGAACATTCTTTCTCAAAACATTTTTCTTGGTTGAAACAGTGTTAGAAGTTTATCCTCTCCCATAATCTATGACCTATACACTTATAGTAAAACATCCTTAATATTAACAAAAATATTAATAGTGCTGAATAAATTTTATAATCTATATTCATATAGGCCTATTTAGGTTGAGCTATTGCACTTTGAGTGAATGCTTTATACTTCGATTTATTTAAAAACTGAACTATATTTCTAACACACTTGTAAGTAAACTATGGAGTTACAGAAATGTTACGAGTAAAATATTTACAAAAAATATGAAAAATTCCAGCGACAGAATATCAATAATCTGACTTTATTATTTACCAGCGACATGACCGAACTGAGTAAAGAATAACCTGTAAATTAATGTTGGCAGTTATACAACACGTGGCTACAATTTAAAAAAATAATAATAAAAGAACGGGAAACTTAATTTCATACTGAATTTCAAATGGTGCTCATTGGAAAAAAAATATATTAATTGGTTAAAACTAATTTATTCGTCAAAAAGAATTAAACTGCTGAGAATTTGCAGGCCCAGTAGTTTTTAACTCTTCGTATTTTTCATACTTTTTGATCGAGAGAAACGAATGAAGAAAAATTAATCAATTACAGTGCTACTAACAGTAATAAACAAGGCATTCTTAAACAAAACCAAGCAAATTAAAAATCCACATTTTTTTATTGAATATTATAGAGTGGAATCTTCTTTTGAAAATGATGTATAAATAATTCCAATATTTTTTTAAAGGAAGTTCACTTTTTTTCCTAAACAAACGTCTTGAACATACATAGTATAATTTTTAATTTTTGCGATATTCGGACGTTAGGTACCTATGTTAAAACTCGATCCTAGTGTAACATTAAATTAATATTCTTGTTAAAGAAAATCGGACTAGAATATATTATATAATATTTAATACCGATTCCTGGATTCAGATCTAAACGTGTTCCTAGTCGGAAAACGTGTTTCACTACTCAGATATTGTGAAAACAAGTTGTTATCCAGCCCCATCATACAATCCTCTAAAGGTAAATCCAAAAATTTGGTATCTTTGGTCTCATAGGAAATGTTAAATTGTATTGTTAGATCAAGGATCTATACTAAATATATATATATATATATATATATATATATATATATATATATATATATATAATTTTGTTTAAACAGTTGTTGTTACACAAGGTTTTTGAACCTCGTAATTGTATATATCACTAATTTCTTGACGTCGGCTTGGCCCTCGTAAATGTCTATATATTAAATAACCAAAACTCGCTACGCTCGTGTCAGTAAATCGGCCCTGCCGGATCTCGTAACTATACGAATATCACATTTTCTCAGGAGGTCAGGGTTCGAAATTACATTTTTGACAATAACTTCATTATTTGCCATTGAAGATAGATCGTGTTGGTACTATTGAAATGTTGGCAGAAGTGAAATCTGCTATATGTAAAATTATTTAATATTTATTTTGTTTGCAATATTTTAAGTAAATTTATTTTATAAACTTTGAGACAACAGACATATAATTTTTAATGTTGAATTGTCTTTTATGAATTCTTGTTATTATTTTTTCAGAAGTAATATTGATTCATAGTTTTCTTTGTCTTTGTAATTATTTTAACTTTTAGTTTGGTTTTTTACAATGTCGTTTATAACCATGATTTTGTTGTTGAGTTTTTTATTTACTTTTCGAGTGGACTCTGAGCTCTTGTTTTCCCACGCACATGTGTAAGAAGATTCTGTGTAATTCAATGTTTTCATAAATTGTTTTCTATGTAAGATAAATAAATAAATATATATATATATATATATATATATATTTAGAGTTATACAGTTAGACATGAATATTACTCGATGTTATCAATCTCTGAAGTGCTACAGTTTATTTTAGTTGTAATCAATACTTCATGATGTAGTTTCTAAATTGTACTTATTTGGGGAATCAGAATACTATTTTCCTTGTTTAAAAAATTAGCTATTTTATACTTCAAATAATTTTTTTTCTGTCAAATATTTTGAAATGTAACGTGAATTATTTCTGCTTGTATTGTGTAGATTTTGTGGTCACAGCGTCTCTCCGTTTTTCTAAACAATTTTTTTTTACCCAGAACAAAGTTTAAAATATGAGTTTTCATCTTTAAATTTTTTAGAAATTCTACTTAAAAACAGTATAATGGAACTGAAACTATATTATGGTATAACACTACCCAAATGTGTTCTACAAAATATTAGATATTTGAAGAAAGAAAAAACAAATTATGATTTTTTAAAATTAAACTCGCTTGCGCGTTGTTAGATGATACATTGTAGTCAATTTTGCATTCTGAAATGTTTAATTTTTTCTATTTTATACCACAGAATAGTTTCAGATAACTATTTGCCAATGTTACAACAATATCATCTGATTTTCAGAATTACAGAAAAATTCTCGACTTTCTCAAAAAGTTATTAAATGTAATTTAACTTTTTTAATATATATATAATTATATATTTTTAATGAAGCCTTAGATTTATTCTGTTTCGTGTTATTTTCTATATTCTATTATCACCACATGAAAAGTCTGTTTTCAATTTGTATTAATTATATTATTTTAAGTGAAGTTTGTAGTTTTTGATAATCTGAACACACACAAAGATCACAACGAAATAAATTTAACTACTTACAGAATCATGCATTTATAACGAAGCATGTTTTCTTTACGTTTAGGTAACATTACAGGTTATGTTTAAACGCCTTGATTACCTATACATTTTACATCACATAATACAAATTTTATTTGTGGGACTGTTGAGCTAATATTGCGGATTTTATATTCAAAAACATTTTAACACAAGGCTCATTTGCAAAAATAAGGGCCGATAGGTTGTAAAAGAGGAACAAATTATAAAACAAATATTTTATTAGTTGTTCCTAATGCATACAAATTTACATTATTTTTCTACGTAGTCACCATTTTGTTCTAAATACGTTTTATATCGTTAAACGAGTTTTTTCAAACCTTCCACATAAAACTCCGCAGCCTGGAATTTCAACCACGATTTTCTAAGGTTTTCAACTAATCAGTTTCCTGAAATCGTTGAAACGCTTCCAGAATATTTTTTATTTAATACACTTTTCGGTTAAATAAGAAGATTATTATGATGGCTGTAATTGTTAAGATATATATTAATGTGAAATTTACATTAAAGAATTTAACCTCACCTAATTTGTCCTTTTGTCAAAGTTAAGTCTATTATATTAACATAATTCAATGAAATATTTTATATATATAGGATATTACAACTATTGAAATCGTAATATATAAACACAAACTAAAATGACCCTGTGACGATCAATGCCCATGTGTCGTATATGATACGTGAATCTAGATATTATTTTATATTTACCATTATGGTTAAAAAGTAATAAAAGTCTCGTCTAATAACATATTTTTGTAATATTTAAATTTTACGGTACAAAATTAGATTTTTATTTAATTTTTATATCGAAATTTCACGAATAAAAATTAGTCTCCACCGAAAAAAATGTGTTTTTTTTTCTTAAAGTGACAGTTTTGGAAGAGAATATTAGTTGCTTGACGTGCACTATTGCAATACGTACATAACCTATGCGTATGTGTATTTAGTATACTTTTAATTTTCAATTTTATTGTAAAAAGAGTATATAGCTTTAAAATGTTATTTTTTACTCTTTAAAGTAAGGTTTCGAGGTAATTCTAATAAAGACAAATTTTTAAATCTTAAATTACAGTAAACTGTTCTAAATGTTTACCTAAATTTTAAGTGTGGTACACAATCTCCCGAAAGTCAGTACTAAAGTTTGTTCATGCAAATACACCTCAAAGAACTTTAAGATAACTAGGATTTTGAAAACAACAAACACTATTGAAAATGATTAGGTTTGACGTTTAAATGTATTAGGTATTTTTTTTTATTATTTTTTTTTTACAAGTTTTTTCATTTACAAAAGGTTTTTACTTGCGGAAACGTTTGTTCTTCGTAGAGATAATATGTTTTTAGAAGAGAAATGTGTAAAGATACACAACTTTTGAGGGGACAATTCAAGAATCTGTAGAAATTTTAATGGGTTTTAATAAAATTTCGTAATAAAAAATGCTTTTGATGTTACAAATTTCACCACATTCCCTTGAATAACTTTCCATTCTTTCATGTTTCATATCTATTTGATTTATACCCAGGTTCACAACAAACTTTATTATTCACACCGGAACAAACCGAATTTTTGAGATAGAGATAGACAAATAAAATCTTTACAGTGTATAGCGAGATAACAGACAAATATCACCTTTACAGTGTATAGCGAGATAACTTATATTATTGAAGAAGTAAGGATAGAGATTAAAAAATGTTTGAGAAACTCAAATATTGTAGTAAGACCGATGATTGAGAGGTATAGTATACAGAGTAAATGGTTGGCAATAAGTCTTTGATTACACGAGGAAACGATAAGGCTAACTAACCCGATAGACAAAGGCGATGCCGTCACTGATCGATATCTCGACAGAGCTCAGTAATCTCCTACTTTATAAACCTTATTGAATTTGTGTAAGAATATTTTACGCTTAAGTTATCATGCGTCCAACGGACGACCACCAACAGTTTTTGGTAGTTTTGTGTAATCTAAATGATTTCTGTTGCACTACGTGAGGCATTGATTTATGAGACGCTGAACTCAAATTCGAAATTACTTTTTTTACTTATCAGTTCTTCATTTTATAATTTTGTTTTTCGGTAAATCGAAAAATTGAGGGAACAAACGGAGGTGCTGCAAAATTTTCGTGATCCATTAATTGAGACAAAAATAATGTTGGAAGAAAGTATTTGTTCTCCGATTATTTTTGTATTTTTTAACGAAAAGGAATGACCTTTGTTTTTTTAATAACTTGTTCACATTTCATGACCTTAAGAATTAGAAAATATAAATAAAATCTACGTGTAAGAATACGAACATAAATTCCGACATTCGTTGATGAAATCACTGATAGATCACTATCAGATATAACAAATGCGTTTCCTTCTTTGACATGTCAGCTAGAAAAATAGAAACGCAGCAGTGAATGAAGCGAAGACAAAATACATGGCCACAGATGCACGACATACAGGTATAGTAATCCAGGTGGAGATGGAAGCTCTTCTTTGAAGAAGCTACTTCTTATATCTGGGATTAGTGATAACGGCGGACAATGATAAAAGCCAGGGGGAAACACAGGGCCCCCAGCAGGCCTAGTGGTTAGCACTCTGGCTTCACGAGCGAGAAGTTCCGGGTTCAATTCCCATGGGGGCTTACATTTACGGAGTTGACCCAGCTTCGAGAGAAAATTGGGAAGCAACAAAATGGTAGTGAACTCTGGTTGAGAAAACTAGAACAACCGTGAAAGGAATGTGGCTGAGTTCACCCGACTAAACGTTACTGACAGACAAATTCGGTGGTATGTAATAAGTCTGCAAGGAGGGACGTCGCCGGGTCTAATAATATCTCAGTTATTTTAAAAAATAAAATTTACAAATCTTATTAAACCTCTAAGACATAAAATCATAAATCCAAGTACTTTTACGGCACATATCCTGACGTCTTTGATTTGGAAAAGGGTTTCCTGTCTTTAAATCAGGCTATAAATCACAAATAATCAATTAGCTGTATATTACATTACTAAGTGTTTTTAACAAGGTAGTTATTGGAGAAACTTATAAAAGACCAGCTAGCTGAATATTTGAAATTTAATTCCGTACTTACAAATATTCGGTTATAATTTTTGAAAGAAAAAGTGTATTTCGGATCCTTTATTTCACCTTAAATCAAGTATAATGAGGCACTTGTACAAATAAAGGTAGATTGGTACTTTTTCTTGACTTAGCTAAATCCTTTAATTTTGTTGATAGGAGAAACTTAAACTGGTTGATGTTCATAATAAAGTATACTCGTATGATTGGTTTTACAGTTATGTATCACATTGGAAGCAGTTTATCCAATTATGTGGTACTGAGAGTGATCTCAAATATAGAGTAGTTCAAAGCCACATTAAGTCTCATTCTTTTTTTAGTTTATGTTAATAATATTTCTAAAATTAAGATTCATGAGAAAATGTTGATTTTGCTGACGATGTTATTTTTTGTCTAGAATTTGAGAATTGGATTACGATTTATGACAAAGTGGCTTGCGATATATGGAATTTAAAAAAAAGTATTTTGATCAAATCAAAATTTACTCCCACTTAAGACATACAAAACTAAATACATATCACTTTGGTTGGGACGTTGTGGGGCAGAACTTGTTGAATGATTGTGCTTGTATATAGTACATAATTTTAAATACTTTAGTGTTACATTTAATGACAGACTTAGTTGGGCAGAACACATTATATCCACTAGAGGCAAAATTCGGTAATTTATTTACACATTTCGTAAAATTGGCTATATTCTTTGCGATGATTGGATGATGGGGGGGTGGAGGAGGCCAACAGATCTCTATGATTCTCTGCTATCTTGAGCCACCGGGAATTACATTACCCCATTAAACTAACCCGTGACCAAATCTCATCTTTCCAGCCATTTTGATGAACCCAAATATAGAATTAATAAACTATAACAAAACTAAATATTATATGATGGTAACCTAATTAAATTAACACATCGAGGTATGTTTGGGAACGGTTCTGACTTGCACCACCCGAACGTGGTTTTATACCATAAAAACCTAAATTTATTTACTTACGGGTCCAAAATTAATCCGGTACGCGGTTACCCACGCCTGGACCATACGGGCCTCCACAACGCCCGATCCCGTTATTTTTGGGGGTAATTAATCACTCATATAACGCACTTGCTCACTCATAAAAAAACCGATCGTCTCACACGAGTTCTGGCCGCGCACTGTATATGGTGTTTTGACCAGAATTTGCGTATCTCTTCTTAGTCACGCGGAGGGGAAAACATTAGAGAGCTATATTAGAGGCCTCTTTCAATCTCAGCAGTAAGCAATACGCAACCCTTAGAAGTTATTTAGGCAACCTAGATTTGATCAAGCGGGGCGTTGATGCTTATCATCACAACAATATTTAGATGAAATTAGATTTCTTTATTTTTCTTCTTTACAATATATATTATAAAGAGGTATAAATTGCATGGGGTGGGTCTTATATGTATTAACCCATACATATAACCTTTCTACCTTTTGTAACTATGTAGAATACTGCCATTAAAGGAGCTTTAAGGGGGAACCGGTACTATCCTACAAATAGCTTGTAAAAATGATAGCAATCTATTAACATTGAGACGACAGGTATGCGAAGAAACCTTTATTATTTGTTTATAATAATCAAATATTCCCCAAATTATAACATCCGTACTCGACTAGAAAACCTCAGGTTAATGCACTGCGTGTTTCAAAATTAAATAAAACATTTCGAGCCTACATTTTGGTAAATTTGACATATTTTATTTAATAACATGCGAAAGCAATTAAAAGATAATTTAACGTATTCTGTGGTTGTATATAAAAATTGTCATTCAATGGTTGCAACATATTGGAAGAGAGAAGGTAGAGCAAGTAATTAAATATACATATTATAAGTAGAAATTTCACTCTTTTTTCAACGTATATGGAGTTTCAGATCGTTGAGCATCTATGTTGAGCCAAGTCGATATATTCATGTTTCATAAATTGGGTTAGGCGGAACCATCCTATACTCAGGTTTATGCCCATGTAAGGAATTTCCTTAATTGTATTTAATGTAAATGTACCATTTAGTTTTGAACAAGTGCAAGTAAAATGATATCCTTTAGCATATGTTTATAAGAACAAAAAATGTAGTGTTTAGAACATGGAACAATTTTCCCTGCCCCCACCAAAAAATGGTATTTTTGGAGCCAAATCAAAATTTTTTAAATTAAATCCCCATAACTGATACCTCAAATGAAAGATCTTCATAGAAGAAGAAGAGTAGTTTAATTATTTAGTAAGAGATTTATATGTTAACCCCATCCAAAATAACGGATCGTCGAAGTTAAAATGTTGTAAGAATTCTAAACACTTACCTTAATTGTTAAATTTATATTAGATGCTCAAAATGTCGCCCATTTACTTCTTGGCAGAAAAGGACTGCCTCACATTTTCCAACATTCTTGGTGTACTGGCTGGCATTTTCAATCTTTCTTTTTAAATCTTTTGAGAAACCCCAAAAAGAAAAATCCACGGTATAAGATCGGGTGAAGAAGCTATTCACTCTAGAGCACTTGAAAGTTATTGATGAAAGAAATTTTGAACTTGTATGTTGTAGTGAGACGGGGTGCCATCCTGTTGAAATACATTATAGAATTTCCCTTAACTTAATATATTTATCGTGTATTGTTTTCTACACCACCGTTTGTTTGGCCCTTCAATCCCGGGTGCAGTAGATCTTGGCGTTCAGTGGCATTGCGGGTTGCCGCATACATCGTTATATATTTACCTATAATCCTAGTCTGTTTAGCCTTTTCCCCCCTCCCCGCTACTTGTCATGCGCCGAAGTAGTTCAAGAAAGAACACATTTACGAGCACAAGGCAACGAGATCGGACCAGCGCACACCTCCATCACTTACATCGATAAGTATTTAGATTGAGTTTCTTGTTAGTAATTTGCCCTAATGTACTCCACCCAAATATAGGCACACTAGGGCAGATTGGGGTGGATCTTTGACCCAGGGGTCTTACGTACGTTACAAACTGCCATAACCCCGACAAAATGTGATATGTTGCTAGCCGGACATTTTGGCCCATTTAGTTACGTAAGAACCACTGACTTATTAGAGACAACACCCTAACAAATATCATATAATATTTCGTTTACTATAGTATAGTTTAATAATAATAAAAAATAATAATTTAGCATGTAAACGCTCATCAATGCTGGCTGACTGAGTTTGTCGAATTGCGTAGTTCCCGGTCCATGCTGACACTCACTGCTTCCAGGCCCCATTCAAAAGATGCACAAGCTACCCTCAACTCACACTTAAACCCTGAAACGTTCACTTGTGTCGGCAAAATAAAACCCCTGCTGCGCGCCGCAATGGCTGTAACAATATTGTTTTGTAGGATATTTAAGTACAGAATATCTCGCTGTTTAAATTTCCAGCAATTAAAAATGGTCCAACTACAGAATTCTCCAAAATTCTTACCCATCCATTAAATTTATATGAATTTTTCTATGGACTTCCTGGATCCAGTGCGTATTTTATTAACCACACCAATATCAGCAATTGTGTGGTTTCCGTGTGAAAGAAAAATTTGCTTCAATACTGAAACATAATATTATTTGTGAAGTAAAATTAATATTACAATCAATCTGCTGTAATGGTTCTTCACAAAACTGAAGTTTTCTGCCAAGGTCATCATCATTAATTTACT
>OY740765.1:96268350-96274622 GCA_963513935.1 Aphrophora alni
GAGAAATCGTTCCATCGGATGCAAAGACCAGTGCTTCGGCTATAACTAAGGAACCGACGTGTGACGAGTTGCGCGCTATGTGGCGCTTTTCCAAGAGACAATCAAGAGCTGCCGAAATAACAAACGAAATACCTACTTATAGAGATCCATTCGCTTTCAATGTATGGGAAGATTACGCGAGACCTCGTAGTGCCGGACGCGGAAGGATACGGAGACCAGTGTACGGAAGAGTAATACACACTGTTCAGAGACCGAGAGTACCGGATAATACACCGGAGAGGATCCGTGCTTTCGAAGAAGTCGCACGACTTTTCGGAACATCCGGTTCGGTAAATCCGTCTAAAGGAATACCTCGTAGGAAAAACACGTCTTTCCGTTTAAGTGGTGGTATGGGAGCACCGATACCGATGCAAAACACTCAATCGGGAAGTTTCCAACATCTAAAAGAACTTATTAAATCAGAAAGAGCAAGGGAGCTTCACGAACAGAGGATGACAGAGGAAGCAGCAAGAGCAGCAGCAGTAAAAGATGTGGTCAGCAATATACAGTACGGAAGAATAGTACATGATCAAAGTATACCTACTTACAGTCGTGATGATTTAGATTATAAAACTGGACCGGGACGCAGCAGAGCCCAAAGAGAAGGTATCATCAACTTCCCAGATGTTTATGCGCCTTCTAAATACGAAGAAGAGCTTTTACCGTCGTTGACATTCAAGCAAAGGTCGTACCCAGACTCAGCAGTAAGTAAATACAAATTATGAAATTATTAACTTTTGTATGTGTTTTAAATTATTGTGATGTTTTATGTCTCTCTTTCTTTCTTTTCTTTTTTTATTTCCCTTGTGTCCCAGAAACATCTACATGGCCTAATAAAATAGTATCCGTATTTATTTTCAAAAATTCTATTATAGAAGAGTTATGCTGTTGAAGAAATAGAACATTGGATTGAGGCATTGGTTTTCACCAATATTTAATAATTAACATTGAATTATGATACCCATTTTTTTTTTTTTGTCCAATAGTTTTGTAACTCTTATTTTTGGAGATATCAAAAATTATTTTATACTTGTATTTGTTTGGGCATGTACAATGTTCATATTGAATTTATTCGCTAGATTTATAGCTTATCTACTAGGTGAAAAGCTGAATAATTAGCAGGAGTGTCCACCTACTTCCTTAAGCAAACGTTAGTTTTTAAATGACAAATACCTATAAAAAGATTGAAATTCATGGAATATTTCTACTATGAAATAATAATAGTTATCGTGCAATAAAAAGAAAAATTACTTAAGAACTTGAGTCGTTTTCATTGCAACATTCTTTGCAAACAGCAATATTTCATTCTCCACCAAACATTCTTTCGCATTTCCCGACCCTACTCTGGCAAATTCCACAATTCCTAACATTCCTTCAATATTTATTAAATTATATAAGTGGTTTTAAAATATAATAAATAAATTAAAGCAGAAATACATTTGTAAATAATATGTGAATGCACATAAATGTTTTTATGTATCTATTATACTATTTGACTTAAACTAAGTCAAACTAAGTATATTTAAGTCAAACGATTTTAACTTTTTTGTGTTTTCCTTCAGTCAGCTTTTTCTTTTTACCTATCAGTCTGTTGTTCTGTTTGAATGTCAAACGTTCAGAACACATGTCACCTATCCAATTCAGTTGTCTATTCATCCAGACGCATTCATCTATTTATTCATCCGTTTGTCCATCCGTCGTCTAGACCATTCATCAGTTATTCTGTTTGTCCAACCATCGTACATACTATCACTCAAGTGTCCTGTTTGTCCTTCACCGCATATACAATGAGTCAGATTTTCTATTTGTCCATCCGTCGTGTAGGCTATATGTCAGTCATTATTTTTGTCTATCCGTTCCTGTTTGTCCTTCCTCCGTATATACTATGAGTAGGTTTTCCTGTTTATCCATCCGTCGTGTAGTCTATCCGTTAGTTATTTTGTTTGTCTTTCCACTCATGTACTATCCGTCAGTTGTTCTCTTTGTCCATCCATCGTATAGACTATCCGTAGGTGTCTTGTTTATTTACCCGCCATAAACACTATCCGTCACTTGTACTGTTTTTCCATCCGTTGTATGTAACATCAATCGGTTATAGGCTAATGCATGTCCATCCGTCGAGTAGACAGTCAGTCAGTTTTTCTAGTTATCCATCCGTTGTATGTAACATCGGTCAGTTATAATGCATGTTCATCCGACGAGTAAACAGTGAGTCAGTTGTTCTAGTTATCCATCCGTTGTATGTAACATCAATCAGTTATAATGCATGTCCATCCGTCGAGTAGACAGTCAGTCAGTTGTTCTAGTTATCCATCCGTTGTATGTAACATCGGTCAGTTATAATGCATGTTCATCCGACGAGTAAACAGTGAGTCAGTTGTTCTAGTTATCCATCCGTTGTATGTAACATCAATCAGTTATAATGCATGTCCATCCGTCGTGTAGACAGTCAGTCAGTTGTTCTAGTTATCCATCCGTTGTATGTAACATCAATCAGTTATAATGCATGTCCATCCGTCGAGTAGACAGTCAGTCAGTTGTTCTAGTTATCTATCCGTTGTATGTAACATCGGTCAGTTATAATGCATGTCCATCCGTCGAGTAGACAGTCAGTCAGTTGTTTTGTTATCCATCCGTTGTATGTAACATCAATCAGTTATAATGCATGTCCATCCGTCGAGTAGACAGTCAGTCAGTTGTTCTAGTTATCCATCCGTTGTATGTAACATCAATCAGTTATAATGCATGTCCATCCGTCGAGTAGACAGTCAGTCAGTTGTTCTAGTTATCTATCCGTTGTATGTAACATCGGTCAGTTATAATGCATGTCCATCCGTCGAGTAGACAGTCAGTCAGTTGTTCTAGTTATCTATCCGTTGTATGTAACATCAATCAGTTATAATGCATGTCCATCCGTCGAGTAGACAGTCAGTCAGTTGTTCTAGTTATCTATCCTTTGTATGTAACATCAATCAGTTATAATGCATGTCCATCCGTCGAGTAGACAGTCAGTCAGTTGTTCTAGTTATCTATCCGTTGTATGTAACATCGGTCAGTTATAATGCATGTCCATCCGTCGAGTAGACAGTCAGTCAGTTGTTCTAGTTATCCATCCGTTGTATGTAACATCAATCAGTTATAATGCATGTCCATCCGTCGAGTAGACAGTCAGTCAGTTGTTCTAGTTATCTATCCGTTGTATATAACATCAATCAGTTATAATGCATGTCCATCCGTCGAGTAGACAGTCAGTCAGTTGTTCTAGTTATCCATCCGTTGTATGTAACATCAATGAGAATTATACTGCATATCCATCCGTCGAGTAGACAGTCAGTCAGTTGTTCTAGTTATCCATCCGTTGTATGTAACATCAATCAGTTATAATGCATGTCCATCCGTCGAGTAGACAGTCAGTCAGTTGTTCTAGTTATCCATCCGTTGTATGTAACATCAATCAGTTATAATGCATGTCCATCCGTCGAGTAGACAGTCAGTCAGTTGTTCTAGTTATCTATCCGTTGTATGTAACATCAATCAGTTATTATAATGCATGTCCATCCGTCGAGTAGACAGTCAGTCAGTTGTTCTAGTTATCTATCCGTTGTATGTAACATCGGTCAGTTATAATGCATGTCCATCCGTCGAGTAGACAGTCAGTCAGTTGTTCTAGTTATCTATCCGTTGTATGTAACATCGGTCAGTTATAATGCATGTCCATCCGTCGAGTAGACAGTCAGTCAGTTGTTCTAGTTATCTATCCGTTGTATGTAACATCAATCAGTTATAATGCATGTCCATCCGTCGAGTAGACAGTCAGTCAGTTGTTCTAGTTATCTATCCGTTGTATGTAACATCAATCAGTTATTATAATGCATGTCCATCCGTCGAGTAGACAGTCAGTCAGTTGTTCTAGTTATCTATCCGTTGTATGTAACATCGGTCAGTTATAATGCATGTCCATCCGTCGAGTAGACAGTCAGTCAGTTGTTCTAGTTATCTATCCGTTGTATGTAACATCGGTCAGTTATAATGCATGTCCATCCGTCGAGTAGACAGTCAGTCAGTTGTTCTAGTTATCTATCCGTTGTATGTAACATCAATCAGTTATAATGCATGTCCATCCGTCGAGTAGACAGTCAGTCAGTTGTTCTAGTTATCTATCCGTTGTATGTAACATCAATCAGTTATAATGCATGTCCATCCGTCGAGTAGACAGTCAGTCAGTTGTTCTGGTTGTCTATCAGTTGTATATACTATTCGTCAGTGGTGTCACGCCTGCTAAGAAATTTACAAAAATTTACTGATAGACAAAATTAACAATTAAATTAAATTACTTACTTGGTTCAACACGTACTAGGCCCATCAAACAGGCGTGAACTCAGAATTAATACGGAAACTAAAACAAACAAAAGATC
Source organism: Aphrophora alni (assembly GCA_963513935.1). Classification (NCBI taxonomy): domain Eukaryota; kingdom Metazoa; phylum Arthropoda; class Insecta; order Hemiptera; family Aphrophoridae; genus Aphrophora; species Aphrophora alni. The sequence continues at coordinate 96,272,805 of OY740765.1, forward strand.
GCCGTCTAATGAGATTTGAATTCATATAAAAACCGAACAACAGTTTTTCGGTCCTGATACTTTTTTATGTTTATTTGTGAACATATCGTGTTTTTATTTTTGACGTTTGAATTTTTTTTTAAACACCAAATACAAAAGTTAACAAGCAAAATATTTAAATTGTACACTTGAAATACTATTTCCTTAAAAACATTTTTACATATGAAAGATTTATTATTTTTCCTTCCTTTTTTATAATAAACGTAATCTTTATGATATCGGCTGAAACTTAAAATATTTAGAAAGTAGTTTTCTACTCTTTTATATATAACAGACAAAATTTACATATATGTACTACTATTACTACTACACCTAAAACTACAATTACTACATATATCATATGATTTAATAAACCACCACCTGTGATAGCAGTCTCTACCAATGGGCTAGTCGAAACTCTCGAACCAGAAAAATTGATTTTCTTTCAACTATGTTATTATACTATGAAACGAAAACCTTTGAGATAATAAATACAATACAACTAAACGTATATAACATATCGGGCGATCGTTGTATTCTTGTATTTTATCACCATTGTAGAACAAATTATGTTTACCTAGATATATTTCACAAGTTCTATCGGAGGATTAACATCACCGTCTGAATCAATCTTTTTTTTTTTCCTTATAGTATACTTTCCAATGTGAACTGTTTGAGCTAGTGTCATCTAAATTAAGTAAACCACACTCTATGATTTTTGGAATTTGAGGTATCACCCCTCGAATGAAAACATCTCTGAAGTTTGGTATTTGAAATTTATCAAAAGCGTAATAAATAATGTCCCTATTTGTTAATGGAAGATATTTAATTGTTTATTTTTGAGGTTCGATGATATTTTATTCTTTTTACATTTGATTTTTTTTTTCTTTGTACCCTGATTCAACTGCTTTCTGCTCCATCGTTTTATTATGTCCGATTTGTTTAGCTAGATTTTTATTACGATCTTCGTAATCAAGGATAGAATCCCAACTAGAGATTCTCCACCTAGTAAAGCAGCTAATGCTTCTATTTCAAGAAACACTAAAGGTAGAAAACCTCTTCAAGCATTTTCTTTGAATTGACCCAATGGTAACACCAATCTAAAAACCTTCCCACCTTTTCGATGTTTTTGAATTAGTGCAAATTGCTGCTCTGTAATTGCAATTTTATCTCTACCACTATTATTTTGTAATTGTTTGCTAGAAAGTTGAATTGTTTCATCCGATTTCTTCTTAAACGCCGAACAAAGCTTACATCTCTGTCCAGCAGACAAATCAACGTTTATTTTATGCATATTATATGCCTCTTATATATTGAAACTTCATTAATTACAATTTATAGTCTACATTTTAGAATATAAATTTTGGTTTTATACCCAATCCAAAAGTCCTTTTAATTTTCATAGCAGCAGCTGTAGTCCAACTCCAAAAACAATCATTTATATTGGCAACTTTAGATGTCGAACGTTCCCAAGCTTTATCTTGCAACACTTTATCTCCAATATGCCTATCTTTGGTTTTCATACCATATATCATGTTCTTTAGCGGCTTCATCAAGTTTATTTGTACCATATCATTTCGCTATAACCTTTCTTCCAAATGAGTCCCGGGTCATGGATAATAATTGTATCCTGGAGCGTGCAATTCTATTAATATCCTTTTTAAAATCGAATTGAATAACTCTGAACCGACATGTTCTCCTTCCGACAATTTTGGAGGTAGACTTGATACCAATCTAATTAGATATTCAGTCCCCTTTGGTGAATAAATTACTTTTTGAATTCATTATGAAAGAAATTCA